>JADBJO010000743.1:543648-572952 GCA_016801955.1 Conus betulinus
GCCGCTGACTCCGCCATGTTTGCCCGAGTTTCTGGAGACGAATCAGAGTCAGAACAGGAACACAACAGTGATATTTTGGAGCGGAGAGAAGATGTGGAACTAGAAGAATTAAAGAAAAAAAGGCACAGCTTTTCGCGTCGCAGAATAAAAAAAAAAAAGCTGACCAGTCAGAGACAAATCTGACCTTACTGAAAGAAATAGCGACTGAATTGAGCTGTACCGACGAGCCTGTAAGCGAAAAGTGAGAGCGGAAACTGGCAGAAATTAACTGTTAATGATCGTTTCAAAATGGAGCGACTGATGGCGAGAACGAAGCAAAATTTAGAAAGAGTGGGGGTTAGTTGCCGCCAAGGACATTGACAAACAAAGTACAGGACAAGACACGATGCATTTCGACCTCTTGGGTCTTCTTCAAGTAAAAAAAAAAAAAAAAATCACATTTAACATTTAGGACAGTACAAACAAAGAACGAAGAGAGACTTATCTAATGTCCATGTGGTATGCTGTGAAGAATGGCCGACAGAAGGAAATGACAGAGGGGATTATGGGAGAGGAAAAGGGGGGGGGGGGGGGGGGGGGTTGCGTGAAGGGAGGGGATGAGTGAGGCGATGGGGATGTGTAGCTAGTTAGGTGGGGTGGGGTGGGGTGGTATATGTGACGGTTGTGGTTAAGGTGGATTGATAATGATGCTAAAAGGGGGGGGGGGGGTGAGATATATATATATATATACACACACACACACATACATACACATATATATACATCATACATACACATATATATACATATGTGCATATATATATATATATATATATATATAGCTGAACAATTAAGTAGTGGGGGAAAAACAAGTGCAGGTTAACAATTCTTCCATCATTATAGCAATGACTTGACAAAGATTTGAAATTGAGTGGAGAAAAAAAAAAATATTATAGATGAAGTAAATGGGAAAATATATATATATCGTAAATATGAAAACCCTTCACTAGCTGCATGAGAAAACTATCGCAATCCCTCTCGAAGACAGATCTATATGTGTCGCCTGCTCCGAGGCCTTTCGTCCGCTGGATCGGGACTCATCAGGGAGACACGGCTGATTGTGTCTGTGCTCTTGGCGTCAGATAGAGACACACCACAGTCCATAATTCTGTGGTGTTCCGACCGCCAAGGGTTCGAAAAAGAATCCAACAGCACCCCCAAAGCAGCCAGCGAAATGTAGTAGAATTAAACAAAACGAGAGTGTGGAGAGGAAAAAAAGTTGTTGAAAACTAAGAACATTACGCAAACAGTATAAAATGTAAGGGACAATCTTTGAACCTATGCTTGAGGATCCATTTAAGGATGCAAGGGAGATCAAAAGATATGGAACAGTCTGAGTGGTCATCTCTGCTGTTCAATAACCCAAGCATTGGGTTGACACATATATGTATATATGTATATTGGGATTGACACATATATGTACACATATACACATACATACACACACACACACATGTGCATACATATATACATACATATCTATATCTATCTATCTCTCTCTATATATATACACACACACACACACACACACATATATATATATATATATATATAAGGGATGGCAATAGTAATAATAGTACTGATATTAATTATAACAAATAAGTAGAAGAATAAAATGAGACTAACTGTAATTAAAGGGGAGGGTGAGGGTGGGGAGTAGGGTAGAGTGTGTGTGTGTGTGTGTGGGGGGGGGGGGGGGGGGGGACAAGAGAAGGAGGGCTCATGTCTCCATCCACTAGGGGGAAGGGGGGGGGGAGGTTCATACATTAGCCCGGATCTGCAGAAGACGAAATGTGAAGCCTACAACGGACCGGCAAATTGTCAGAAATTGATCGTCCCTACAGTAAATAACAAAATATTTATGGTCGAAATTACGGTCCGCGGCCATCAAAAGCGACCTGAAATGCAACATATTCAGAGAGCAGTCATCAAGGCGGCGACTGCGTGCGTGCGTGCCGCAAACGGATTACTTGGTAGCGGCTTGCCCAGTTCAGAGGATTACTTGGTAGCGGCTTGCCCAGTTCAGAGGCCAATTCTGAAGCCATTTATTAAGCATTTGTACCAATGCGGTGGCTATTTTGGGTCACGTTTCGCGCAAGATTTCGTTGCCCAGACGCAGTGGCATAAGACCACATGTAAACAGCAGTTTTCGCAGATGTGATGAATCGGTCCCGTTTACAGACTAGTTATTAGGGGACAGTTTGTCCGCGACACTGAAAAGACGTGCGTGAGACCGACCGCATCAGGTCCTGCGTAGGCCGAGTGCAATACCGCGGAAACGCCCGCTACTATCGTGGACAAGCGGGCGGTTCTTACTACGCTGAGTAAGGTCGCCCACGTGGTCATTTTTTAGGCCAAAGAACAGAACAAACAAAAAGACAGCACTGGTATCAGCAGAAACGGGGACATCAGAATCCTGGCTCCCAATAGAAGAGGTGAGCTTGGTTCCATCTTTAAAACCTCAGAAACATGAGTTTACTGCTGGGAGATTTAAACAGTTTGAAGATGCATGGTCTAAAATCACTTCAGACCCAGAGAGTTTAAGCATGATAGCAGGGGTTAGGTTGCATTTGACTGTCCTTTAGACAGTTATCCAGGCTATCTTGCACTAAAACAAATGTCACAAATCAGAAAGAGTGCACGATCATTGATTCAGAAGTTCAAAAGTTGATAATTAAGAAAGTAATTTCCCCTTGTGAGCATTGCCCTGGTAAAGTTGTTTCTCCAGATTTTACCGTTTTTATCTTAACGCATGATTTCAACTTTAAAAAGACTCAATTTAGAAGTCAGTTATCATCATTTTCAAAATGGATACTCTGAACACAGCCCTGACTTTGATAACTCAAGGATGCTGTATGGCCTCAATTGATCTGAAGGATGCCTATCATTTTGTAGCAATCCATGAAGAGCACAAGAAACTACTCAGATTCAATGAAGAGATCAACTCTATGAGATCAATACTTTATCCAGTGGTCTGTCATCAGCTCCCCATTTGTTCACAAAGCTGTTGAAACCTGTCTATGGCTCCCTTAGAATGAAAAGTCATGTATCTACGGGTTTTGGATGAATCTCTGTTGACTGGACTCACAGAGAGCAGCAACTGCATGAGGAATGTTACAGACACACTGATTTGTTTCAAAAGTTAGGGTTTATCATTCACCCAACCAAGTCAGTTATTCAGCCCACAACAAGGATTCAATACCATGGAGTCATCATAGATTGTCTACCTGAAAGTCACTCCTAGCACTGAAAGGGCTGTCAAAAGCTTCTTGATGGGCAAAGTCGCACAATCCGTGAGGTTGCTCAAGTTATAGGAAAAATCATTGCTAGCTTTGCTGCTGTCAAGTATGGACCTCTCTTTTACAGACAGCTTGAGAAAGACAAAACAATTTGCTTTGAAGAGGGCAGAGGTGACTTTGACCACCTCATGCAGTTTTCTGAAGAGAGTAAGGAGGAACTACCACAATGTGTCTAATACAGGGAATGACATTGGTAGTACTGAACCAGATATATTTGTCACCACTGATGCTAGTGGCACACAGGTTGGGGGTGCGAGTGTGAAAATACAGCTTCTGGTGGACATTGGTTGCCGCATGAAAGGGTCTTTTACGTTAATTATTTGGAATTGAAAGCTGTTTTACTCGCTTTGCAGTCATTTCAGGGAAAGCTGGAAAACAAACATGTCCAGATAATGACAGACATACAACAGTAGTCGGCTGTATCAATCGCATGGGAACAAGTAATTCAGATGCTTGTAATGAAACCGCATTCGCAATTTGGTCATGGTGCACTTCTAAGAATATCTGGATCAGTGCAGCGCACATTCCAGGCAAGCAGAACAGGACAGCTGACAAGGAGTCCAGGCGCCAGAACACTGATGCTGAGTGGAAACTTGATGAGCAGGCTCTGCAGTCTGCCTTCCAACAGCTCAGGGCTCTCCAGATATTGACCTCTTTGCTTCCAGGTTGAACTTTCAAATGCGGCGATACATTTCATATAGGCCGGATCCAGAAGCTGAAGCAATTGATGCTTTTTTTTCACCTCTTGGGAGCATTTACAGTGGTATGCATTTCCACGCATCATAGGTCGGGTGCTGCAGAAGATCCGGAGAGACCATGCAGAGGGGATAATTGTGGTACCCAACTGGTCGACACATCCGTGGTTCGCTGTTCTTCAACATCTCTGCTGCCCACCAGTAGAACTCAGGTGCAGACGCCACCTTCTTCACCTACCCAGCGACCTCAGAGCAGTTCATCCTCTCATTCAGAAATGTCGGCTGAACCTGTTTGTCTGTAAGATCTCGGCAAAAATTTCTGAACTTCTGGTTTATCAGGAAATTCGGTTGCTCTGATCATGGATTCATGGAGACTCAGCACCCATAAGTCCTACAACACCTACATTCAAAAATGGCACAAATTTGTTAGCAGAAATAAATCATTACTTGTATTCATGTGCATGTGGCAAATTTTTTGGCAGAACTGTATGCTGCAGGTACAGTTAACCTAGCTAGGAGTGCGGTTTCAGCATACCTTTGTCCTGATGACACAGAAACAACAGGTCAACATCCTGTAGTCTGTAAAAATTGTCAAAGGAGTGTTCAACAATAAACCATCCCTCTCAAAGTACTGTGACACATGATGTTAGCACAGTGGCCAGATGCAGAACAACTCAGCTTTCTGAAACTCACATTCAGAACACTTATGTTACTTTTACTCTCTGGTCAGAGAGGACAGACTCTCCATAGTCTTACTGTTGATGATATAAAACTCAATGAGTCTAAATGTGTATTTGTATCTAGCTCTTTTTTAAACTCAAACCAAATCAGCGACTCGCGTAAAGCCCTTAGTCATACCTTGTTTTGAAAACAAGAGATTGTGTCTGGTTCACCACCTTCAGCAGTATTTGAAAAAGACTGCCCACTTTCGAACTGGGAAAGCACTTTTTATCGGTTGTATAAAGCCTTTTGCACCTGTGAAAAGAGTCACCATTTCTCGCTGGATGAACGATGTCCTGTTTGTGACTGGAATAGGCATATCGACGTACTCGGCTCGCAGCACTCGGGATATTAGAACTTCTGCAGCATTAGGCAGAAGTGTACCAATAGACAGCATCCTTCAAGCAGGTGGATGGTCAAACAGGAACACTTTTTCAAGATTCTACCACCAGATCAGTAAACAGAATGAAGATGGAAATGATGTTTCTACGAAGACCAAGAGTTTTTCCCTGTCTGTGCTGAGACAAAGGGAAGTAACTCACATTATGAGCTGATTGCCTTTATGAGCTGATTGCCTTAACACTGACGTGTTAAGGAAAAACGTGTGATCCCCGACGCTAAAATCTCCACTTGTACACGTCTGACAAATCAGCAGACGAGGAATAATTTGAAAATTAAACGAGACTTACCTGGAAGTTGAAGTTCAATGGAGATTATTTCGGGGATGCTGTTGGGTAGAGGTATACATGTGCCCACCCATCAGCAACTCCAGGTACTTCCATTGAACCTTCCCTTCCGAGTTTGTTTCCGGGGATTACACTTAGCTGAAGTCTGGGGCGCGCGTGGTTTCGTCCTCCACATGTATACCTCTAACAGCATCTTCGAAATAATCTCCATTAAACTTCAACTTCCAGGTAAGTCTCGTTTAATTTTCAAATTATAATGGAGTACTAATGCTAATGCAAAGGGAAGGGAGGAAGAAAAAATAAGGAGGGGGACGGGAGGACAGGAAGAACAATGAGGAGAAGGACGGTATAAATTATGAGGAAGATGGAATCTAATAGGTATAATAGTTATAATATGTATTTTAATAGTTAAATAATAACCATGATTGTAACCATATGGTAATGATAGTGATGCTACAGGAGGCTGGAAAGGTGGTAAGCTGGAATGCCAGAAATATTGTAAAGAATAATGATTATATTAATAATAGTAGTAAACATAACATTTATGACAGTTGTGAAAGTTGAAACAACAGGTATATTGATGATTGTTTTTTTTTTACTATATATACATATAATATGATTTGTAATAATAATAGTGATAATAATTGTGGTAGTTGTGATGAAGATAATGATGATGTTAACACTCATGGAGATAATAAGAATAATGGAGTTAGGGGGGGGGGGGTTTTTTTTTTTTTTGTTGTTGTTTTTTTTGTTTGTTTTTTTTTTTTTTTTTTGGTGTGGTGTTTTTTTATGAAGGTGATGATAATAGTGCTGATAATGATGATGTGATGACAGTGCTATTGAGAGCAATAATAATAAGTAATAAAGTAATATTAGCACCAGTAATAGAGATGGAAAGGAATGGAGAAGGTCAATGAGTAAATGTTAACAGTGCTACTGGAGCAGGGAGAAGGTGGTGATGATAAATATTGTATTGTTATTAATAGTAACGGTAGGTGAAAAGGCATAGAGATGATCAAAGAGTGAAAGGTTAACAGTTGTAAGTTTCATTGGAGCAGAGGAGAGGAAGAGGGTTGCGAAAGACAAAAAGGTGGTGGGGGGGGGGGGGGGGGAGAGACCATACACTTCCACACATACACACACACTTTGTTTTAATTTAATGCTTAATATAAGTATTATTGCCATCATTTCAACAACTGTCTGCTGGTGTTATAATTAGTGATAATAGAACCTAGTAATTATATGCATAATGGTAGTGATAGGTAAGGTAATGTTGCTTATAGCCCTGCCGACCGCAAAGGGCCATATCGGGGCTGTCACCACTCTGAAGTCAACTCACAAGTCATAAAAAAACCACCATAATTCACACATTTCTCTAAAATACACCTTCTAAAAACGCACCATCAACTTCGTTGAAAATGTATCTTCAATAAAATCTTAGATCAGATGAAAAAATCTCTTTCAGAAACTTAAAGATCATGTCCGGTGGGACATCTCTGAACAGGGTTTTCATGGAGTCTGCTGTAAAGTGTTTATGTCTCAGATCATGCAAGTCCCAAGACTCTAAAAGAATATGTTTCACTATGAGTAGAACATGACATGGAATGCATCACGGAGCTTCTTCACCTTTTAAAAGATAAGAATAGGTAGAGAAAACGAGTGGCCTGTGTGTAAACGGCACAAGACTGTTTCATCGTTACGGCAGCCTCGGAAAACTTGGTAAAAACTCTTTCAGGTTTGGACATATTTTAGACAGTTTGTTATCCCTCTGCGAGGTCCATTCCTCTTGGCAGATGTCTTTGATGTAAGCCTGTGTTTTCGGTTTGAGATCAGTGTGAGGAATGGACAACCTGCTCAACTTTTCCTTTGTGGCATTCTTGGCACGTTGATCAACCACCTCGTTGCCCACATGGCTGGGAACCAAGCAAAAGCTATGTTGTATCCATCTGATTTCAGAGAGGTGTACAGTTCGAAAACGTTCAACAGCTGAGGGTGCTTGAGATTACGGCCGGCAATGGCCTCCAAAGCAGAAAGGGGATCTGATAAAATGAGGAAATCTTTTTGTTTGGATTTACAGATCATGTTAAGAGCTAGGACCAAGGCTGTCAGCGATTGATGATAATGATGTGATGGTAATCAGTATTGATGATAATGATGATTATGATGACAGTTACGATGGTAATGATATGACAGCAGTAGAGATAGTAATAATAGCAGAAGTAATCTAAGTCATTATAGTAGTTGGTGGAAAGGAATAGAAATGATCAATGAATAGAAAGCAAAAAGAATTATTGGGTGATAATGATAGTAGTATTAATGATTATTACAGTAATATAATAGTTTAAACAGTGGCTGAAAATGAAATGAAATTATCAATGATAAAAGAGCTAGCATTTCTATCCAAAAAAAAAAGGAAGAAAAAAAGAGAGAAAAAGAGAGAGAGAAAAAAAAGTTGCGTATGTGTGTGTGTGTGTGTGTGTGTGTGTGTGTGTGTGTGTGTGTGTGTGTGTGTGTGTGTGTGTGTTGCTGCATACACACACACACACACACACACACACACACACACACACACACACACACACACACACACACACACACACGCACGTATGCACAGGAAAGGGGGAGAGAAACTCTTGTGGATGAAATAGTATTAGTATAAGAAATTAAAAGAAAACAGATGAGGAAAAGGGAGTGGACAAGTATCTCAATAAGCAATAGACTGATGTGACAAATAGAGTGTAGTGAATGGGGATAGGTAGATAGCTGTAAGCTGTGTGCGAGGTAAATAGTGGGAGGTATGGTAGTATGTGTGTGCTGATCGAGGTTAGAGTGGGCTGATATTGCAGTGGTTTATAGAAACATGCTAATTTTGGGTGTGTGATGCTATGAGGGTGGAGGGAGGAAGGGGATAGGTTTTTTTTTTAATAACATCAGTATTGTTGTAATGATGTAATAATGATAAAAAAAAGGTTGAGGAGGTATTGCAGGCTGGTACTCCTGAGGTGAAATTGTGCATACTACTTTTGGCTGTTGTTGCCATTAGGATGGAGGGTTCCAAGATGGCAACAAGATGAGATTTCTGCATAATGCGCTCCAAGTTGTCACTCTGTGATTGCCAAAGTGCCAGGACTTTGACATGGTTGATGTTGTGGTAGGCGTGGTTGAAGTGTAGAGCGACTGGTTTGGACTGATTGTGGCTGATGTCGGCCAGGTGTTCAGAGATGCGCGTCTCAAGTGTGTGAGATGTCTCACCTACATAGTTCTTACCAGACAGCTGGCAGCGAATGTCGTACACAATGATGTGGCTCTGACAGGAGAAAGTGCATTTAATAGTGAATGAGCCTTTGGGGCCATGTAGGATTGTGTCTGTTTAGTGAGAGGGCACATTTTACAGTTGGGCTTTGAGGGGAGTTTCTGGTGGCTTAGGTGTGGAGATGTTTTTCAGCTTAGAGCGCACCAGTAGGTCTGTACGGTTCTTGTCACGTTTGAAAGTGATCATCGGTTTGATCTCGAAAGCAGGTTTGTGATTTTCTACTATGTGCCAGTTAGACTTCAGGATCCTGCAGATGAGCAGAGTGTGAGGATGGAAGAGGAGGCTGGCAGTGGGTCCTGTCTGTGTCTTTAGGAGGCTTGGTTTCCAGAGCAGAAATTCTGGATTGAGCTGCAGTGCGGCTGAGAGCATCGTTAATAACAGCATTGGGGTAGCCACGTGTGTTGAAAAATTCAGAAGTGTTGGCTACTTCTACTGTGAAATATGCATAGGTGAAGGAATTCAGACTATGGAATGCTGTCTTTAGTGGATGGGTGATGGGAAGGTGTGTTGTCCAGATATGAGTGCGCATTAGCGCGTTTATAGAAGACTGAGATTTTAAGCAGTCCATCTTTAAGGGAGATAGTGATGTCCAGGAAGTTAACTGACTGAAATGGTGTAGATTAATATGTAGATTAATCTAATGGGTGGATGAAAGGTCTGAGCAAAGTTGAGGAAATTGCGGAGATCATGCTCTGGCATGGATGTGGCTCCCAGTCCATCATCTATGTATCTTTTATAGAGATCTGGTGTTGCAATCTGGTAAAATTGTGTTCTAGGTGTCCCGTGAAGAGGCAGGCATAGGATGGTCCCATTTTCGTTTTCATGGCAACACCACTGATATGTGAGAAGGTGTGGTTGTTGAATTCAAAGGTGTTGAGTGCGAGAACTATTCTGCTGGTCTGACCAGTGTAGCTGTGGGAAGGTGCTGTTTGTTAGGGGGCTGTTTGTTAAGAAAGAATGTGACAGCCTTCAGTCCATCGGCATGTGGGGTGGAAGTGCTCGAGAGAGACATCAAGTGTGAAGAAGAGGCTGGGTTGGAAAGTGGGTAGTATGTTGTATGAATTGATTATGTTGAGTGTGGGGATTGTGTCTTTGAGGTATGTGGGGAGACTTTATACCATGGGTTGGAGGAGAAAGTGTCTAAGTACTGTGATACGTGCTGTGTAGGGCAGCTACAATGGGTCTGCCGGGTGTACCGGTTTTGTGTATTTCACGGTGCAGGTAGAAGGTGGGCTGTTGGTGTCTGTCATTATGAGGAGTTTGGCTGTCTTCGGTAGTTTTATGTTTTGATTTCTTGTTTAGTTGTCGTTGAGATACGTTTATGGTGTTGAGGGAGGGGTGAGGCTGTAAGTGGTGTATAGAAATCTGTGTCTGACAGTTGTCTGTGTGCTTCTTTTTAGCACAGCTGTTTGTCCCAGACCATCACTGCACCACGCTTGTCTGCCGGTTTGATGACAATGTCTTGTCGTTGTCTCAGTGACTCGTGGGCTTTTTTTCCATCCTGTGAGAGGTTCGAAAGGCGGACAGGTTTGGATTTCACTTTAGCCTATGTTACATAAACTAATTAATAAAGATCAAACCTGTTTTTGAAAAGGAAGATACATTGGTGAAAATATTCGTCTGCTTTATGATGTGTTGTTAATTACTGAAATAATTACTGAACATCCCGGGCCAGATTCTTACAGTAGACTTTGAGAAAGCCTTTGACTCAGATTCATGGAGATTTATAGATAAGGTTTTGGATTTTTTTTAACTTTGGACCCCATATAAAAAGATGGACAAAGGCTTTTTATAATGATATAACAACCTGTGACTCCGTTAATGGGAACTACACACCCTTCTTTAAAATATGCAGGGGAGTCCGCCAGGGGGATCCTCTATCTCCTTATTTATATCTTTTGTGTGCTGAAATGTTGTCCTTATTAATGCGTAAGAATAATCAAATTAAAGGATAAATATAATGGGCAAAGAACATCTATGTTCGCAGTTTGCAGATGACTCAACTGTTTATTTAGACGGAAGTGAAATGTCTTTCCGAGAAGCAGTTAGATTACTAGAACAATTCACATTAATGTCAGGTCTAAAGATGAATCATGAAAAGACAAACATAATTTGGATTGGCAGCATGAAAAACTCCTCCATAAGATATATGAGGGATAGGAACTTTTGTTGGGATCCTGGGATTTTTACCGTACTGGGATCAACTTTTCTACCAATATTGATAGTATTGTCGATCTTAATTTTGACAATAAGCTTCTGCAGATTAAAAGCATTCTAGCTAAATGGAATTAAAGACTTCTAACACCTTTTGGAAAATTTATTGTTACAAAACTTTGGCAATGTCAAAAATCGTACATTTACTCAGAAATCTTCCAGATCCCAAGGATAGTTTTTTACAGGAACTTGACACATTGTTCTTCAAGTATTTGTGGGATGGGAAATCAAATCGAGTAAGTAAAACAATGTGTGTGTCAAAATTATGAAAATGGTGGATTAAGAATGTTGAATGTTTTCGCATTCTTGTCGTCTGTTAAAATATCCTGGTTAAAAAGAATATTCTATGGCAACCCTAATAATCTTCAGGAATTTGCCTCTTTCTTTGTTCCAGGACTGGACAAACTTAAAGTGCTGGATAGTGAATATGTCAATACATTACTGACTAGAACAAACAATACCTTTTGGAGGGATGTCCTCAAACATTTAAAAAAAATATCTTTAAAATGTATATCGAGTAATATTCATGATCTTGTCTCTGATTGTATTCATTATTATATTAATATATTAAGAGATAGGAGGATTGTTTACGTTAAATAATGTGTGGAGAAAGGTATATGGCAAGTGAGAGATTTGATGAATGAAGAAGGAGTTTTCCTCTCATTTGAAAACTTCTGTAGAAAATTTCCCAATGTTAAGACTAATTATTTACTGTTTGCTGATGTTATCGAGGCAGTAAAGACATATCAAAATAAAGTCCAATGCACATTGACGCCAAGGTATAAATTACAGGATCAAAAAAATGGACGATGATTTAAAAAGGGAATAAATGTATATATTCAGTTCTTGTCGACTCGCCCATTCGTCCTGCAGGTCTTAATAAATGAAACACCTACTATGCAAACTTGACTTGGAAAAATATATTTAGAAAATGTCTGATTTCGACCACTGACGCACAGTTAAGATGGTTCCAGCATAGATTGTTACTTAGAATCCTTCCGACAGGCAGATATCTATTTCTTCCCAAAATTATTGAATCGTCTCTGTGTGTCTTGTGTGATGAGGAAGAAGAAAAACTATTATACATTTATTTTGGAACTGTCATGCTGCAAAAAATTTTTGGAACAGTCTGGAGAGACTGCTGAACAGTACTTGTGAAACGTGTGTTAATCTAACTTTTTCTGAAAATCTTATTTTATTTGGCACCAGTGAGGGCGTTATCACTGATAATGTGTTAGATCTGATACTTTTATTGGCTAAATTCTATATCTACAAATGCAAATGGAAAAGGAACAAACCACGCATTGCTGCTTTTATCGGGTTACTGAAACAAAGATACTCGATAGAGTGCTACTGTAATGCAATGAAAGGGGAAAAAGTACTTTTTGATCATCAATGGCTCCCATGGCTCTAATAAATTTTTAAGACTTTGTTAACAAAGTATGCTTTTTATATATTATTGAATGCTGCATGAAAATGAATGTTTCTGCCATAAGGCCTAACTTACTTCGCTGAGTTTTAATATCAGGCGTATAGTTTCTCAGTTATCTCCCATTTTCTCTCTCTTGTCCCCCACGGTGCAACACATCATTGACATCTTGACTACCACCCTCCCCTGTAACCCATCCCTTTACCCCTACAATCTTCTGTCTGTCTGTCTGTCTGTCTGTCTGTCTGTCTGTCTGTCTCTGTCTGTCTCTCTCTCTCTCTCTCTCTCTCTCTCTCTCTCTCTCTGTGCCTGTGTTTCCCTTGAGCGTATATCTTTCTTTTTCCACCTATCAGCCTGTTGTATCCCCCCCCCCCAGCATCCCCTTCCCCCCTAGCCCCCCCCCCCCCCCCCCCCCCACCCCCACACACACACACACACTCCCCCATCCCACCCCACGCCTCCGTCCTCACTCACCCTTCCCCTCGCTTCTCTTGCTCGACCATCACCTCCAAATCTCTGTTTCCTCTTCTTTCCTTCTGTGCTTTCCTCTTATCTATTTGCCATCACAACAGTAGCAGTCTTACAAATTGACGAAGACGCTGATCGTTATCATATTTTCTTTTTGTCAAAAAAATTTTTTGTTTGTTTGTTTCGTTTTTTTTTCCCTCTATGGAATAATTGTATTTTCCCTGAGCTGAGATGCGAGAGCCTAAAAGAATGGGATGGAATGCGTAATTGAAAATACTTATGCATTGTCAATTTACCACGAAAAAAAAAACATAAAGGAACGGCTCGGCGTCCCGCCTGATCTAGCTGTAAGCAGAGATGAAACTACATCTGGAGGATACTGGAGGAGTAAAAGGTTCAAAAAGCAAGGTTGCTGACTATGCTTGAGGACTCGGGAGTCAGGGTTCTGAGATCAGTCCGACTCATGCTGCAGACTTGCAGGAAATGGAAAGCTCAGGAGGCTATTGCCACGACAAATGAAAATCTAATGATTAGGGAAATATCATGACACACACAAACCACCAGGCACAGACTGGGAACAACAGAAGTGAAGTGGTGGTCAAAAAACAAAAGGGAAACCCTAGAGAGACAAGTTGGTACAGGTGTTAAAGAAAAAAGAGAACACAAAGAAAACTCAGAAAACATTCCAGCGGGGCCATCAGGGGCAACGGACTACATGTGAAAAAAACGGACTCCAAAGACGTTTCAGTTGTATGAAGTATGGCTTATGGGTCGTCTTATAATCAGCTTCATCCTTAGATCAGTATATGACGTCTTGCCTTTGAATTCATCAGATGAAATGGCGAAAAAACTGGATAACCTTACATGTCCACTAATCTCAAGGAAAACAAGGAATAGAGCATGCCCTGAGTTCACATAAAACAGTGCAAACCCAGGAGAGGTTCCGTAGGAGACACCACCAAGTGCTTGAGATGAAGGCACATGCTGGCATATGAAACATGCGCAACCGGAAGCTCCAATATCGGTGTTTTATAGGACAGAAGAAGAGAACAGTTACAACGTCTAGAGCACGAAAGCAAATATTTACTGGATGGAGTGGATGGTGGCAGTGCACAGTAGACGTTCTTGAATGGGAAAACCATCCAGATATCATTTAGAAAGTAGGCTTAGATCGGACGTCGTGCTTCCCGCAGATTCATCAAATAAGTGATTATGACTGAACTCACCGTGCCACATGATTACTGAGTATGCTAGTCTAACCAGAGCTGTGAGCAAAATGGCTTCGAAGCCTAAAAATACTCTCGGGTTGGAACTAAATGAGCTCTAAACTCATCAGCTTATGATCTCATGAAACAGCTCTCGAGTTCTGGAAAGAAGAGGACCAGAACGCTAACTCCGAAGGCAGAAGCAGCTTAAAAGATCTTTAGCTGTATATGGTCGATGAGCAAGGAAAGAAAACTTCGAACAGGTTACATTTCTAAACTAAGAACAAGGATCCACTAGCTATTGGGTAAGACAGCCATCACATAGCGACTTGGTGTTAAGAGACCCAACCATTCAGGAGTTGCAATCCTGGCATGTTGGAATCCTGGCAGTGTCAAAAATATTTTTGACAGCAAAAGTGCGTCTGGGATGCAGCACGGCGCTCTAAAATTGCAAGCAGTTCAGGCCAAACACATGTCTGCGTGGGGCTTTTTCTCTTGAGGCCTACTAATGACAAGCTCTGCTTAAAGTTTCTGTGTTACCGTACGTAAATGACTTTACTTACATACATACAGAGAGAGAGAGAGAGAGAGAGAGAGAGAGAGAGGAGGGGGAGGGAGGGAGGGAGAGAAAGAGGGGGAGGAGAGAGAGAGAGAGAGAGAGAGAGAGAGAGAGAGAGTATTCAAGCTTTTCCTATGATAATCCCCTTGCATTGTAGGCCTGAAAATAAGCTTTTTTCATTTGTCCTTGTTCACGAACTTTCAGTTTCATTTAATTGTATTTTTTGTATATATAAAAAAAAAAAAAACAAGAGAAAAAAAGAAAAGAAAAAGCGAAGAGCACGAAATTCTAAAACAAAACTGCCTTCACAGTGTTTAACGTCGTGTCACAGTCGTCGTCGTCAAAACAGATCTCTGACAAGATCGCGCAGGTCGCTGTAGTCGCCATATTGTTTCCGCTTTCAAGTAGCAGAGGGTAAATTAGCAAATGCAAAACACTTAGACACACCGCTGCTAACAGCTTTGTCCACTGTACACACGTGCTGGTCTCCAACTCCAGCTGCTGCGATTCATTCCTGCAACTCCCTGACGGTCATTTGCTCTGTCATGGGCAAGCAATCATTTTAAATGTGAAAACAGCCTAAAATGTTTTGGAGGTGTAAATAAATTCAGAGCTCATCATTATGGTATGAATAGGCTGTCATGTCAATCAATTCTTTCTTTTTCATTTTTATATGAAGATAATGGGTTTCATGCGAAATTTATTTTTCTCGTGATAATTTGCTGTTTTACGTGTTAATGAATAATAAGAAGAAAAAAGAACCAGAACAAGAATGGTGTAGATGCTGATGATGATAATGATAACAATTTTGAGCAACCTGAGCGCTTACAAAGTTGTTAGCGCACACACACACACACACACACACACACACACACACACACACACACACACACACACACGCACGCACGCACGCACGCACGCACACACATGTAAAGCAAGAAGAAATAAGGGTCCGTAAAAAGTGTAATCTTGACAGATGGCTCGAAGGTAGAGCGAGAATTAGAGGTGGAGAGAGAGAGAAAGAAAGTTTGCTCCACGCTTGTGTGATCCCAGACTGTCTAGCATTTATTTTCCTCTCGAACGTATTATACTTTACCTTTCTTTCCAGTGTCGACGCTGACTTCCATGCCAAAGACGTCATGGTATCTGCCTATGCTTCTGGTCACCTGATCTGGAGCACACCACTGCGCCTGCGCACGACATGTCGCGTAGACCTACGCAACTTCCCATTTGACGAGCAGACATGCCGGATGTATTTTGCTAGCTGGGTGTACAATGGAGCCCAGATCAATGTGACTTTATGGGGAAATCAGGCCAGTACGGCCTTCGTCATGAAATCACCTATGGTAAGTTGTACATGGAAACGTTTCTTTACTTGCACGCTCCTGACAACTCGTAGATACAGTGGCAATACGTGCGGAAAAAGTTATCAATTGATGGAGTAGATCACTTTTTCAGGAAGGATGGGAATGGGAGAAGGAGTCTAGATTTCTCTTTATAAAAAAAAAAAAAAAAAAAAAAAAACGTTGGGAGAAGAGGAGCGGGTGTGCGGTGGATATTTTTTAAGCTGGGCAAATAGGGAAGCACTGTGCTTGGTTAAAACAAATGTTTGGGTGGGGAAAGGGGAGATGTATACGTGTGTGTGTGTGTGTGTGTGTGTGTGTGTGTGTGTGTGTGTGTGTGTGTGTGTGAGAGAGAGAGAGACTATTGGTGCGTGTGTTCAATGAAGACATAGTGTACACATGTGCATATTTTTTTATAGTTTTGGTGGGGATGATGGAGTTGGCGATGCGCGCGCGCGCGCGCTTGTATGAGTGTGTGTGTGTGTGTGTGTGTGTGTGTGTGTGTGTGTGTGTGTGTGTGTAGTCATACAAGCATGCTGGTAGAACAAAAATTAAACATGCAAGTAAACAAACATATGACAGTAACGTTTTTTTCAATGATATATTGTGACAATGGAGATTTAAAAAAAGAAACTGCTGACCCTCCCCCCCCCCCCCCCCCCCCACTCCTCCACATCAATAAACCCAACCCCCTTCACCACCCTACTTCTCCCACCCCCCACCCCCCCCGCCCCTATCTCTGTCTTCCACAGATGAACAAGGAATGGTCAGTGGTGAGTCACCATATCACCGTCCGCGCCAAAAAGCACGAGTGCTGCAAGGAACCCTTTCCCGACGTGGTGGCCACCGTGACCCTCAAACGCAACTCACTGTACTACGTGCACGTGTTCATCGTGCCGGCTCTTCTGATTGGCCTCCTTGTGCCCTTCAACATGCTTTTGCCTCCGGACTCTTGTGAGAGGATGACGCTTGGTGAGTAATTCAATGAATATGGGACAGGACGGACAAAACGGATCAGGGTGAAGGAAAGTGAAAATATCGACAGTTCTTTGCAGAAGAACGTAACTGTTTTTTATGCAAAGGATGTGACCTTTTTTTTAGTGCAAAGGACGTGACTATTTTTCGTGTAGAGATCGTGACTTTTTTTTTACGATAGAAAATAACGGGTGAACATGATCTGAAAGGAATTTCTTTTCTGATCTCTAGAGCTTAAAGTTCAAGTTCATCCTGTCTTTATTGAAGATGAAACGAATTTCAAAGGAGAGACGCAGAATAAACACACTAGATTTTCAGAGTTACTCGTCGTTTGTCATCCTTCTCTCTCGTGAAAAAAAGGCTGTAGTTGTGTATCCTTACCCTCCTCTGCGTATACGAAAAATATGTGTATATCTCAAGCGAGTCAAGCGACGTGATTTCCCACACTCTGGTAACTCGCTTTAAGTGGTGGCAAGAGGTGGTGATAAGAGTGGTTGGGATTCGCTTGTTGGACGTGGTAAAAAAAATTTGGGACAGGACAAATACTGTTTCTGTAAGCTTTAGTTTAATACAACATTCCTCGCGCACGCACGCCTGTGTGTGTACGTGTGTGTGTGTGTGTGTGTGTGTGTGTGTGTGTGTGTGTGTGTGTGTGTGAGAGAGAGAGAGAGAGAGAGAGAGAGAGAGGAGATCTGCGGGCTGGGAAGGACTCGGATTGTTTTCTCTATTAGCGTTATAGAGTATGTATTAAACTTTCACCTCCACTCTATCTCTTACTAGTAGTGATGGAAGGAGCAACTTTCCGTTACTGGTCATGGAATGACATTTTTGTTCTTCTCGGACTGTTAAAAGTACTTAAGAGTGGCTCAGGAATAATTCGCCTTAGGCTGGTGCACTTAAAAGTGCTTGTAGCTCTCATTGATAGAATTAGAGATAAGTTCAAGCATTCAATACTTTATGAACAACAACGAACTGACACCAGTTAAGTACACATCAGCTTACTTATGTATACAAGGGTAAAATATACAAATCAATTTAAGTGAAATCAGTCTCTGTTTGGGCTGACTTTTCTCACATTATCAAATCATTAAGAGACGGGTAGTTCTGTTTGAGTTAAGTTGTTTTCAGCTTGGAATATCAGAATTATCTGATGTTCGAGAGGAGTGTGGATCTCTCTCCAGTCGTTGGGGACTGGTCCACCTTCTCTATAGGCAAACTGATCCATTCAGGCTGCTGTGCTGGGCCAAAAGTAGGCAGACCTGGGGCAGGGTTTGGACCCAAGATCTGTTCACAAAACAGAGCTTGGTTTGTTATTAAGTTGCTGCGAGTTTGGCTTGTCGAGTTCGCACATCTGCCTTCTGGCTTTCAGTAAATGTGTGAGATCTCAGCCAACAAAGGATTAGACTAGCATAAACGTATCTACCATAATTATCAGTCTCCGCTTTAGTTAGTCACTTAGATTTTGACTGCATTTCAAACAAGTGGTAGTCGACTGTAATAAACTGCTAAACAATTGAAGGCAAACAACCTTACCATTTTTCTTATACATTAAGTCAAAGTAAACTGGAATACACTTAGACCAAGTACGTATGCTGATTAGACTTAGAGTCACCTACTAGAGTCACTTACTACAAACCTTTAAGACAATCAACAGTATTCATAAATCAATTTAACAGTTTTCACCCAGTGTAGGCATACTATCTTTCTATCAGAAGATACCTTGAATGATCATCTTAATAGAAAGTATTGAATACTGGCAAAAAATCATATTGGTAACACAGAAAGTTAATCAAATATCTTAACTCTTTCTACCAAGTTGTGGTTAAAAAGTTAAACTATTACAACTGAATACTCATTCATCATTTTCACAGATGTCACGTAGTATTGGAGTAAAGTTATACTGCTAAAACATGTGACATACATACAAGCAATGCATGTCTCAAGACTTAGAAACTTAGCTTCAACTTAAAGTTCTTCTGGGTTGATCAGTGAAACCTGACACAGGATCTCAGAGTTGGAAAAATGAACGTTCTCCTGTCTACCTGTTTTCTTTGTTGGTCACTGTTGGTGATCAGTCTTACAGCCTTCTTTGGAGACTTGGTCTCCCCTTTTTGTGTGCAGCTACATGTCCAATCTCTGATACCTGTCTGATTGACAGGCTGTCAGAGAAACATGACAGCCAATAATATCACTATAGAGAAGGGGGGGGGGGGGTTTAGTAAAGGTAGGTGGGTTCGAACATCTCCCATCACATACAGTGTGAGGTAATGTGTAGAGGATTGAGAACACTATCTCTTATATGTGGTTAGTAGGTGGTGTACTAGGTGTCCCTTAAAGAGGCCGGCAAAGGATCGTCCCATTTTGGTTCCCCGAATAGTTTGGTTCCCAAAATGGGACTATCCTATGCCTGCCTCATTATGGGACACCTAGACCACCGCCTACTAACGAGGTGTACAGACCCCACATCAGAGCTGTACAAAATATGCATTGATGATGGAATGGGAGCCAAATCCATGCCAAAACAAGATCTCTACAATTTTCTCAACTCTGCTCAGACCTTCCATCCATCCAATTGACCTACACCATTTCACAGTCAGTCAACTTACCAGACATCACCATTTCCTCAAAATGGACAACTCAAAACCACCGTTTTTCTGTGAACCCACTGATGCCCATTCATACCTAGACTACACATCTTAAAACCTCCCATGCACTATAGACAGCATTCCATATTCTCAATTCTTCCGTGTACACAGACTCTGCTCCAAAGAAGATTTCAATGTACAAGCAGCCAAAATTTCTGAGTTTAACACCAACCATGGATATCACAGTGCTGTCATCGATGATGCACTCAACCACACCACAGCTATGTCCAGAACATCTGTTCTAGAAACCCAGCCTCCAAAAGAGACAGACAGATCCGCCACCTGCCTCCTCTTCCATCCACACACTCTCCACATCTGCAGGATTCTGAAGTCCAACTGTCACATAGTAGAAAATCACATACCTGCCTTTGAGACCAAACCGATGATCCTTTTCAAACGTGACAAAAACATCAAAGACCTACTTGTGCGCTCCAAACTGAACAAAATGTCCACATCTAGACCACCAGGTACTTTCGCCTCCTCAAACCCAGCTGCAAAATCTTCCCTCTTACCAAACCAGACACCATCCTACAGGGCCCTAAAGACTCTTTCACAATTAAACCCATATTCTCCTGTCAGTGCTGCAGCATTGTATATGCTATCCACTGCCAGCTGTGTGGTAAGATGTATGTACGTTAGACATTCCACACACTTAAAGCATGCATCTCTGAACACCTGGCTGACATCTACCACCACCACCCAAACCAGTTGCCCTACATTTCAACCACCCCCAACACAACATCAACCATGTCAGAGTCCTGGCATTTGGCAATCACAGGGTGACAACTTGGAGTGACTCATTTGGGAATCATATCTTACTGGCTAACTTGTAACCCTGCACCCCCATGGCATCAACATCCAAAGTGGCACACACATATCCAACCACCACAACACCAGCCAGCACAATCCTCTACCAGCACACACACATACATACACACGCACACACACCATCATACCTGCCACAATCTACTTCATATATAAGCTACAGCTACCTTCCCACACACTTTCCATTTTCTATATCCAATCCACCCTTCGGCCACTTTTCCTTTCCTCAGTGAGAGACTCTCCGTGATTTCTTTGGCTTGAACTTCATTCTGGATGAGGCAACTATGTCATCCAGCCTCTCCAGCACATGACGTGTCTCGTCTTCTCTGGATGAAATCACTGTAGTGTCATCCATGAAGGCCTTGAGAGGGGGCATCTTGTATCCATCACCAAGGTCTGTTTGTCTTGCGTTGCTTGTTGCTGCTTTCAAGATGACTTCCATTGCCAACACGAACAGTATTGGGGAATTGCACAGCCCATTGCAATGCCCACTTCCAAGTTGATCCAATCCGTTGTGTACTCCTTGGTAGAGAAGCGCATTGAGAAGCTATTGAAGTACTTCTTGAGCATGTCGCGGATGTTCTTTGGCACATGGTACATCTCAAGAGCCAACTGTATCATCTCATGGGGTACAGATCCATATGCGTTTGCCAGATCAAGCCACACTACGTCCAGGTCTCTCTTTTCTGTTTTTGCTCTTTGGATTGCGTCCCAGATCATTGTGGCGTGTTCTACGCAGCCAGCCACGCCTGGGTTGCCACATTTCTGGACTGACACATCCAAGTACTTGTTTTCCATGAGGTACTTGGTCAGCCTTGCTGCCATGACAGAGAAGAAGATTTTCCCTTCGACGTTCAGTAGTGATATTGGCCTGAACTGGCTGATGTCACTTGAGTTTTGCTCTTTGGGGATGTACACACCATCTGCCGTCATCCACTGGCCGCTAATCGCAGCAGCCTGTGGAGGCACTCCAGCACCTTGGGACATTTCTTGTACAGCTGGTAAGGTATTCCGTTTGGCCCTGGTGATGATTTGGCTCTGGCTTTGTCGACCACCTTCTTGATTTCCGCCAACGTTGGAGGCTTGTCATTGAACTGTTCCTCAGGGTTGGTTGGCCACACCAGACCATGAATGTCGAGTGGTACTTTACTCTGTGAGTCAGAGTATGTTTTCCTTAGATGCTGCTCAAGAACTTCTTTGTCCACACTTAGGGTCCCAGATTTTGGCTGCTCAAACAGAGTTCTGGCAAACTGGAAGGGGTCTCTGAAGAAGCGCTCTTGTGTCTCCTTCTTTTTGCTCTTCCTCTTCCTCGCAGATTCCGCTTTGCTGAGGGCGCTGTGTTTTGCTTTCAGGTCTTCCCAGAGTTTTTCCAAGCCTTGCTTTTCAGCTGGCAGTGCGGTCTTCATTTGCTTCTTGAGGTTTTTCTTTTGGACTCTGATCTTGTCTTCTTCTTGGCGTCTGGATTTCTTTGGAGGTGTTTTCTCTTTAGGTAGTTTTGCTCCATAGTCGTCTCTACATGTGGCATACACAATGTCCCCATATGTGGCTAGTTTGTGTTCCAGGGTGCTTTTCCCTATCAGTGCATCGAGTCTTTGGACGATTTTTGCATCCAGTTTCTCCCAATCTTTAGTCTCGTTTGCTCGTGGCAGGTTGAGTTTCAGGCGCCTGGCATGGAGGGCCTGTGCAAATTCCTCATCCGAACCAACAGCGTGGATGTCCTTGGCACTGTGGTTTGAATCCTGGCCTTGTCTTCCGACGTTTTAGCTGCTGATGCAGTGCGCTGCTGCTCATTCAGATGAGTCTTCACACATCCCATCTTTGTTCTGTAGATCTTCATGCCACGGGTGGTAGCGAAACGCTTTCCACAGACACATGGATATTCCATTTGGTCCATGTTCATAGTCTGTTTGGGATTTGCAGTCGTGATTGGTTGAGCACCGATGGATTCATCATTTTCTCCCCTTTCGGTGAATCCTGGGAGCATCCTTTCCTCTTGTTTCTAGTAGCCACATGTTGAAGGCAAAGTGGGGAGCCAGCCCACAGAGCCCTTGTTTCTGGTCTTTCCCAGTGTCCTCCGGTTTTTCCCGGACGTCCTCTGGCTATTCCCGGAAGTCAATGGTTTACCCATGCATCAGTAGAAAGAAACTTGTTTATAACTTAAAGTTATTTTCCTTTTCCCCCGACTCTACACCACCTCCATTTACTATATCTCACACACCAACCCTTCCCTTTTCTCCATCATATTTTATATCAATTTCATATACTGTCTCTCTTGTACATGATTTTCCCTCCCTCTTCCCTGTTTGTAGGTGGAGATGTAGGAAATATGAGCCCCCCCCCCCCCCCCCCCCCCACACACACACACACACTTTTTTTGGCTTGTTAACCCTTTGCCCATTGATCAACTCCATCCATTTCTTTCCTACCAGTATTATTATATTCATACCAACATTATTTGTATCATTATGATTATTATCCAACAGTACTATTTACTTTTCCAACAATACTGTTTGCATGAGTTTCCCCATTTGTGTGTGTGTGTGTGTGTGTGTGTGTGTGTGTGTGTGTGTGTGTGTGTGTGTGTGTGTGTTTTATATAGATATGTTGAGCCTTTTCTCATTGATCAGTTCCATTTCTTCCCAAACAGTATTGGTGTATTAATACCAACATTATTTCACTTATGACATTGAAGATCGTCCAGCAGTACTGTTTACTTTTTCCGTAACACCGTTTTCATGAGCCCCCCCCCCCCCCCCCCCCCCCCCCCCTGCAATGAAGGTTATAATTCCATTCAATACACATGTTACGTTAACATATATATTGAATAATGTGTGTATACATTATTCAATATATTTACATACAATGTTTAAACTACAGGTCAAGATCGTACAAAAGTGTCATAATTCTATATCACAGTTTAAACTTATTACTCTATATCCATTATTGTTAATGAAATATTGAAAAGCTGCAAGGGTATATACCATTTATAATATATAAACACAGGCTATGAAAAGAAAAGAGAAAACTAAACAAGAGAGGGAACCAATAGCTCCCACACCACACCCCTGAAAGGGTGGGTGCATTGTGCCTGGGGCAGGTTGGGATTGGGGGAAGAAAAAAAAAAGACAAAACAGAGTCACGCATACAAGTATTGTTCACTCAAATTTCATGGCTTTTGTGTCAATTAATTACAGAGCATTGGTGTCTTTTGGCTTTTAAAATGTGTTTTTAGCATTAACATTTTACAAGGTGTCATGTCAACAATGAAAGATTGTTATAATGTTTCGCATAAAGCGTTCTAGTGTCGCCAATTTTTCACACAAAAAAAAAACATGATAACGCATTTTCTGTCATATGTACATGCCTTTCCATGTTGTATCTAAGCTTAAGTTCAATTTTAAACGCTGCCAATCTGGGTTTAACACTATTACTTCTACAAGTGTAAACAAAGTATTTCGCCCACAATAAAATGAGATCAAAAGTCTGTTTTTTTGTGTGTTTCCATCAGTTCCAAACAAAACCAGCTCAACATTAAATGACAATCTGATACTATTTTCACACTTTGTTTTCATGTAGTTTTCTAAGTCTTTCCAGAATTCTTGTGAAGTAATGCAGTACCACAAATAATGATGTATACTATCTCTCTCAGTTTGACAAAAATTGCATCTATCGCTATCCCTCAAACCCATCTGTTTAGTATGATATTGGATGCAAGAATTCTAAGATAAATTTTCAACTGAAACCACCAAAATTTTAGTTCTTTCATTTTTCTCGCAATTTTCAATACAGTTTCCCAATCTACTACATTATGTACCTTGAGTTCCCATTTCACAAAAGACTCAATATCAAGTACAAATAATTTATCTAAAAGTATTTATAGTAAAAATCTTAGCTCCGTTATTGACACTTGCTATAATTTTTCAATTACTTGCAGTTTTCATTCTTGCAATTATTTTCAAATTTATGTTTCTTTTCCTTGCATATTCTTTTACTGCATGGGCACATCCAAAATAGTGTAGGGGATTTAAATGACTTCCCATCTTTGTTGCAAAAGCTTCATAACTTAAAAAGTTGCCATTTTTGTCAATCATATCCCCTACACAGAATATACCTTTCTCTGCCCATAGTTTGTAAAAAAAAAAAAAAAAAAAAATAGTTAATTTTAAACTTCATTGTTACAAAAGACAGGTTCTGAAGTAATCTCTTTGCTGTTGTCTAAATCTGCATGAATACTGAGACTGTCATATGACTTAAATACGTCTTTCCAAAATTTGTTGCATTTACTATACAAAAATCTCTTTGATCCAAAATATTTTATATCATTAACTTCTGACATTGAGTTACTAAAATAGTCTTCCACTTTGAATCATTATTCATTAATATTCTTATCCAGGACAATTTCAGTGCTTGCATAAAAGCATTCATATTTGGTAGTCCTATGTCCCCATTTTCGATAACATGTACTGCATATTTTCGTTTAATCTTGTCAGGCTTTCCATCCCAGACAAAATCAAAACACATGCTGTGTAATTGTTTTATGACATCCTCAGGAAGGTTTGGAAACAACAACCACAAGTATACAAGCTCTGACAAAATAAGAAATTTCAGAATTGCAGCCTTACCTAATGGTGTGCACTTATTTTGCATGAGTTTCTCTTCTCTCTTCCCTGTGCGTGTAGGTGTAGGTATATGCACCCCACCCCTACCCCCACACACCCCATCTTTTTTTTAATGTTCCACTAGCAATGATAGCCTTTCACTTTCATTGATCACTTCCATTTCTTTCCAACTGTTATTAACAGTACAAATATCACTGCATATAACTACTATCATTAGTTTTGTTTGCTTTTTATTCATTGATCGTTTCTAATCCTTGCTACTATGCATTATTGTCATTCTACAATAACTACTGTCATCACTATTATATTATACTATTAAACAATAATTCAAAAACAAATAAAACAACCTAGCTGTTCTACTACTCTCCAGCCCCTCTCTTTCTCTCTCCTTCTGCGTTTAGCAACTATTAATACTACAGCTATTATTGCCATATTATGATCAAAGTAACTTATTCCTCCTCTTATTATATAAATATTTTCATCATCAACACTATCATCGCTATTATTACTATCATTATTATCGTTTTCATCATTATTAGTTTAACTCCCATGGTCCCATTCCCAACGGCCTCGTTTTTATTCAACATCCATTTTACGCCGAATATGAGAAGATAAATGGTTGCTTGTTCTTCGTTTTCATTGTCCTAAATGTTGTTTGGCTTTGCCTGAAGAAGATCCAAGAGGTCGATATTCATCGTGTTTTGTCCTGTGATCTGTATGTCTGTATTCGCTTGCAGAACTCATAACCTTTCTTTTTAACATTAGTTTGTCATACTGTCACAATTTATGTCCGAACATCGCTATTTACGGACACTGTTCAGCCAGTACTTTTTGTATGTGGTTATTGTTGTATAACATTTGTACCACATTTGTAGGTACTTACATTTTTAACAGCGTTTTTCCCCACCAGTGTACTACCTTTTACTAACAGCGTTTTTTCCCTACCTGTTTACTAACTTTAAGTATTATTGTGCGTTACGTACCTTTTGCTCTTCCAGTCAGAAACTCAAAAAAAGATTCTGAATCGAAATCTGAAATCGTTTGGTGAGCGTTTCGTCAGCTTTGCCACCCCAGCTGTTCGGCCTCACTGTCTCCCACCCTACGTAAACTGCCCACCTTACCTGTTTTTTCAAAATACATCTAAAAACCTTTTTTCTGTCAAGTTTTTAAGACAGTGCAATTTTCACATGTGTGCACACGGTTCTATTGTAAGTTAGTGTTACTTGTGGGTTATGAACCAATGAGTGGTGTATGAGAGCAAAATGAGTACTTTTCCACTAGAATTCAGTTGTGTTGATTATATAGCCCAGCCAACCAGGACAGGCCATATCAGGGCCGTTTCCACTAGATCAGCGCTCTATACTTACTATCATTATTATTATTGTTATTGATACTGATGATGCTGATGACGATATTCATGATGATTTACACTAATAATTATGATGATGATAATGGTGATGATGTTGATGGTGATGATGACGATGATAGTGATGTTCAATGATGGTTATTACGCATTATTATTGTTGTTGATGTCGCTATCATTATCTACGCTTCTTCATCATCGTTATCATCATTATTATTATCATTATTATTATTGTTGTTGTTATTGTTGTTTTTATCATTATTATATTCATTTATTTGTTTATTTATCTATTCATTTATTACATTACTATTTTCACTGACTTTTGATATTGATTGCTAAGTTTGTAGCCTACGTTTTTCTGCAAGATCCTCTCCCCTGCTCAAAATGTTGCATCCTTTGCATGCTACATGTTCCACCCTAAACACAAGCTTCACAGACACACCCTGTTTCAGCCTAAGCATAAAAAAAACGGCAGGGATGTTGGTGCCCATATGGTCGCCGGCCCATAAAGTCGCCGGCGACAATATGGGCAGGGACTTCCGTGCCCGTACGGTCGCCAGTTGCCCATACGGTCGCCGGCGACCTTACGGGCACAGAGTGTAGATATTTTCTGCAGTGAAAATACAGACGTGAACGACTTAGTAAATATATAACCTGTAATATGAAGTGCTTCTCTCTCTCTCTCTCTCTCTCTCTCTCTCTCTCTCTCTCTCTCTCTCTCTCTCTCTCTCTCTCGTCTCTCGTGTGTGTGTGTGTGGGGGGGTGGGGGGGGGGGGGGGGGGGGGGGGGGGGGGGGGGGGGGGGGGGGGGGGAGAGCGAGACTTAGTAAATATATAGCCTGTAATATGATAGTCCTTCTCTCTCTCTCTCTCTCTCTCTCTCTCTCTCTCTCTCTCTGTGTGTGTGTGTGTGTGTGTGTGTGTGTGTGTGTGTGTGTGTTGACTTTACCATCATTTTTTTTAAAGTTAAATCACTCTGTCGTATATTTCAGAGAGAGAGAGAGAGAGAGAGAGAGAGAGAGAGAGAGAGAGAGAGAGTTCTTCTCTCTCTGTCTTCGTTTGTATTGTTTTGCATTCTTTACATGGGATATTTTGTCTCTTGGTGGTGGATTTGGTACGTTGAAAAGAGTTGGTAATGCACTTTAAATCAGTCAACAGTTTTTGCGGGTGTGGTCCATGAATTGATTGGCTTCAGAATGCTCAGAACAAATAGAACAGTTTGCATGAAGGTATGCAGCTGAACCCATTTCTTGCATCTGTAAATAACACACAAAAAGAATGGTGAAACTCAGCCAATGTCCTTCGCCCACTTGTACTAAATCTGGCACGCAGAAGCTTAGATTTCTTTTAACTCTGCTTTTAGCATCTTCTTGTAATTCTTTGAGAAGAGAATGGTATGCACCAAACGTTTCCCACCTTGCAATTCATGGTCTCAC
Source organism: Conus betulinus (assembly GCA_016801955.1). Lineage (NCBI taxonomy): Eukaryota > Metazoa > Mollusca > Gastropoda > Neogastropoda > Conidae > Conus > Conus betulinus. Next base: position 571,484 of record JADBJO010000743.1, read on the forward strand.
CCACCATCTTCGATTTTTTTTTTTCTTCAATTGTACGCAAGTGATCAAACTGATTTCAATAGCGCAAATTAAGATTTCTTCTTCAGAGCCCATGTTCAGAGAATACTGAGCGCTGCGGCCTGTCCAGCAGCTGTGCAGACGCTTGCCGGCTGGACTGGGGGAAGCCACCGGAGGATGTTGTTTAGATTTCCGTCAACAAACCGTTACTGCCGTGTCAAACACCCGCATTCCACTCGCTGGAGAGGGTTTTCCAGCGTGGTGTCACCATCTTTCAGTGAGCGGTCTGTTGTTTACCAAATGCGCACGTGCGCCACGCACTCTCCTCCGGCGGCACGCGATCTACTTCAATGCTTGTTGTAAGGCAAACTAATCGTATATGGTGGTTGTATTTGATTGTTTTTCTGATTTGTTTGCATGTTACTTGTATCAGTAATGTACAAAAGTGATTGATAATGAACTAAAAAGGGTATGTTTGGTGACATTTATTGAACAGTACTTTCTACTGCTTCTGTTATGCACTGCACGTGTACAGAATTACTTTTAACTGTTATCGTCACAAAGAAGTTGCTACATGATTAAAAAACAAGAAATAAAACGAAAAAAAAAAAAAAAAAAATGTTTAGTCTGCATTACAACTGTTTACATCATCAATAATGTTTAGTAGTAGACTACTACTACCATTAAAACTGCAACATATTTTTTCTTTTGCTTTTGGTTGTTTCGGATTTGTTACATGCTGCTCTACCATTCATATACAAAAGAAAGGGATAATGAATTGAAAAGGGAATGTTTGGTGACATTTATTTATGTACTTATGTGTATGGAACTACTTCTTATCACCACAAAGAAACTAGCGTGCAATCAAAGCAATAAATGAAACTCACACACACACACACACACACACACACACACACACACACACACACACACGCACGCACGCACGCACACACGCACACACACACAAGCACACACACACACACACACACACACACACACACACACACACACACACACACACACACACACATGCGCGCGCACGTTTACTAAGTATTATAACTGTTTTGAAACAATAGCAAGAATTTCTCTTTTGATACTATTTGTAAAACCAACTACAAGTGCTGCTATTATATTTTCCCTCAACTTGGTCTTCTTCTGCTACAACTACTTCTATTACTTCGTTCTCAGCTTTCAGACCATTCCGTCGTTTTGACCTTCACTGTTTATCAGTCGATGATGAACCCAAGACATACCCGTGGGAACACCGCAAATTGTACGACCATCTGTCCAAAATGCTCGAACTCAGCCAGTGTGTGGGTCGTGCACATTATGTCCCTAGCACAATAAGGGGCTTTCCCAGCACAAACTGTCGCATGTTCCAAAGTGCGACACTTTGCGTAAATCTTCTCAGCACAAAATGTCGCACCATTGCACAAAGTGTCGCATGCTACACTTTGTGCAGTTGCGAGACT
>JADBJO010000744.1:0-2500 GCA_016801955.1 Conus betulinus
AAGGAGTGACTGAGGGCGGAAAATGAAGCAAAATTAAGGAGATCAGCGGTTTCTCGTTCTTCTTTTTCACTGCCCTAAATGTTATTTGTCTTTGCCTGAAGAAGACCCAAGAGGTCGACATGCATTGTGTCTTGTCCTGTACTTTGTTTGTCAATGTCCTTGGCGGTAAGTAACCCCCTCTCTTTCTAATCGTGTTATCTCCTGTTCACATGAATGCTTGAGAAATCATGCACACATCTACTGGCGTGTCCTCACACAATGTCACACCACAGCTTTGTTGGCATCCACATTCCAAGCAGTTATGGGGCCTCCCTTCATCATTAACTTTACAGCTTAACAATGACAAACAATTTCTTTCATTCTTGAGTGTTCCATCCCCCCCCCCCCCCTCCCCCCCCCCCCCCCCCCCCCCCCACACACACACACTCTGCTATGGCCCTTTGCAGTCGGCTGGGCTATAAACAACATCACCTTACCTACCCCGTTGTTTGATCTTGAACACAGAGCGAGAAAGTGCACAGACAGACATCCCTTACTCGCCCTTCCCTCCCACTGTCTCGATTATCACCCCCTCGACACGACACTGGTGACGTTTCTAGCCCCTTAATGTAATCTGGGGCTCAGTCACACATGGTATAACACTGCAACACGATACCCACAATCTGAGTGAGCGGTTGACGATGTTCGGATATCTGCAAGGGAACTAATTTGTCTCGGAGCTCGCGTTTAACGAGAATGGGCCCGTCGTTTTAATAGGATAAATGGCGCTGGAGTACACGCACAGTTAAGTTGGTTCCATCGGTAAGCTGAATAATTCAATAACTGAATAAGAGAGAGAGAGACAGACAGACAGACAGACACTTTTAAAAAAAAAAAACGGTCATACACACAAAACTCCACTCCCTTTGTTGGGTAGATGGGATTTATACTTGTCTGTCCATATAGGGAGTGTCCGCAGGAGTATCATACATAAGAATGATTTTTTTTTAAGATCGAGGATGCCGGAAAAGACCCATGAGAAAATCATTTCTATGGTAACATGTCTACATAAACCACAAAAAGAAAATCAAGGCAACAAGTTTCATCACAAGCAAAATGACGTCAGCATGACAAGCTCCTCTGAAGGAACGACTGCGCTTCGTATGCCGGTCTCGTGACTTGTGTGTAGAACAGGAAAACCTTGCCTGCGACAGATTTGTGTTCAAAAGTACAGTCATTCTACCAGCAACGGGTCGAGTGGTCTGGCAGAAAGGTTTGGACTGCATGAGTTGGAGGTTTGTGGCTGGGAAATTTTCCCAAATGAAAACAGCGACAGTGAAGGAACAAAACTTACCTCGTAAGCAAGTCTGCATCGTTTTGTAGATACAGTACAGAAGCTCAGGGTACAGAACTAGGCCGAGCCTACACCCTGATGCATTGACCGTGTCATGTCGTGTTCTTTTCCCCCCACACAGGCAAGTTCAACGAAATTCGTAATGACGTCAAAATGTATTGTATTTTGTAGCTACACTGTACAAAATTAAATCTAATTGCAAAGTGAGGCGACTGCAGGTGGAAATCTAAACAAGTTTAAACGTTGGTAATAAAGCACCGCTAAAAACACACGCACACACACACAAGACAAAACAAGACGTGTTTCGACCTCGTAGGTCTTCTTCAGGCAAGATACACAACACTCAGGACAAAGAGACATGAACGAGCAATTACTTATCTTCATCCATTTCGGCGCGCCTATCTTGTGTTCTACGTTCTTTGGCGGCGCTTTGTCGATCACTTTTCAAATTTGTTCAAGACTTTAAACTTTTATGCCTTTCACAACACACAAATGAGAGGGAGGGAAACGCATGCAAGCTTCTTCAAATGTGTTGTCAGCTGCAGAAATCTCATTTCTTAGTTGAAATTATGAGCCAGTTCGAACAGACTCTTTATACTGACCAAGAATTATGCAAGCAATTTATCAGATTCTAAAATAAAGCGCGTTCTCCGGCCTTTCTTTTCTCAGAGAATTATTCAAGAGCGAATAACCACTTCTGTATGCGAAATCAGGAAAAGGCACTCACGAATACGTCTTTGATAGCTGTTTGATAACAACCACTGTTTCCAAACAACGCTATCAGGATCTTCCTTCTTGGATATGTAGGAAGATATAGATCACGTCATTCGGCAATGACGGCTAGAGCCTATTGCCAGATAGTTTCTCTTCTACCTAAAATACTGGTTCACTCAAAAATGAGTAGATCACCAGCGCGCATGTTTAAAAAAAGAAAATGCGACTCGGCCTGTTGGCCCCTGAAGCAAAATTTGGCAACAAGGGGTCGCACATGACATATTCGCGAATAAGTCTATTTCCCCGATTTCCTATGTAGGAATGGCCGTTTACCCAGGAATAAACTAGTCGAGGAAAGAAAGTCGGAGAGAACACTTTATTTTTAGAATCGGATGAGTCCACTCGGATACTTCAAGATCAGTACACAGAGGACAGCTCCTGTTGGCTAATTAT
>JADBJO010000744.1:15000-25000 GCA_016801955.1 Conus betulinus
TAACATTGAGAGAGAGAGAGAGAGAGAGAGAGAGAGAGAGGGGGGGGGGGGGGGGGGACAGACAGACAGACAGACAGACAGAGAGAGACCAGAGAGACAGAGACAGAGAGAGAGAGAGAGAGAGAGAGAGACACAGAGAGGAGAGAGAGAGAGAGAGAAATTCGCATGGTTTAATCATTGGTAGGCCTTGGTCCCCAATGATGGGGATGAGTACATCATGCACAAAAACCTATGAAAAAAGAAACGAAAACCACAAAAAGACCTGTTTTTTAATTGAAATTATTAACAATGATGAGATTAACATGAGCATAACATTCTGATTATGAAACAGATAATTTTTTTTTTTTTACTTTAAATGCTTTGTATAAAAACAAGGAGAAATTTTCAACATCTTGGAGAGAGAGAGAGAGAGAGAGAGAGAGAGAGAGAGAGAGAGAGAGAGAGAGAGTGCACCAATCACACACCACTCCTACATTTTGTGCACCAATCACACACCACTCCTACATTTTTGTGCACCAATCACACACCACCACTACTTTCTGTGCACCAATCACACACCACCACTACTTTTCTGTGCACCAATCACACACCACTCCTACTTTTGGTGCACCAATCACACAGACACAACCACTACTTTTTGTGCACAAACCACTACTCCTACTTTCTGTGCACCACCCCCACCCACTCCTACATTCTGTGCACCAATCACACACCACCACTCACTACTTTCTGTGCACCAATCACACACCACTCCTACTTTCTGTGCACCAATCACACACCACTCCTACTTTCTGTGCACCAATCACAGAACATCACCACTGTCGGCCTTTTTTTTTTTTTTTTTTCCTCGCATGAGAACGACCCCCAAGATAGTCTCGCGAACTCTCGCCGATTTCCAGCCCCGCTCTCCACTCGGTTGTCTAGGAAATGCCGTCATTCGCCAAACAAGCGAGAATTCTGGCCTCCTCACCTTTTGGAAACGCGCTCAGGGAAGTGTATGAAACGAGCTTCGCAAGTTTAATGCTGCCATTACTTCATATACTTCAATGTGCTCACTTCATTAAATCCAGACCCCCACCCCAGCAACAACCCTCCTTTTGATTGAAAAAGTCAAGTTACCTTTCTTCTTTGTTTGTCATTTACTGTTTACTGTTCCCTGTCTTCTTTCAGATTTGCTTTCATTCCAATCAAAACAATGAGCTTACCTGTATTTGTTATTGTTTGTCTGTGTGTATGTCCCACTGTATTCAAGATCGAAAAGGCTGTGCCAGTCTTGAACGATGTTAATTTATTGGTTTTGTTTTTTTTTTTTTTTTTTTTTTTTGTTTTGTTTTGTTTTGTTTTTTTTTTTTTTTGTTTTTTTTTTGGGGGGTCGGGGTGGGGGAGAGTACTTATATAGCGCCTATCCCCCCAGTCAGAGACCAAGCTCTAAGCGCTTTACAATCCACACTCATTTACACAGTGGGCTGCCTACCTGGGGGTAGAGCCGACTGAAGAGATGCTTGTTGGTGCTTCATTCAGTCATTCCTGTGTCAATCAGTCAATATAGTTCATTCTTCTTCTTCTTCCACGTACGCAGGCTGATACTCCTGCGGACACACTCCCTAGATGGACAGACAAGTATAAATCCCATCTACCCAACAAAGTGAGTGAAGTTTTGTGTGTATGGCCGTTTTTTATCCCGCCATTAAGGCAGCCATACTCCATCTTCGGGGAAATCGTTCATTTCAATTTAACACTCTTTCATTCTTTCGATTTTTCGCGCAGACCATCCTTACCAACAGCCAAACTGGTGAAAGTTGGTGATGGGGTTTTCCGTGTGTGCAAGTTGTTATGCGTTCGTTTCACACACGGAACCTCGGTTTGTAGTCTCATTTGAAGGACTGTTTGGGAAATGGAGTCAGAAACAATGTTAAAACCCTGAGGGAAAAATCCCCCCTGTACTGAAACGGCCTGGCGGAGATTCAAACCCGCAACCCCAGGATCACCAACATTACGAGTCTGGCGCTCTACCAACTGAGCTATTCCGGTCCCCGTTTGTTCAGTTCCCCAGATGTGTCATGTACAGGGTATATGGGCGAGCTTGAAAGATCCTATTAGGGCGGGGAGGGGGGGATCCCTCCTTGTTTGTTATGTGTACTCTGTGCTGTCATTTTCTTCCAGGCGATTTAGTGTCGTAAGCAGCATTCGTATGGGCCTGTAATTATTTTATCGTGGGCACAAAGGGTACCCTACTACTTCTTTATTTACTGAAAAAGCCAAATTATAGCGGCTCCACGTAGCGTTGTTTCTGTGCCGTTTCTGTCTATGGACTCGCATCCATCATCTCGCGATAGGATATCTAGTCTCTCTTCAATGGAAGAAACACGGCTTTGGACGCAGGTGCGATGTGAGTACACGCTTCAATAATCAAGGGTTGGGTCACCTCGGCTCCCTGCTCCACACCCAATTTTATCCTCAGTCCCCCTCCCCCCCCCCCCTCCCCCCCCCCCCCCCCCCCCCCCCCCCCCCCCCCCACCACCCCCCCCACCCCCCCCCCCCCCCCCCCCCCCCTCCGCCTTACAACTTCTTCCAGTCATGCGTAGCTTGCTAGAAGTGCCGTAACTAACTAGCCCGGTCCTACAGATCCACGGTTTAGCTTCCTGGTCGTGTACACCATGCGCGCAGTGTTCCGTGTGGAATGGTGTTGGAGACCACTGTTTAGGAGGACGTATTGGCACAGACTGGGACATACACACGCACACACACACACACACACACACACACACACACACACACACACACACACACACTCGCACACACACACGCAATGTTCGTTTATAATCATTTTAACACCCATTATCTAGACAGTTTATCTGTACGTTTTGTGCATACTCATTTTCTGGGAGGGAAAATAAACACACACACAGCGAGAGAGAGAGAGAGAGAGAGAGAGAGAGAGAGAGAAGTAGAGAAAATGTCCGTCACTTACCCAATCCCCCACATCCCCCTCTCCCGCCACTTACCCGTCCACCCACCCCACCCTCACCCTACCCCTCCATCTCCCTCTTTCCTACCTTATTTTCTTCCCTTCAACCCCCCCCCCCCCCCCTCCCTCCCCCCCTCCCCTCCCCTCCTCTCGGGCAAGCAACCGTGACACTGCAGTTTCCCGTCGCCAGTCCAGCGGAACGAGATGAAGGTGGAAGTAGCCAGCGATGGTCTTGGGACAGTGTCCACCCCACCTCACCCAGCTCCTCCCTCCTGTTTTGTTCCCTGTAGAATGGTCCCGAGTACACAATCACGCTGAAAGGGACTTCGAGCGGAACACTATCCTGAGGACATGACCTGTACACAAAGACACACACGCACGAGTGCGCACACACGGAAATACACACATACAAAGTGCACACACACGCACCCCCCCAAAACACGTGCAAACGCATTCACAGCGTGCGCGCACACACCATTTAAAAGGAAAGAGAGAGATGTAGCACGAGCGAACGTAGGTACGCACTAACGCGGGGGAACACACAGGCGGCGCAACCTAATGCCCAACGCGTCGGACTAATGCTGAAGGTACGTGCAATGTGGTTACGAAAACAGCCTTTTCCTTTTGGAATGTCTCGTCTGACCCACGACGTCACTTCTCTTCAGCGTCAAGTCATGCGCAGTGTGATCCCGGAAATTCAGCAGATGTGATGTATGCAGCCATACGTGGATAAAACAAATGGGGTAAATCTTCCTGCAATAAGAAAACCTATCATACAGTAACTTTTGATCAAGACTTGCACAATCTTTTAAACTTGAAAAAAAAAGTCGGTCAAACATAAACAACCTAATAGCGAAAGAAGAAAAACAAACGCAAGCCAATAATTTCTCCATCATCACAGTAATGATCTAGCAAAGATTTGGTCTCAAGGCACATTACAGCAATTGAAAACAAGAAAAATGAGAAATCAAAATTGAATAAAATATATACACATATGAAAACTTTTCACTATATGCATGAGAAAACCATCGTAACCTTCTTTGGGAAACAAATGTGTTTATATTACCTGCTTCAAAATCTTTCATTTGTTAGTTTGTATTGATAATAAGAACACCGCTGTGTCTGTACTCCTGGCGTTAAATAGAGACACACCACAGTCCATAATACCGTGGTGTTCTCACCACCAAGGGTTCAAAAAAGAATCCAACAGCACCCCCAAAGCAGCCAGCGAAGGGTATAATGAAACCAAAACAAAAATATAGGGAGGAAAAAAGTTGCAGAAAAACTAAAGACATTATCGAAAACATATAAAATGTAGGGGACAATCTTTGAGCCTACGCCTGAGGATCCACCCAGGATGCAAGGGAGATCAAAAGACAAATACAGACAGAAACAAATGCAAATAGCCTCGATTTGTTTGATAAGAAGTTGAAAATAAAATGAGGCAGGGACAGTAAACAATAAACAAATAGGGTAAGCCTTGCTCCATAAGGAAACCTAACATAGATTAACTTTTATTCAAGACTGGCACAGCCTTTTAAACTTGAATAAAGTCAGACAAATACAAAGACGAACAATCTAATAGTGGGGAAAAACAAGTGCAGGCCAACAATCCCTCTGTCATCACAGTAATGACTTGGCAAAGATTTAAACTAAAGGCAGGGGGGGGGGGGGGGGGGGGTTGAAGATAAAGAAAATGGGAACATTAAATTTAGAAAATATGTTATTAATATGAAAACTCTTCACTAGCTGCATGAGGGAACCATCGTAATCCCTCTTGAAGGCAGATCTATTTGTGTTGCCTGCTCCGAGGCCTTTCGTCCGCTGGATCTTAATTTTATGTTCCCATTTTATTTATCTACAACCCCCACCCCCACCCCCCACCCCTGCCTTAAGTTCAAATCTTTGCCAAGTCACTACTGTGATGACGGAGGGGTTGTTGGCCTGTTTTCCCCCCACTATTAGATTGTTCGTCTTTGTATTTGTCTGGCCATTATTTCCTTTTTTTTACCCCATTCACCACAAAACAACAACAACAAAAGTCGTCCTGTAACTAGTAGGGAACACTGTCACTAAGTTTCCTCTCCAGTGGCGCATGCGCACCGCTGTGATACAGCTCTGTTCAGAATTGAACCCAGCGCCTTCGCAAACGTACATAAAACACTCTGTGTGTGTGTGTGTGTGTGTGTGTGTGTGTGTGATGATCGTAAGTTACAAAAACTTTCCCTTTGTGTCGGACCAGTCCAGCCGGCGCCTTCAGCTGACTACGTTTGGCCGTGAAAAAAAGAAAACGTTGAAGAACCTAGCCAGCCACCAACTGAACGTAGCAAAGAAACAGAAATACTGATGACAAACGCCTCAACCTGTTGGTCTTCTTCAGGCCGGGCACGAACTAAAAAACGGCGGTGAATAAGGAAAGTAGAAAAATTATTGGTTATAATAAAAAAAAAAAAAATGCTGGTAACCAAGTCTTTGGTCCCAATGATAAAAAGACTTTTAACAGGAATTTAGACAAAAGGGGGTGAGAACCGAGTGGTGGAAGGGGCAAATGGGGGGGGGGGGGGGGGGGGGGGGGGGGGGGAGGATAGAGGGGGCAGAGACAAGCAGGAGTGATGGGGGTTAAGAGGACGACATCAAAGGAATATGAAGTCCTTCGCCGACAGCAATATAAACCGTTCACTACTGTTTTTAAAGTCCTTCACTAACAGCAATATAAACCGTTCAGTTCTGTTTTTAAAGTCCTTCACAAACACCAATGTAAATCGTTCAGTTCTGTTTTTACTTCACTGACAGCAATATAAACCGTTCACTTCTGTTTTTAAAGTCATTCGCTGACAGCAATATAAACCGTTCACTTCTGTTTTTAAGTCCTTCACAAACACCAATGTAAATCGTTCAGTTCTGTTTTTACTTCACTGACAGCAATATAAACAGTTCACTTCTGTTTTTAAAGTCCTTCGCTGACAGCAATGTAAACCGTTCACTTCTGTTTTTAAAGTCCTTCACAAACACCAATGTAAATCGTTCAGTTCTGGTTTTTTTCTATACTGACAGCAATATAAACCGTTCGGTTCTGTTTTTAAAGTCCTTCACAAACACCAATGTAAATCGTTCAGTTCTGGTTTTACTTCACTAACAGCAATATAAACCGTTCGGTTCTGTTTTTAAAGTCCTTCACAAACACCAATGTAAATCGTTCAGTTCTGGTTTTACTTCACTAACAGCAATATAAACCGTTCGGTTCTGTTTTTAAAGTCCTTCACAAACACCAATGTAAACCGTTCAGTTCTGGTTTTACTTCACTAACAGCAATATAAACCCGTCACTTCTGTTATTGTTGTTGTTGTTTTTTTTCCGTCCTGGGCTGACATTCGTTTCCGGTAGATAACTTTTCAGCGGACACGGTTCTTCTGTTGTTTACAGTTACTGATTTTTTTTTTCTTTCTTTTTTTTTTTTTTTTCTTAACTGGGTTTTGCTACCGTTGGTACTTTTTTTTTTTTTTTTTTTTTTTTTTGCTACATTTTACGACTGCTTCGGGGGTACTTTTCTTCTATTTCCGGTTTTTTTCTTCTTTTTTTTTTTTTTTTTTTGTTTGTTTGTTTTTGTTTTTTCTTTTGCTACTTTCAGCTAATTTTACTACGTTTGACAGTTGGTGTCTGGGTGTGATGTTCTGTCAAACACTGTCAGATAACTTCTGAACCGAAGAACTGTCCATACTTGTTTTGGTTTACTGGTTTACTACGTTGTTCAACCTTTTTTATGACATGTAGAACGCCTCGTTACCACAGAATGGTGGGCAGTGATATGATATGATATGATATGATATGACATGATATGATATATGATAGATATGATATGATATGATATGATATGATATGATATGATATGATATGATATGATATGATATGATATGGATACTTCATTATCTCAGAAAATGAGAAATGAAGTGCAGCGTGGAACAGCAGTGATCGCTTTACTTTGGCTCCGTGTTCTTGCTTTCTGCATCGCTTGAAAAAAATATTGTTTGCTTATTTCCATATTTCCTTTTCAAAAGCCACCATTTATACTTTTTTTTTTTTCTTTATTTTATTTTTGCGTGTTTCTATGCGCGTGTGTTTTGTTTGTTTGTCTACCCTCGAAGGGAGGAGAGGAGGGGTCACGTGATCAAACATCCATTGACAAAGTCATAAACTTTGACGCAGGTAAAAACAAAGCAGCTCAGCGGATTTATTATTAGCAGGAGTACTCATATAGCGCCTATCCTCGGCTAGAGGCCAAGTTCTGAGCACCTTACAGCCCACACTCTCGTTTACACAACGGGCTGCCCACCTGGGTAGAGCCGACCGAAGAGCTGCCTGCTGGCGCTACATTCTTCTTCTTTCTTTGAGTGTCCACCTTCATCGAGTTGAAGATTCTCACACTTTTGTGTGTATGACCGTTTTTTTTTATCCCACCATTAAGGCAGCCATACTCCAGCCTCGGGGAAGGTGCATGCTATGTGTAACGTGTCATCCATACCAACGGCCAAACTGGCCTTCTCTTCCGAAAGTTGGTGATGGGATTTGACGTGTGTGCAAGATGTGCGTGCGTTCACACACGGAACCTCGGTTTATAGTCTCATTCGAAGGACTGTATGAGGAATGGAGTCAGAACCAATGTTAGCACCGAGGGAAAAAAATCCCCCTGTACCGAAATTCGAACCCGTAACCTCAGGATCACGAGTCCGGCGCTCTACCAACTGAGCTATTCGGGCCCCCCAGTCAATTCAGTCGTTTCCCCGAGTCAGTCAGCCTTACAGTCATTCGGTTCTTCACTCATTCTTGAGTTTTCCGAAGGGGATGCACGTTATGTGTGTTCATGTCATCCGTACCAACGGGCCAAACTCTCCATTCTTTCCCGCAGCTGCTGACGCCATTTGACGTGTGAGCGAGATGTTGTGTGTGTGTGTTTCACACCCGGAACCTCGGGTTATCGTCCCCTTCAGAGGACTTTTCAGAAAATGGAGTGAGAACCACTGTCAACTGATGAACTTGGAGTTGCGGGTTCGAATCTCCATTAGGCCTATGGAGATTCGAACCCGCAACTCCAAGATCATCAGGATCATCAGGAACAATAGAGCTATTCCGGAGTTTTGACTGTCTAAGGCCCAATCTTCGATGGGCTTGAAAAAAAAGTATACTTCTGACGCATGGCGTCACCTGCGCATCATACTCTTAGTGTGAATGTGGCACTGGTATGGGAGTTCTTCAGCGTCAATGCCCACTGTTTTTGATGCCGTACACCTGAAATCTGTGTCTTCAAAGTACGCAACAGTTCCTCTTCCACGATTATTTACGCACACCTGAAATCTGTGTCTTCAAAGTACGCAACAGTTCCTCTTCCACGACTTACAATCGATTATTACGCCTGGTTCCACTTGTCAGATGTTCGCCAGCACGCACAGAGCGCGCAGCTTGGTTCACACACTGACAGGCTGCACACCAAAAATGAATGCACCAAGGCCTTGTTTTTAAAAAGTCGAGTATTTATAGACCGGCGCAATTAGATTGATTTAAGATTTTTTTTTATTGTGTCTGAAAGTTGATTCTCCTCATTTTTCTTCTTTCATAATGGCCATCAAGATACAAGCCAGGTGGTTCCAAGCAGCAGACAGATTCAAAATCAAAGGAATGGGACTAGTTGGGGGGTTTCCAGCAGACACACAGACAGGCTCACGGTGAGTGCAAAGGCTCTGAAATATGACAGCCAACTAAGGGAAAGGTCATATATTTGAAGACTGTTTGTGATTTCAGGAGTGGAAATCCCCCTCAAAACAAGGAAACAATGGATGGGGACATTGACTGCTGGCTGAAAATTGATGGCAGGCCTCACAACGCTTACATGGAGTACAATAGTCTTTTAGTGTCAGATCCTAATTGAGGAGTGTGGCCACAGCTGTCGACGGCTGAATGTGACCAAGATGGCCGCTTTTAATGGAGAACAAGAGACAATAACTCCACTACCCCACAATGTGGTACGACTTATCAAACGTTTTGATATGGTATCATAAAGGAAGGGTTAGGTCAGGATTCGGATTTAGGCCAGGGTCAGGTTAGGGTAGGAGTCATGCATTCCGGATGCAGAGAGTTTCCGGTTCCGGTTCCCTGACCTTAATGCGCATCCCGTGTGTAACCACACGTTGCCGACCTGCACACAGTCAACTGCTGGGAAGCTTGTACAAGGTCACTGTGTGTGTGTGTGTGTGTGTGTGTGTGTGTGTGTGTGTGTGTGTGTGTGTGTGTGTAATTGCGAGAGAGAGAGAGAGAGAGTATGTGTGTATATGTATGAGAGAGAGAGAGTGTGTGTGTGTGTGTATGTGTGTGTGTGTGTGTGTGTGTGTGTGTGTGTGTGTGTGTGTGTGTTGTGTGTGTGTGTGTGTGTGTGTGTGTGTGTGTGTGTGTGTGTGTGTGTGTGTGTGTGTGTGTGTGTGTGCGTGCGTGCGTGCGTGTGTGTGTGTGTGTGTGTGTGTGTGTGTGTGTGTGTGTGTGTGTGTGTGTGGTGTGTGTGTGGTGTGTGTGTGTGTGTGTGTGTGTGTGTGTGTGTGTGTGTGTGTGTGTGTGTGTGTGTGTGTGTGTGTGTGTGTGTACTCGAATATGTATGTGTATGCGTGTGCGTGTGCATGTCTACGCGTGCGCTCGCGCGCGTGTGTGTGAGTGAGTCAGTGTGTGTGTGTGTGTGTGTGTGTGTGTGTGCGCGCGCGCGCTCGGATATGTATGTATATGCGTGTGCGTGTGCATGTCTACGCGTGCGCTCGCGTTTGTACGTGTGTGTGTGTGTGTGTGTGTGTGTGTGTGTGTGTGTGTGCGTGCGTGCGTGCGTGCGTGTGTATGCAAAAAGAAAAGGTGAATAACACACCCTGAGTCAGTGCGCATGTGTGTGAGACCGCCAGGCGGGTCACTGCCGTGTCATTTTCACACAACACATTTTTCAAGACAAACCTCACCGTGACAAAATGTCCAGGACAGCACAGTGGCCCTCCATCAAACCAGCCG
>JADBJO010000744.1:57500-60000 GCA_016801955.1 Conus betulinus
ACAGTCTAGTTTCTCATTCAACTTCTTTCCAAGACCAATGTTTTTCTTTTTAAAGGACAGGGGTTGAAAAGGAAATCTTTCCAAATCATGTTCAGCTGTATTTCCCTTTACGCACCAAAATAGTAACCTACTTGACGGGGAGAGACAGAAAAAAAAAAAAAAAAGTTATGTTCTTTTACAGAAAAATGATTTTTATCGATCAATCCGAGGTACTGTGATCTCGTCCCTGCGCCCGCCCAGCTTTGTCTTTAGTACATTGACCTTCTGCCGCCGCCAGTTTCCTGTCTCATTAATGAGTCTCTCCCCTCATCCCCCCCCAGTCCCCCCCCCCCCCCCCCCCCCCCCCCCCCCCCCCCCCCCTTCCGTCACCCCCCTCCTCCCCGGCTTCAAAACTACCGTCACCAAACCCATAGGAAAGAAATCCAGCCTGGATGCAAACGACCTGGAGAATCTGTAGATCTGCTGTAAAAACTTTCATTTCTGTCGGAACTTCTTGAACAATTGATCTTTCGACTCATCTGACTCTCATAATACTCCTCCCCCCCCCCCCCCCCCCCCCCCCCCCCCCCCCCCACCCCCCCACCCCCACCCTCCCCGCGCGCTTTATCTCTTCGTAGTTGTGTTTGTGAAGTTTGAACAGGGACATCAAACAGCCCGTTGTAAGGAATACAGAAATCCTACGATTCCTCCCTCTGTTTGCAGACTTTGTCCTTCTGTCGGGGACAGTAGGCAAGCTAGCGGGCCAGCTGCAGCGAGGACGTTTTACCCGCGCCGTTTATGAACAGGCTTTGAGGAAATCATTTTCCGGTCTTGAAGCAGGGAGTGTGTCGGTCAGCTTGCTGAAACCGGTCCAAGAGTTGCTCATTAATCAAAAGAAGAAAAATATGCTTCGTTTTCAAAACAGGACTTGGTTTAATATGTTTGTCTCGAAACGTGCCTGATGATGTGAAACCATTGTTAAAAAGTGTTGTTTATGTAAACGATGTGAAAACGCAGTTGTAAATTAGGGGGGGGGGGGGGGGGGGGGGGGGGGGAGCTCTTTTCTGTTTGTCTCACTGGTTGTGTGTTAATACTGAGCAAGCGAGAGTGTGACACTATTGCATGCCGGTCCATCATTGTTCAGAACAGGCATTTCTGCCCAGTCAGGATGATTGCAGACGTCACCAAGACTCCAGGTCTGGCCCCCAGACACAGACTGCCCTGCTGGGACAGGTCCGTCAGAACAGACACAGACTGCCTGCTGGAACAGGTCCGTCAGAACAGACACAGACTGCCTGCTGGGACAGTCCGTCAGAACAGACACAGACTGCCTGCTGGAACAGGTCCGTCAGAACAGACACAGACCGCCTGCTGGAACAGATCCGT
The DNA here is from genome assembly GCA_016801955.1 of Conus betulinus. NCBI lineage: Eukaryota > Metazoa > Mollusca > Gastropoda > Neogastropoda > Conidae > Conus > Conus betulinus. The sequence continues at coordinate 58,866 of JADBJO010000744.1, forward strand.
CAGAACAGACACAGACCGCCTGCTGGAAAAGGTCCGTCAGAACAGACACAGACCGCCTGCTGGAACAGGTCCAGGAGAACATACATAGACCGCCTGCTGGGACAGGTCCAGGAGAACATACATAGACCGCCTGCTGGGGACAGCTCCAGCAGATCTAAGATTCGTTGAAACAGTTTATGATACAGATTTCATTGTGTAGTTTTACATCACCAAACGATTATAGACATGAGGTAAAGCGAATAGATGATGACACGTGCATAATTCCGAAAAGGGGCAAAACAATTTGTATAATGTAAAACAACGGAACACACGGTGTGTGTACATATGGGCACGAAGCATACACATTCAATTGAAAGAGTGGCACGGAGGACAATTTACATTCACATCCACTGGGCTTTGAGAAAAAATAAGACAATTAATGTTGTTTATAGAGCATTGCAAAACATCGGTTTGTGATAACTCCAATGTTTTAGTGAACATGGACAGACTGTTGTTCATGTTTGCATTATACTGTCCGTTCTATATCTTGCATTCCACTGTTTCTGAAAGACAAATACACTGGGTGGACAATTTTCTGTTTCACGCGCGTATATTAACAGTCTAGCAAATATTATAAAGAACTCAAAAATTGTATCAGTAACTAGATAGTTTATATCCACATTAAAAAGAACAAAACCGCCTGATAGCTTACTGTTATGCATATATTTCAAAATTGTTCATTGAACTTTTTCTTTTCCAGGGAACCCCAAAAACATCTCCCACCACTACACAGTAAGCAGTTTATTGTTGGACTAGCATTCCTGCCATTTTAAAACAACATTCGCTGCGATAATCCCATGAGCAATTCTTATCTGAAGCCATTTCAATTTCACGTCGTTGATTTTCATTAATCTGGAAAAAGAAATACTACTTTCCATGGAAAATTGACTTTCACTGTCTGTGACCATTTTAGACACAAATTGGGTTTATGATTTGCTCGTGTCAAAAACTCTTAGAGCAGTTTTGATCTCTTGTGCACATTATAAATCAGTCCTGATGCACTGAGTCCCGCAGAAGAGAGAGGACCACACACCCAACATCATCCTCTTCACAGGGTTCTCTGACAGGACGTCCCGCCCTGCAAAAGATAAGAGCT
>JADBJO010000744.1:75000-107500 GCA_016801955.1 Conus betulinus
TCTGTGTTGCACCACTTCATTGATTTATTGATTTTCACAGCTGTTTTCATGCTGCTAATCAAACAGTAGCTGCTGGCATTTTGTAATTAATTTCTAACAAAAAAACAATATGCTTTACACACCAGTGTACTTCATTACACAGAAACTCTGGTACTTCCTGCTTTTTTTCTTCTTTGTCAATGGATACACAAAATACAAAATATGTCAACATATACATCACAAAAAAGTTTTAATCTTTTAGGAATATGTTTTGTTTCCTGGATAGGAATCATTCCTAAACAGAAACTTCATACACTGTGTTCATGTTCCACAAAGAATTTGCAATAATCTTGTTGGATAAACTATCATTAAGTATCTTACAATTCTGATTCAAATTTTTAGATTTTATATCACATATGGTTTTTCCTTTCATTTTTTTTTTGTTTTTGTTTTTTTCCATAACTGATCGGCACCCAATAGCGTAAGTCTCACGCTGCTAAAGGTGACTCACCTAGAACCATGCACACGGTCATACTCAGGGCTACTCCTGTTACACAATGTCCCAAAACATGTTCTCCTGTGTACTGTCACAGCTGGAGTATGGGCAGAGTGTGACATGGGTGCTGTGTGCCCAGCACACAGCATGCTGCAAAGGGAGGTAATGTTTTCACCCTTGTCTGCATGCTGCAAAAGGAGATAATGTTTTCACCCTTATCTGCAGGCTGCAAAGGGAGGTAATGTCTTCACCCTTATCTGCAGGCTGCAAAGGGAATTTATGTCTTCACCCTTGTCTGCATGCTGCAAAGGGAAGTAATGTTTTCACCCTTACTGTTGGGTCTGACTGTCTGTCTCCAAAAAGATTACACTGACACCCCTGGACCAAACTTAGAAAAAACAAACTACTATTCCGCCGAACTAAAGAGATGACCAAATTGTAATACAATACACAACGCGTTTCGACCTCTTTGGTCTTTTGCAAGCAAGACAGACAACATTCAAGGCAATGAAAGGGAAAAAACGATCAATCACTTATCTCCTCAAATTAGGCGCAAAATTCATATTCCATCTTGCCTTAAGAAGAGTAAAGAGGTTGAAACATGTCTTTGTTTTGCTTTGCTATTTGTTTATAATCTCTTTCGTTTGGTGGAATAGTAAGTTTTCTTGTTAAGTTTCTTTCAATTTCGGCCTGCAGTCACCTCACTTCGAAGCTAACTACTGATCCAGTTTTAACCAAACCTGGCTGGAAGATCAAGTGTGGTTCAAAAAAGAACCCATCACGTTTTGGTGCAGATCCAGATCAGATATGAGGATGCAGGATTCCATCCTTACAACAAAGATTATCAAATACTGTCACTGGATATGAACACAGTGAACTTACTGTTATAAAGTGATGCTGATAATATGATAGAATTTCATTATTCCTTTTTTTTTTTTTCAGAAAAAAAAGGTACATAAAGAAACAACTTCTTTCATCCATGCCAACTGTACTACCAGTGACAGAAAAAAAAAAGTGTTGTTTTACTCATGAACCAACTAACCACAAGGGCAAATCCAGAATCCATTCAGCCATGGTGGGGGTCTGCGCTCTCCCAACATCCTCTGAGTTCTATTCATACTGTCCCCAGAATACTCCTGGTTCTATTTACACTGTCCCCAGCATCCTCTGAGTTCTATATTCATACTGTCCCCAGCATCCTCCAAGTTTCTATTTCTACTGTCCCCAGCATCCGCCAAGTTCTATATTGTCCCCAGCGTTCTTTGAGTTCTATTTATTTTGTCCCCAGCATCTCTCCGAGTTCTACTTATACTCTCTCCAGCATCCTCCAAGTTCTATTTATACTGTCACCAGCATCCTCTGATTTCAATTTATACAGTTCCCAACATCCTCCAAGTTCTATTTATACTGTCCCCAGCATCCTCCAAGTTCTATTTATACTGTCCCCAGCATTCTCCAAGTTCTATTCATTATGTCACCAGCATCCTCCAAGTTCTATTCATACTGTCCCCAGCATCCTCCAAGTTCTATTTATACTGTCCCCAGCATCCTCCAAGTTCTATTTATACTGTCCCCAGCATCCCTCCACGTTCTATTTATACTGTCCCCAGCATCCTCCAAGTTCTATTATACTGTCCCTGCATCCTCTGATTTCAATTATACTGTCCCTAGCATTCTCCAGTTCATTTATACTGTCCCCAGCATCCTCCAAGTTCTATTTATACTGTCCCCTGCATCCTCTGATTTCTATTTATACTGTCCCCAGCATCCTCCAAGTTCTATTTATACTGTCCAAAGCATTCTCCAAGTTCTATTTATACTGTCCCCAGCATCCTCCAAGTTCTATTTATACTGTCCACAGCATCCTCCAAGTTATATTTATACTGTCCCCAGCATTCTCTGAGTTCTATTTATACTGTCCACAGCATCCTCTAAGTTATATTTATACTGTCCCCCAGCATCCTCCAAGTTCTATTTATACTGTCCCCAGCATTCTCCAAGTTCTATTTATACTGTCCCCAGCATTTTCTGAGTTCTATTTTTACTGTCCCCAGCATTCTCCTAGTTCTATTTATACTGTCCCCAGCATCCTCAAGTTCTATTTATACTGTCCCCAGCATTTTCCAAGTTCTATTTATACTGTCCCCAGCATTTCTTCAAGTTCTATTTATACTGTTCCCAGCATTCTCCGAGTTCTATTTATACTGTCCCCAGCATCTCTAAGTTCTATTTATACTGTCCCCAGCATTTTCTCCAAGTTCTATTTATCCTGTCGCCAGCATTTTCTGAGTTGTATTTATACTGTCCCCAGCATTCTCCAAGTTCTATTTATACTGTCCCCCCAGCATCCTCCGAGTTCTATTTATACTGTCCTCATTATCCTCTTAGTTAGTTCTATTTATACATGTGCTTTCTTAAAACAGCGGGATACTAAACCCAAACAAAGAATTTTTGTTTTTGTAAAGGTCTTATGGTTCCACTCTTTTTTTTTATAAACTTTATGTTGACGGATAACAATGCACCTCATTTATTCCCCATTGAAATATAAGATTAGGCCTTAAAATTTCAACAGTTAGACCTTAACCTTTTTCAAGGATGGTGACCTTTGCTAAGATCAAGAAATAGTATATATATATATATATATATATATATATATATAATATATATATATATATATATATAGTTGAGTTTATCTTTGTCACTGAATCTCTCCATTCTAGGAAACACAAAACATGGAATGAAACACAAGAACTGCATTTCTGTTTCTGAAGTACAAACCTTGACCATTTTTATTCTCTCATTTATATGCACATACATACATTTCTTTCACAAAATCACACAAAACTAATAACTGTAATTTTCACTTCCTCAACATAATTACAATGAACACAGTCACCTTTTCAACAATGATCAGATTGTCAGATGCTCATTCACAAAAACCAAACTTGTTTTCAAGAAAATCTGCAATAAGTGCAAAAACAAACTTGGAGTCTGCCATTACACTAAACACAGCGAGAAACATTTGAGAGAAAACGTCATCTATAGAAAATGCTCCTAAAACGATAAAGAATGTGTATCCATTCAACCAAACACTTTCATAATTTGATCTCAAATTAAAGCCCAGATTTCAACAACTCAAATCCTTCAAGATCCCAACATTCCAATCACAATTTGTTTTGCAAGGTACTCAACATAATAAAACAACAAATTGCACATGCAAAAAACATGAACCCTCACTCACAGCTAAACAACTGAAGGAATCCCTCATTCATGCAGATGAGAATGCACCGTCAGACCATAGGCGTTCTTGAAGGACGCCGAACAGAACTGGCACTGGTAGGGTCCGTTGAAACTGTGACACACAGCGTGCACTCTCAGCTTGGACATGTGAGCGAACACAGCTGGGCAGTATTCACATTTATATGGTTTTTCACCACTGTGCATGATGTTATGTCTGTTGAGCGAGGACGACGTGGCGAAAAGCAGCGGGGCACATCTGACATCGATACGGTTTCTCACCACTGTGGCTCCGCATGTGAACTCGCAGTTTGTGTTTGTCAGCAAACGCAGAGGGGCAAAGGTCACACTTTGCTGGCTTTTCCCCAGTATGAGTTTTGAGAGGTGTCGGCTGAGGTTAGCTGCCTGAGCAAAAGCGGAGTTGCAGATTTCACATTTGTAGGGCTTCTCACCGGTGTGGGTCCTGACATGAATCCTCAGGTTCTTGGCCTCAGGGAAGCTGGCAGGGCAGTACTCACACACATGAAGGGTCTCTCTCCTGAGTGGATCTTCAGATGCCTGCGGTAGTCTGAGGTCATGGTGAATGCTGAAGGACAGTAGGGACACTGGAAAGGTTTCTCACCGTTGTGAACACGCATGTGTCTGGCATACTGGGAGGCCTGAGAGAGCCCTCCCCACACAGCTCACACTTATACGGGTCTCTCACCTGTGTGAATGCGCATGTGGATTTTCAGTTTGCACGAATCAGCGAACGCCGACGCGCACAGCTGGCACTTGAATGACTTTTCACCGGTGTGAGTTTTTTTGTGCCGCCTCAGGTCAGATGATCGAACAAAGGCAGAGGGACACTGGTCGCAAGTGAAAGGTTTCACGTCGCTGTGCACACGCATGTGACTCCGCAAGTACTTAGCATTCTTGAACTCCCTCCCACACTGGGCACACTTACAAGGGCTGTTCTTCTTGCCCCTTTCAGCCACAGACCTTTTCTGTCTGTCGGTTCCTTTGCCTTTACCTGCAGCTGCCCGCACCTTAGGTTTATTACGTCTGCGGCGATCCCGTGGTGACTCAGCTTGTTGCGAAAGAACAGCACACTTGGCCAGTTCTTTGAATGTTCCTTTCGTTCATGGTTTCTACAGCCGTCGGCAGACTTGAAAACTTTGGAAACAACACCGGCACACATGGCACTGACCGTTCTGCGGATCTTTGTTTTGATTTAGGTCTGTGCTGTCGGGCTGAAAATATACAGGAAGAAGTTCCATTTCGTTGTCATCTTCATCACCATCATCAACCGTGCCATCATCACTACTGCCAGTACCATCATCACAGTTGCCATTGGCAGTAGTGTTTTCAACACAATCAACAGTTTCCCCTTCTTTAGCACTGTCTACATTTGCTCTAGATGGTTGAAGTAGGAATTTGCAGACAGATCTAAAGGCTCTGTTTTTATTTTCACATCTGCCAGGGGAGCACTTTTTCAGTCTTACCCTGAAAGATCCATGACTGTGAGCACTGTGCATACTATCACCGGTATCATTCTCACAGGCCAGGTCTCCAGCCACTGTTGACCCACATTTCCCATGACATTTATCACTTTCCTCCACGCTGTCAACCACTTTCTTGCTCAAGGACTCACCGTCCGTCCATTCTACCAGTTCTTGTTTCACCACCACCTCCTGGGTACCTTTGCTTGCTGGTAGAGTCTTCGTTTCACTGAAAACTCCGGTGACTGACCTCTCAGACTCTCCACTGTGGACTAGCTGTTCGGTGCATTCTGTTTTGATAGGCAGGTGTAACACTGTGAGCCAGCGCTGTGTGATCCTCCTTGCCCAGGCTGATGGCCTCCATGGGTCCGACATCCCCAGGTGGACCACTCTCACCTGACGCTGCGCCAGCATCCTCAGGGTCACCAGCAGTGTCTGAGAGCTCTCTTTTCACAACTAGGCTGGTCCACGCTGCAGACAAAGTGCCAGTGTTCTCCGTTTTCTTTTCAAACTTCCCTGTTTGTGATTCCATCTTTTCAGTTGACTACCATCCACGTCAACACGAAACACTCTTCTGCTCTGTGATCAAGGCTTCCAGGAAACATATAAGCAGGTTATGAACAGTAGACATCATCAAGTTCCATCAAAACGGATCTTCAATGGAAATTCTACTGTATCATGTTGACGAATAAGCTTTTTTACAAACAAGACAAATTATTAAACGACTCCTTACAATTCTCTCAATTTCAATTTTTTACACACACAGAAAAATAGAAAAAGAAAAAACAAGAATCTTAGAACCCATTTCAATGATGACAAAGTTCAACGACCCCCACTAACTGCAGGTAACTCTGTCTGGTGATCAATGAAGCTGAACATCAGTCAATACCTCATCTGCAGGCCTGATGCTTAGAGAACAAGGCCCCAAGTGTGTGACTGCCCTAAGACATTATCATGGTGCATTCTGCTTATCACTGATCAACGATCCCCCCCCACATCCTGACAGTTTACTACCCTCCATGTGACTACCGCACTCTGATCTTTCTGGGGGTACTTCTGGTGTCAGGATTTTAAGGAATCCCTCTCTGTCAGTTTCAGGACAATGTCATGAGGCATTTTCAGTTTCAGATTTTGAGAAATTCTGCAGCTCTCTCTCAACATTTCAGCACTTGGTTCGAACACCTGAATGTCCTTTAATTTGGCAATGCTTTTATTCAGACATTTCAGTAGTTTGTCCTTTTGACAGCCAGTGCTTTTAATCACATATTTCAGTACTTTGTTCTAAAATCGAGTGTCCTTTTAACATGCAATACTCTCAATCAAACATTTCAGTATCTAGTTTTAACTCCTGAGTGTCGTTTTCATATGCAACACTTTGATAAATCTCGTTCCAACTACTTTTTCTTCTTACCACCTTCTAAGATGTTCTGATATCTGAATAACTTCTTTTACAGCTCAGAACATATTCTAGAGTCTGATGAGATCCTTTCAGGTCTAAGTAAGCTCTACTCTGGTGTCTGACTTAACTCCCTTCAAGCTGAAAACCATACTCCAAGGTTCAAATAAACTCCCCTGAGGACTGAAGAAGGTATTCTAGTGTTGCAAATTACCTCTCTTCTGGGCTAAAACATTCCGAAGTGTGAATATTCTGTTCAGAGCTACTGAAGTTCACACACCGTGTCTGACTAACTTCCCTAGACAGCTAAACAACTTGCTCTGATGTCTGAGTAAGCTCCCTTCGGGGATACAGACGTTGCTCTGGTGAGAAAATGTACAGAGCGAGCGGTGCTGTTCACTGCTGAAACCATCTGATCTCAAACTCCATGTGTCAGAAGTCAAACAGTGAACACGGTGGTACCATATAACCTGATAAATACTGAATTCTCAAAGAGCACAGCATTCAAATCTGCAGATAGAGTCAAGTGGATCAGGCCATCTGAAGTGTTCTCCCATCTGGTTTTTTCTTCCCAGAGATTAAAGGGAACACAATAGTTGTCGAAAGCAGTTGTCGGTCGTGTGCAAATTCTGGACATTCAATGGAACTCCTCTGGACGATGACACTCGTTCAGGCTGGGACTGACCTCTAACCTTGACAACCAGTGAGGTCAGCTGACGTCAGTTCTGGTACCCATACTGAAGAAGTCCACTGCACGGCCAGGTCCTCTGGACAAAGAGAAACAAAGATCAAAGATCAACTAGAGCTCTAAAACCCTTTTCATCGCAGATAAACATTTGTGGCTATACACAGTCTTCTCCCTGTCTGTCCACACAATTTATTCGATACAAAGTCAGTCAACAACACAGTTACAACAATACCAAGACAAGACATCATATGTCACACACTTCATGTTGATCCTATCTGTCACACAATTTATTCCATACAAAGTCAGTCAACAACACAGTTACAACTACCAAGACAAGACATCAAATGTCACACACTTCATGTTGATCCTATCTGTCCACACAATTTATTCCATACAAAGTCAGTCAACAACACAGTTACAACAACAGAAAGACATCAAGTGTCACACACATTTATGTTGGATATCTCAGGTGCAGACACACAGACATTGTTTGTCTGTTCAACATTAAAATTTGCTACAATTCTGAATTTCACAAATCAATAACATCAATACAAGATCCTGGTTGACTCTCTCTCTCTCTCTCTCTCTCTCTCTCTCTCTCTCTCACACACACACACACCACACACACACACACACACACTTTTTTTTTCCCCCAAAAGCACTTATTTTCTTCATCTATAATTCATTTCACATACCTTCATGATTTACATCGATGACAAAGGAAGGGAGGCTACTCCTACTTTCCCACCCTATACCGTAGATCAATAGCAAGACTTCAAAAAATATTTTTAATTAAGGCATCCATTTCTTGCAAACTATAATTTGCCTCCTCAAATTCTTTCCTTTTTTTTTTTTTTTTAAAGGAGAGAGGAGAAAGGAGGGAGGAATGGAGTAAAGGGAAACTCCATGAACATTCAGAAACTTTTGCCTAGTCTTACCTGCGCATTCTCAACTATATGTAAATGCATGCCAGCACATGAAGGACTGTCAGCACACAAGTCCTCTTCATGAAGAGGCTCAGGTTCACAGCAATAGGACAGCACATTAGGACTGTGGCCAAGGAGGACAGTCGGGGGGAGAAGCGGAGGGGGAGGGAGGGGGGGCTCAGGGGAGCAAACACAAGATGCAAGGTGAGCAGTCGGGGGGGGGTTGCAAGTGCAAAGAAGATGCAAGGTTTTGGGTGTCCAGGGTTCTTACACATCTGAGCTCTAAAACATTCAACAACGCTCTCTCCCTACTCGCTGCCCGTGACACTGACCCACAGCACCATGACGTCTGGTCTTTCTGTCATTTAATAACACAGCTGGCAATGACCACCCAGGACAGGGGGTTCTGGATGACTGTCATCAACAGCCTGTGTTTGGAAGGGTTACAGATGACGATGACGATGATGATGATGATGATGATAATGATAATGATGATGATGATGATGATGATGATGATGATGATGATGATGATGATGATGATGATAATGACAATGACAATGATGATGATGATGATGATGATGATGATAATGATGATGATGACAATGACGATGATGACAAAGATGATGATAACAATGATGACGATGATGATGATGATGATGATGATGATGACAGTGCAATAAACAGTGTCATCCGTCATAGTAAGATTTTGCTTATGATAGATATATATGTGCTGAAGAAGTTATTTTCATGTGGAAAAAAGAAAGAACAGCTGATAACTTTATCTGTAATAACCGGGAAAATTGTAATTTAAGGTATGCAGAACTATACACTACTTTTCTTAATTACTTTACATTTAAAATCAGCAAGGAAATCATGATCATCATGTTTCCAAACTAGCTTTCTCACCCAAAAAAAGTTCTCAGTAAAACACAGCAAGGCGTACATCATGGGCCTCAAGACTAGGTTTAAATCCTTGTGACTGCCAGGCAATCTGAAAACAAACAAAATCATGACTAAATAATTATGAAAACTTCAAGAAAATACAGTATGAACATAGCCAAACGTCACAAATCAACATGCAATCAAAGAACCTACACAGACTGATAAAAAAAAGATTTCTGTCCTTCTATCTTGACAACTCAGGGACTGGACAGGCCAGAGAGAGGAAAGGAGGTGGGGGACAAGAAGGCATGAGGGGTAGTTGGTGGGTGGGATGCATGAATTTAAACTAAAGGATAATGAGTCAGTAACAGTAACAGTAAATTCCTATACATTACGCTTGCACAGTAAACTTAATTTAATGAGCTACCATGGACCTAAGAGCAAAGCATTAATTACGGCTGGACAGTGAAAAATACATCACCAACCACAACAAAAACAAAAAAACAAAACAAAACAGAGACCCCTAAAAATACAGCATTATCAAGTTCATAAACCAGTACTGATTCAAACCAACACTGGCCAGCTAGAAGACAAGCCAAGATCAACACCACATACGCACCCAGAGCCTTAACAGTAACACACATATCACGCAGCCTACGTACAGACTTTATTTTATTCACGGAAGTCAAACAAGAGGAAGGAACTAACACAGGCGCTGGATACAGAAGTGTCCCAAACTGAAGCGGGAAGAAAACAAGCTAAGAGACGTTTTGTGAGGATATATAAGTATAACAAAAAATAAAAAGATCAGTGAATGAAGACTGGTGCTATGCCAGTCAGGGTCAGCCTTAGAAAGCTTTCCACTTCACCAGATTGACTTGGCCCATATCATGAGAATGCTATGGGATATCAAAACAAAACTTTTTTTTTTTTTTTTTTTGGATCCAAGAGGTGCAATTTCAAATTTGTTTGCGAGTCCCTGATGGAGAAACATTGTACAGTCTGAATCACAGAGGAAATTTCCAGCTGCTTGTTGAAAACTACAAAAGCACACAAGCAGGAAATATTTCAGCACAAAACATGGGCAAGATTGTAAGAGTTGAATAATCTAGATACATTTCCGGGTCATCTGAGCTTGCAGTCCAACTTTTTGTTTCTTTTAGGACAATTATGATTTCCTTTTTTCTTGCTAAATAACAAGAAAGGCAATGCCTATATCATGACTCACCTGTAATGAAAACTCATGAAACAACAGAGCAGGATGAGGTGCGAAGGGCGATTTGGACAAACAGGGAAGGACAAAGGCATTCAGATTCAATTATAAACACATTCACATACATATGCACACAGATACATATGCACATGCATGCACACACAAATGCACATGCAGACAGAGTCGCACAGTCTCCGTCACACACACACACACACACACACACACACACACAGTCACACACACACACACACAGTCACACACACACACACACACACACACACACACACACACACACTCCACCACACACACACACAAAACACACCCCAAGTGCACACTAAGCAAATCTCCCTTAAGCACATGTTGACTACTCATTCCATCAGGTCATTGGGCAGCATCAACCAACCTCTGCTCACTGCTGATGCTTGCCCCTCTACCCACCCCACCCCCTTGCCCCCCACTAAACTAGTTCCCTCTCTGCCCCAAGGCAGCACTCTGAAATATCCTAACCTTCTTTACTGTTCTGCTGTTTTATCTCTGCCATTTACACAATGACCTGTTCAGGTGAAAATTTTTCACTCTTGGGAGAGATCTATTAAAGACCTGCCAAGGCTTCCAAGTATCCCTCAGTAACAGAACCCCAAATTTCAGATATAACAGATGTTCGCAGTAGTATGACATTCCAGCATTTCCAGAAATGATCTCCTCAGATTCACTTTCCTTGTTCTAACCAAGATAAGATTTATTGTTAATGGACATACACTCTGACTATACAAAAATGCCTATTTCAAAAAAAAACATGTGATCCAATCAGTTACCTTTTATGAACTTCATTATCAATAAGTTTGAAAATGCACAAATTAGCAATCTGATTTAAATGTAAAAAACTAAGATAGGGGGAAAAATGAAATCAGCATGCACAATAAAAGAAAAAAATGCACACACACAAACCTTTGATGGTGTGTGTTGGTCAGCAGGTATATGCTATCTCTCAGGGGTATCAACATTTTGAAATCTTACATACATAATAGTTGAGTTTTCTTTACATGTCAAAAATCATCCTTCTCACCCCCACCCCTCTTCCTCCTCCCCGGACAACACAGTTCACTGCTCTCTCATCCTCAGCACAAGATTTCTTTTTCAGTTTTCTTCAACGTGTTCTGTTGACTGGCAAATTCCAATGATTTTGCTTTCTTGTTTTTAAGGCCAGTGCCGTAAACTTTCCCATTTGACTTTTTTCCCATCACTGGCTCCCGATTCAGGAAGTTTTGTGCTGCTTCTTTGACACCATTTTACTGCATGAGTTGAGACACTTCAGCTCAGCCTCCAGTATCACATTAATGCTAAACGGGTAAAAACACCTTAGGCAAACCAACACAACATGAAATAAAATCATAGGTTTGATGGTCAGCAAGTTTGTAGGTTTTTAACTTGCCAGCAGTACCATAGTCTGGGGGTTTAACTGTAGGATGGTCAAAGTTCTTTTTTTCTTTCTTTTTAACCTACAGGTCACTTGTGTACTGGAAACATGCAACATCAACGTGACATAACATTTCGACAAAAACCTCTCCTATGATTATATGGTCCAGCTTACCTCCATATTTTGTTATGTTTAAGACATACTTTCACTGCCATGGGGATAAAAGTGGCAGTAAATTTTCTGACCTTGACAAATCATAGCTTATTTGATACAGTTTTTGCAAATAATATCATGTGACATGTTTTTATTGGTGTACAAAGCAACAGCTGTAAGTAACTGATCATAATAGGAAAATGACTATTTGGAGATATTGATTTAATGTTAATCTCAGATTTACAGTTGTTATGATTCAGTGACTCAATAATGGGATCATCATCATCCCATTGGTATGACCAGAAAGATCTTAAGAATATTTATCCACTGTTCTGCCATGCTTGTACTGACGACAAAAATGACAGTGTTGAAGTTTACCACGGGGCGAGCACACACACACACACACACACACACACACACACACGCGCATGCACACAACGACAGCCAAAACAATGTAGTCTCACTTGCGAGTGAATTGAGAATTCTTCGTCTCCATGGTAACATACCACCCCTTCAATATTATCAAGAGAATCAAACAATGCTGAGCATGGCTTTTTCGTTCCAGGCAGCAGCCAAATGTTTAACCCGATGATCGATTGTAAAGCTCCATAACAAACCTTATCTGAGTTAACTGAAGTTCGAAGATGTGGCAACTTAGTAAGTCTGTATCCTCCTACAAGTTACTGAACTTATTCTGAACTTACTGTCTTCTCAAGGAATCCACTTGCCGAATGAAAACTAAATATGCATTTCTGGATCAAGCATCCATGCTGTTATGCAACAATGTTGTTTTTGATACACGATAAGCAAGACGAAAAACCAAATCAACTTTGTAAAAGAAAAGGAAAGTGTTACAAGCAGTCTCGCAGTCACCTTTCCTTCCCGGAAACTCTTTCTTTCGATGACGTCAATTAAGGGGAAGTTATTCACAGTACAGGTTCCGGGATCTTATTGACTTCCCCTTTCGGTTCAATTTAGATAGACGTTTACAATAAACAATGGATGACGTGGAAGTGTTAGCCATAGCTTTTGCACTGTATTTAATCACCGTACTGTTGAAAGTTACCCAAACAGAAAATTGGGAATTAAAAAGCAAAGCGAATAAATAATGATAAGTAAGGAGGGCATTTTCCTACAGCCTGAGGAGAGGCGGCAGGCGGCAGGACTAATGGAGTGGCATCAGCCCTAGCCATGGTACACTCCAAGTCGTTGGCCCGATACTCATCCAGACCTACAGTAACACGACCTCCTAGAACTCACTCAGCCAGCTCGTTTGTGTGGTGACTGCCATTCACCCGGTCTCCACAACACCCGGTCCAACTAATTCCACTATGTCCAACTAATTCCAGCTGCAACAAAGCCTTGAGGGAATGGGAGGACACTGGGACATGGCTTTCCACCCAGGAAAAACGCACTCCTCTCACTTCCCGACACACGAAGAACAGGATTACAGCTCCGTACCAGTACAAGTTCCACGACCATGCTTTTGGCGACTGCCACCGTCCCCGCTGCCAAGTAGTACAGTATCACCATCACCAGAAACCCCTGCTGAAACCAGCCTGTCAACAACGTAAGCACAGAGACACACGACACCTTTTGCACAACACTTCTCCTCAACCACTCGCTCCTTTTCTTGTTCACTACCTCTATTTCTGTTTGCCTTTTTCATCTATCTGCTTCTCATTTTCCTTGCTCCCCAATGAACACGCGCGCGCGCGCGCACGCACGCACCTTTGAAAACGCGTATTCGTCCGTTTACGTATATATTTTTATACGACATTATCTATACGTATTTCTTTTTCTATCTTATTTCTGTTTGCCTTTTCCCTTTATCTGCTTCTCTTTTTCCTTCTCCCCCATTACACACACACACACACACACACACACACACACACACACATGCACACACGCGCGCACACACACACATACACACACACACACACACACACACACACACACACACTTAAACATGTATTTGTCCGTTTACGTATGTGTTGTTATATGTCATTTTCTATACGTTGATGTCATCAGTCCCGAAGACGGTCTATGAACCGAAACATTGAAGATCTCTCTCTCTCTCTCTCTCTCTCTCTCTCTTCTTCTCTCTTCTTCTTTTTTTTTTTTTTTTTTTCTTTTTTTTTTTTTAATTGTAAATCTGATGAACATCCTCAAAGATAGTTTGTAATGGACACCCTTAGCTTTTCACGGCGCAACCTCAAGATCTGAGAGGGGGGGTCGGCCAGCCGGCTCCGTCAGGCTCATTCTCGAACATGCCAACACATATGGGATCCCCGTATCTAGCTTAAACTTACTGACGTTTTGAGGCCATCCAACGCAGAACAGATTCTAAATATGCTAGTAGTCCATTTGGGCAAGTATGAGTAAGCCATTTTTAAACAATCGATAATCTGTTGATTCTAAACTGTACAGTCAATTACTCAAAGTTCTGACATTAAATACATGCATAATAAACACATTACCAGCTTGAAAAACAATGCCATAACTCGGAAGTTACATAAGTTATGAATAAAAGATTTCATATCGGCGTGGAGTTATATCTGTGCGAACAGCGATGCAACTGCTGAAATGTTTTGAACGAACAGAGCGTGTGAGCTGGTTGGGTAAATGTCCGCCCTCTGCGAATGTCTACAGTGGTGTCCGTCAAGGATGTACTCTGGGCCTTATCTTGTTTGCAAGAATTTATCGAGAACTGACCCAACTGTATGGAAAGTCACTGTCAGTATTGTGAAGACACTTGCAGTTGACACAAAAATGTATCATTCTTGTGACAGCTGTGATGTTTTGCCTTTTTCAACGCGTTTCAGGCGTGGTCTAAAACGCGAGATCTGCATATCAAAATGTGTTGGGGGGAAAAAAGCAACAGGAGATATCGAGGGTTGACTACCAGAACCCAGTATCTCTCTTATACGTATGTATATGAAATACTGGGTTCTGGCAGTCATCCCTCAATATATAGTACGGTGTGCATAGAAATGCTAACAATGTAAATGCTTAAACACTGGACAGCTGTAAATGTGAAAAGAATGTCACTTTATTTTTTTTATGGGGAATTGCTTGCTGGCACGCATATGTAATCATTAATCAATAAAGAAAATCACAGAAAATATTTCACATCATCTCGAAGTGACTTCATTTCAAATGTGGGAACATCTTTGGCGTCCACGTTTGAAAACATAAGCTGATGGCGATGACAGAGAGAACAGGGAAGTGTCACACAAAACTGGCGAAAGAATTAACTAACATACCATACAATGCATGGCCTAGATGTGTGAACTTCCCTTTTTTTAAAAAATGACAATCTTTTCACGTTGGTGAATCTGTACGTTGGTGCGTCGACAATTAAACTTGACTGGCGAGAACAGTGTGTGTGTGTGTGTGTGTGTGTGTGTGTGTGTGTGTGTGTGCCTATGTCTGTGTGTGTGTGTGTGTGTGCTATGTCTGTGTGTGTGTGTGTGTGTGTGTGTGTGTGTGTGTGTGATTTGAATCTATTGAAGAAAGTTCATAAGCCAGGTGCAGATGCTGGCAGATTCAATTATTACAATTCTGATTGTAAAAGTTGCTTCACATCAAAATTATTGGCCTAACCGCAGCGGATGGGGTGCACATCATGAATTTGTAGTTTTCTAAAAGCATCTAGTCATTGCGAGGGTCGATTTGAAAACTTGTACAGTTGTTGTGTGAACAGTGGGTTGTCAAGATGACTCCAGGCCACAACCGTCCGCTGAAGGAAACTGTATATTTGGTAATGAAATACCTTGGCAACGTGGTCGTTATTTCGAATACATCATTACCAACTGCGTCGACTGAGCAAATGTCGGTGGTGCCGAGGCCGGATATTGATCAGCATGCACAGCCCATAAGGCTACACTCTTTGTGACACCGGACTACAGACGTTCGCAGAAGACAAAAAATATTTTGGGTAATGTTGTGCCATGGCACTGGGTAGTAGTACTGGTCGTTATTTCGGATATATGGCTATCACCTGGACTGACTGAGCAGGTGTGACAAGGAAGAAAGCCGAATATTAGTTTGTAGACTCACTAAACAAGCGGGCCAGGCTGGTCCTTGGGTGAGGAAGGGGGATGCCGGGCAGGAGTGGGTGGGTGTGGGTGGCCGCGGAAGGAGAGGTGGAGGTGGGCCTCTCTCTGTGCGGTGTCCTCCATTTTTCTGTAAAGTCTGTGCTAATAATTTCCACTTTTGTGTCACTGTCTGACTCTTGCCTCTTCACCCCCCCCCCTCCCCTCCCCTCCCCTGCTGTCTGCTAATTTAAACCCGGTCTTTGCTCTCTGAGATCTTTACTGTTGGCAAAGTCTTAGTTTAGAGGCCCCCCTCCCGACCCTCGCCCCTTTTAATTCAACGTCACTGTTTGGCGTTCTCACAAACACACAATGGCTTCTCTTCGTGAGAATGCCAATCAATGTGATGAATGGACAGGGGAAAAGAAGGGGAGGGGCATGGAGGGAGGGGGTGATGGGACATACTCTAAGCACTGTCCAGAGAGGACACCAGCTGTCCGTTACGTGGTGTGTTTGCTAGTATGGCTTGTTTGTCTGCTTTCCATGGTTCCGTTACGTTTTCGATTCAACCCTGACTTTTCCTACTGTCTTGGACTGGAAAACAGGATAGAATGGCCGACATTCTCATCTTAGCTTACTTTGATAAGAATGTTATGACATATAATTTGTTCCCCATACCCTAGGAGGATTTGGAGCCACCCTACATACCCGGATGCCTACCCCTTTGTTATTCAGTGATTTGTTTCAGACTGTGAAAAGAACGAGGAAGAACATCCACTCCAAACCATTGGAGGAACGTTTAATGTGTTCTTTTATTCCAAAATCCTCGGGGTATAATTCACAGATCAATTTAGATGGTTTCCCCCAACATCGTCAGTAGAGCCATATGCTGGTTTATGGTACACTTGTTCGACTTTTTTTTTTTTCAACGTTCTATCAAGTCTCAGAAAAATTTTTTTTTTTGTTCAAAGTGATCAGTTAATTGCATTTGTATTATATCCACCACATTCAAACTTTCTGGTTTGTTGTCTAATTCTACCGCTGATGACGCTACACAGTCACACACAGCCACATCCAGTGGCTTCATGCATCAGTTCCTGTACCAGCAGTCCCACAGATCCTCTTGAAGCAGTGACGGCCATTTTGGTTTGAGAGATGACAACCTGTATCCTCGGCTTTTTAAATATC
This sequence comes from Conus betulinus, assembly GCA_016801955.1. NCBI lineage: Eukaryota > Metazoa > Mollusca > Gastropoda > Neogastropoda > Conidae > Conus > Conus betulinus. Next base: position 92,094 of record JADBJO010000744.1, read on the forward strand.
GAAGTGTCACCTTTAAAGGTCAGTTTCTCACCTCATTTTCGGGTACACTTGAGCAAGATAATGAGTATTTTGAAGTGGTGAGTATACTTCACGATGAGTATGTAGGGTGTGAGTGTATATATTTTAGATTGTAAAGTTCAAAATGTCCAGCTATTCATTTTTTGTAATTTTTTTGTTTTCCTGTAATCCTTAAACTGTCAAGTCTTCTTATGCGACATCCCGTTACAACTAAGTGCGCAAAACCAACTTCAGTATTTTTTTTTTTTTTAACTTGGGTAGTTTTCTTATTTCAAATTACCAAACGAATACTGTACATCTACATCACATCAAAATTTGAACATTTGTCTAGTAAAGCATGTCGTATGACCTTAGCACCTCCCCCTTCCCCCGAATCTTGATCCCCTCATATACAGCAATTCATATTTGAAGTGCGTACATACGTATAAAAACAAGTTTTCACAGCTTTCTAAACCATCTTCATTTCAGCATTCCGTCTTTTGATGCAACAGTCTGATGATTAAACAGTTCAGAAGTTTTGCGCAATTCTGCCGTAGGACTGACCAACAACCAATGGACGAGGATAAAATCATAAACCTCCTTAGGGGAGATAATGTGAAAGACTGACCGCACAGCTACAAGTAAGAAAAGATAACCTACTAACGGAAAGAAGCTCGAAGAATGGTTCTGACTGCCAACACAAGAACACCTTCGAGAGCCGAGTTTCAGAGTGTTTGGAGATACGAGCGGGTCAGATGATCGATTACTGGTGAAAAATGTGGGATCAATTTTGAAAATAATGGGGGCAGTTGAAATTATCTCATGCATTCGAGTATTTGAGTGTAAAAAAACAATTTGTAGTTTTTGTACTCCCAGTTCTTATAGGGAACTTTAGAATGGGGACGAAGAAATGCTCTGTGTGTGTGTGTGTGTGTGTGTGTGTGTGTGTGTGTCCGTCCGTGGTCAAAATGTGTTCCACTCGCTGCAGACAAAACGACAAGGCCGATCTTTCTGAAAATTTGTAGGTACTTCATTATGGGTCACGGATGATGCCCGATGTTTTAGTTTACTGTTATAACCGTTACTAACGGCTGTAACGGTTTTCCTTCTTTATGGAATATCTCAGAAGTACTTTGCCGATCTTTGTGAAAATTAGCAGGTATGCTCACTATGGGCGATGGATGATGCCTGACGTTTTACTTTACCGTTACAGCCGTTACTAACGGCTATAATGGGCCCTAACGTTTTTCTTTTTTATGGAATGGGTCAGAATACTTGGCCGATCTTTCCGAAAATTTGTAGGCATCTTCATTATATGTCACGGATGATGCCCGACGTTTTCGTTTACCGTTAGAGCCGTTGCTAAGGCTATAACGACCCGTTACGGGTTTTTCTTTTTTATGGAATATCTCAGAAAAATATATGGTTGCGAGACATGGACACTGATGGCCGAAACAGAAAGAAGAATCCAGGCGTTTGAGACCAGGTGCCTGAGGAAACTACTCCGCATCTCCTACAAAGAACACAAGACCAATGATTATGTGCAGAATCTGGTCACTAACCTAGTTGGGCCCCACGAAACACTTCTGGCAACCGTCAAACGACGGAAGATGGCATGGTTTGGCCACATCATTCATCACAACACCCTCTCCAAAACCATCCTTCAAGGTACCGTTGAAGGAGGGCGCAGATGAGGACGGCTGAGAAAGAGCTGGTCCGACAATGTAAAGGACTGGACCAAAATGACTATGCCAGATCTCCTCAAGACAGCCACCAACAGAAGAGCCTGGAGAGAAACAGCGGCTGCCTCATCATGTCCCCCCAACGACCCCAGCGGTCACGGGAATGACTGACTGACTGACTGACGTGGATGATATTTCTGAAAATTTGTATGTATGTTCATTGTATGTCACGGATGATATGTGCAAGTTTACCGTAATAGCCATTACTAGGCCCAATGGTTTGCGTCTTTATGGAAAATTTCAGAAAGTTCTTGGTCGATCTTTCTGAAAATGTGTAAGTATGTTCATAATAGGTCACAGATGATGGCCGATGTTTACCAGAAAAGCCATTACTAAGGGTTACACCTGCCCAGAGACGGCTTTTTTCTCTTTATGGAATATCTCATGTGTATTCAGGATAAACTGGGAGTTCGTTTATATGCTTTGCATCTTGTTCTCTTTTTAAGAGGCATGTGGAAATGATTTTTGACATGGTTCGTAAGTGGATGAAGTCAGTGCTGATCAGCATATAGCACAGCCAACAAGAACAGACGATGCGATGCACTTCTACTCAAAAAGTTTCTTCTTTAGCTCTGTGACCCCTGACTTTAAAAGCACATTAAACGCAGACAGTGTCTCACAACGATGGTCTAACATCCGCTGATCAAATGTGAGCCCAGCTAGTCATGGAAGCTCAGCAACAATCTGGAGCTGTGTATCTGTATCAACCATCATCATGCAGTAATCAACAAAGTCACCCATCCATCAAAAAAGAGCACACCAGTCCACAAGTATGCGTAGGGTTCTGCTGCGCTGCTTTTTGTACTCCCAGTTGTTATAGAACAGGGTACTTTAGAATGGGAACAAAGAAATGCTCAGTGAGTGTGTGTGTGTGTGTGTGTGTGTGTGTGTGTGTGTCCGTCTGTGGTCAAAATGTGTTCCACTCGCTCCAGACCAAACTACTGGGCCGATCTTTCTGAAAATTTGTAGGTATGTTCATTATGGGTCACGGATAATGGCCGATGTTTTGGTTTACCGTTATAGCCGTTACTAACGGCTGTTACGGCCTGAAACGGTTTTTCTTCTTTATGGAATATCTCAAAAAGTACTTGGCTGATCTTTGTGAAAAGTAGCAGGTATGTTATGGTTCACGGATGATGCCCGATGTTTCAGTTTACTGTAATAGCCGTTACTAACGGCTGTAACAGTTTTTTTCTTCTTATATGAAAAAGTACTTGGCCGATCTTTCTGAAAATTTGTAGGTATGTTCATTATGGGTTACAAATAATGCCCGATGTTTTAGTTTACTGTAATAGCTGTTACTAACGGCTGTAACAGTTTTTTCTTCTTTATGGAATATCTCAGAAAGTATTGGCTGATCTTTCTGAAAATTTGTATGGGTCACAGATCATGCCCGATGTTTTAGTTTACCTCGTTACAGCCATTACTAAACGCCCATAATGTTTTTTCTTCTTTATGAAAATCCCAGAATGTACTTGTCCAATCTTTCTGAAAATTTGTAAGTATGTTCATTTTAGGTCACAGATGATGGCCGATGTTTACCAGATAGCCATTAACGGTTACACAACCCAAGACGGTTTTTCCGCTTTATGGACCATCTCACGCGCATTCAGGATAAACTGCTTTGCATATATATGCTTTGCATCTTGTTATTGTTGAAACCACCCTGAAAACCTACAACAAACAAACAAACAAACAAAACCATTCTGTGAATGTCAAACATATTGAACTTTAATCGTAGCCCTGTGCACTTGGCTGAGCTACAAACAACAAAAGATAAAACGTAAATCAGGAACAGGAGGTTCTCTCTTTGTTGATAACCATATTTGGTTGATCAAGCAATTCTTACCCTGACTCCCATAATTTGAAACTGGTCAATTTGTTACGCTAATAAGGTGGCAAATGTTTAGATGGATGAAATCTGGAAATTCTGCTCTTAATTTTTTTCTCTTCTTTTGTTTCTCTTTCCTTTTGTTTTTCAAACAATCAGGGCTGAGAAGAAAAAAAAAAGTGAAAGAGCATCGATAAAAAGAATCATTAAAAAAGAGAGAACAGATTGGGAATATCCTTAATACCAGCAACACCAGTGGGACCTTTCCAGTTGGTTAAAAGCATGGACATCTTGAAGTATTGTAAGAAGTAAAACAGAACCAAACAAAAAAACACATGAATGAAGATAAACTTGTTTGAAGTGCACAGCATAGGATGTGCATTTCATCCCCATAGTCCTTAATGTTGAAACTGCAAGAATCAATGTCTGCAAGTTTTCCATTTTATCCATTTTTTGGGAGGCCCATTTTATTTATACCATTTTAGTGGACGATTATCAATGTTTTAATGCATCACAGGTAAATATACACCACATTTACTTTGCATCAGCCACACAACGAGCAGTTCGCTTTGATCAATACCATTTGTCACAAACCATTCCCATGGCACCAGACCACCGTGTTCTGAGGATGAAACCATGCCACTGTCAGCACCAAACAACTATAACCGCAAATCAAGCAATGGAGTTTTCCAAAATCTCAAAACAAAAAAAGACACAAAGCAAATATGGAGAAGTCTATTTTAAATCTTTTTATGCAACAGAATTTTGAAAACATACAATTTTCATAAAACAAGCTTTTTTTTTGGCATCTCATATTCAAAAACACATGAGGTGTATGTAAGCATGACAATAATAAAACGAAAAAAAAAAAAAAAAAAACCAGCAGCTTTCTCTTCACGGTTTGTTACCATGCAAAGTAAAATCTGATCTCCCTCTTTAAGTTAAAATGTCATCTCCATCTCCAGTTAAAATACCTTCAACTATAATGCATCTTGTATCCTATGCCTTGTTCTAAACAAACTGTCTTGCTGTATTTACTGGCATACTACAGATCTGACTCTATTACAATGGATTCCAACTTTCAAGGATTTTTTTCCATGAGTTTGGGATTTGAGATTTCCATTGGAAACCGACAATATACATCCTCACTGGACCCGCTTTGAATCCTATGGATCATGTTTCTGTCTCTCACTTGATTTATTCATCAGAATTTGTTTTATTCAGAAGATGTAATAAAGCCAATTTTTATATGTTTAGTACTCAGTTGTCAAATCCAGTTCTTACTCATTCATTTAGACAGATGTTCTTTCTTTCCTTGATGAAAATTTCAGCTAGGTGCTGTAACACATGTCCCATCAGACATATACTTGGAGAGAACTGTTCGAACCCGACCTGATAAAGTTATCTGTCGCTTAAGTTTTTAACCATCTGTCTCAAAGCATGTCCTATTCCAAAACCGCGCGCAACTGTTTTGGGGTTCCAGTACCCTGTTTACACCACAACCCTGGTCTGAAATACCCATGTTGTAGTTGGCACACTTCTGCATGAGCAGCAGAGAAAATGGGAACTACAATACTTCAACTGTCCTTACATGGCACAGTCTTCATGGAAAACTGAATTCAAAAAAAATAGGCTTTAAGTCTTCAACTGCACATCTTCCCACTTCTCTATGGACAATATTACAGTGTAAACGACAATTATCCTGCTTTCATATGTCAGAACATCCATCATTACTTGATATGGGAGTTGTCCGTTCTGTGAGAACTCTTTTCTGCAGGAGAGCCAAAAAAGTGGATTTCACTGTGGGGCAGTTCTGTCATTTTTTAAACAAAAAAAAGCTTAGGCGTGAGAAAAGTGCTAGCAATGCGGGTGTCCAACAACACTTGATTTCACAAAGAACAAAAACTGCGGGCGATTTCAGTTGCACTGGATCTGGCAGTTGTATGATTAACCACAACATGGCAGCTCTATCCTCATGAGCAATACACATTTGATTTTTCACAACAAATCAAATCATACTTGTTATTCTAGACCCATTAAAGGAATCAACAACTTAAAAAATGCAAAGACTAAAGGGTGATCACTTCTGAGGAAATACTCGTTGACCTTTTCATGCAACAAATAGCTAACAGAATCAACTTAAAAAATGCAAAGACTAAAGGGTGATCACTTCTGAGGAAATACTCGTCAACCTTTTCATGCAACAAAATAGCAAAAACACATTAAAGAAGCTAACCATAAAAACTGCATCCTACATACCAACACAACAGATTCCACTGTGGAGTCGTTCTAGTCATGGACAGAGGAGAAAAAAAAGAAACACAATCATTATCCTTTATTCAACAACAACACAAAGGGTCAGAGAACAGTTTCAGAAGTGACCAGGCTGCTGCCATTCGGAGCAACTGCAGAGTAAGTCAGCGCTGGGAAATCCCCCCCATTCCGGACTCCATACCACCATTCTTCACTCTAATACACCTCAGTAAAAAAAAAAAAAAAAAAAAAAAAAAAAAAAGACTCGACACATTGGCCCTTTATGCCCTGCTCTTGTGGTGACCTCAGTTTTTAATTTCCTCTCCACATCCGCGCCAGAGCTGAGATCATTTCAAAGGCTGGGGAACAGTCCTGGGGGGACTGTCCTGGGATGGATTTGGTGGCACCTTTCAATCGTGGACACACACTCAGCTTTGGCTCCATGACTGGGCAATCACTGCCATCAGCAGGGGGACTTAGCAGGATGTGTCCTGCTTCGTTTCAGTTTCATTAAGGTGGTGTCACTATGTGTGGACTAGTCCATATATGCTACACAACACCCTGTGTGAGGACAAGTCCATACACACTACACCACATTCCTTAAGTTTTGAGACCACACTGCGCATGATGTAAAAAGCTGATGTCCTTCATACGCCGATTTGAAACCATCACCGCTAAGCAACACTGAAACGACTTGGCAGCAGTGCAGCGTTTCCTCCAGTGGGTTGCTCCATGACAAACTGGTATTGGTTGCTCCCTTTGGAGAGTTGCTCCCTGTGGACTGGGGCGAGGTCCTCAATGTAGTTGTGTGCTCAGTAGTAGAAACGGGGGGGGGGGGTTGGAGGGAGGAGGGCAGTTATGAAAGACAGACAGCCAAAACAAAAATCAATCAATAAATAAATAAAAACAATGACAATCCCTTGGACTGTGGGAGAGTTGTTGCCCTTTTGCACTCTCTGATACCAGAGCAAAATCTGAACTCCTAATCAATACTGTAGCTGTTAGATTAGTTTGGAGGCAATAAAAAAAAAAACAAGCAAAAAAAAAAAAAAAAAACCCAAAACAATCAACACACTGAGCAGTCAACATAAAAACTGAACCAAAATCAAATATACTCCCACAATTTTGCCCTTTTGCCAATGATTCACGGAGTGGCCAACCATCCTCCCACACCGAGTGCTGTTGACCACCAATCAACACCAAATCAAGTCCTCTGACCACACTGACTTGATGAGTGCTCCACAATCAAAACAATTGTCAAGAAATGCCCAAGATCAAGATGTTCCGAGGACCATGATCACGACCACTGTGCTCGAGAACCCACCTGTCGGCATGACCCTCCAGAAATTGGGGTCTCGACCCCCAACAAATTCCCACTGTAGGTTATGGGTGTGGGATTTGTGTGTTTGTGTGGGTTTGTGTGTAGGGGGGTGGGTTGGGGTGTGAGGGGATTGCCATGTTTATTGTGTATCAAGTCTCACTGGTCATGTATTACTTATGTAAATGGAACACTCCTACCTTCTAGTTTGTAGAGAAACTGTGCGATGACGGTGCTTCTGGACAGGCAAGTGCTGTGGAGTCCTGCCATTCAAAAACAACCACAAAGGAGATACATATACTGAGGAAAATCAATACACATTAAAAACAAAAAAAAAAGTAAATGTATGGCTTCTACTCTTGTATCTCAGCTTCATACAGGAATGGTAGAGTAATCTTAATGTAAACCGGTCAAGTTGTTTTCTTCGTTATTCATCCACATGCTTTGAACGTTCTCCAAATGTAGACATCATCATTTGAATCAGACAATTATGTCTGAAAATTCACATATACTCACAAATACGCCCATAATACACACACGCACAAGCTCACATAAATACATACACATCATAAACACAGGCATCCCCCCACACCCCCAACCCAGCCCCTGCATAAAAACTCACACACACACACACACACATGTTCCCACCCATAACCAACAAGAAAATCTCTCAATCTTACTCTTCAAACATGTAGAAGCCAAACTTATATCAAGAAACATAAACAAATTTTGGAACAGAATGTTTTTTCTTAAACTTGAGGAAAGCTAATTTTAAATGTAATTAATAGTGCACTGCCAAAAACTGTCAAATACAGCACAGCACAAGCAATTCCTTTACCACCATGTTTGATTACCGTAACACTCTAGACAATTCCATCAATTTTCAACACTGGATTATCAAGAACGACAAACTGGATTACCGGTCGTAACAAGGCACAACATCAGATGCAGGTCTTTTATCAACTATTCTAAAACAAAAACTATCAACAACTGTGAGACAAACATGGAGGGGGAAGGCTACATTTTACCCTCCCACCAAGACATGAGCCCCAAGTTCCCATTTCGTCATCAGTCTTATTTCTGATCTCCTTTCCCACACCACCAAACTGCTTTCAAATGACACATTTCACAATCTTCAGTCATCAAGTTAAATCAGGACTTGAAAACTTGGCAAATTCCTCAACTATGATTCGACTAGGTTTTTTTTTTGCGCGCGTGTGTGTGTGGCATGATCTTTTTAACATAAGCAAAGAACAGGAAACAAAATGTTAATGCTTTTAGGTTGGTTTCCATGTGTAAAACGTATTGTGCGTTTCTTGACATTAAGAAATTATTGGGGCCACCATTTCCTTTCAATTTCACTTTGTTTCCAAACTCATAGTTCCTGAAGTAAAAGACAAAATTCTTGTCTTCAACAGAAAATCAATAGTTTGTTGAACAACCATGCTACTGTTTAAATGCACAGGTTCTATGAAAGAACTGCCCTTGGCAATGAAAGAAAAAAATGGAGTTATGTTTCTTACTCTGTCCTTCTCTGAATGTGGAGCACACACTGGACCTTAACAAACTAACCTTTCCAGCCATAATTTCTTCATGGCCCTAAGGACATTTAACTGTGAGCTTGTCCTACATCTTAAAAAAGAAATCCCGTACTTTTTCAATTTTAAGAGCTTAATTTTGCAGACAAACAAACTCTAGCCATCTCCAAATCAAATGACTACAATGAATATAACATCATTCTTAAGCTAGTTTATTGAACAAGCTTTCTTTTCTCCTCTTTAAAAAAGGGGGGGATATTTGTGTTTTGTATGGGCGTAATTCAGCATATTTCCTTAAGATCTCCATTTTCCTTAATTCCATCTCCAACCTGCAAAAAGTAAGTGGAATGATTGAATCTGCGTGTTTTTTCATTCAGTAACATTTTCCAAACCTTCTCACTTTTTCAGACATAAAATATGGGCATCTCTGGCTCATTAACCATTTGATGTTCATGTTCACAATTTGGATTCAGTCCACGTGGACTTTTTCTTCAATAGCACAGATGGAAAGGCAAGAACTGTGAAACCAGCCAAATCTGACAAGCTGACAGTCTGTTCATTCAGTGTTTACACATCAAAAATAGGCTCACTGTTATCTTGTGGCAAGATTTTGAGCATAATGGAAAAAAAAAAAGAAATCAAAGACTAACACCAAATGACAACAGCCACAAGCTTCATACCATTTAAATGTTTATTGCGTTCACTTTTAAAATCTCAGAACAGATTTTTCACAAATGCTACTTGTAAATAACAGCTTTTCTTTTTTTGGCATTGCGCCTCTATTCTGAAAGAGTGTTACAAGTGCATGTGCTTACCTTTTATTCCGATATGCAAAAACGTGTGACGAGTGCATGTGCCTACCTTTTTCTCTGATATGCAAAAAGTGTGACAAGTGCGTGTGCCTACCTTTTACTCTGATATGCAAAAAGTGTGACACTGCATGTGCCTACCTTTGAATGCTTGGTTGGTAATCTCCACCAACTGATGCACTGGGAAGATTCTGTTGATCTTCTTCAGGCAAGATACACAATGCCCATCTTGCGCTGAATTGGATGAAGGGAAAAGTGGCTGCTTATTCATTTTCGTTTCCTAAGTGTTGTGTATCTTGCCTGAAGAAGACCTAAGAGATTGAAACGCTTCATGTTTTTGTGTTGTGGTTTGTCTACATTTTTTTTCGGCAGAGCTTTATCAACAATCTTTCAAATCAATGCCATAAAGAAAAAGGAATGGCCATGTTCTTAGGAATGAAGGCCTACAACGAGTTACGCTGTTGCATTGCCCGTTTCATAACACAGTGAACAAAAGATCTTCACAATATGGCACTTCATGACTAATGATAAGCACCATCTAACATCCAACATTTTCCATCAACACTGTAGAGATGTGCTTGCAAAGAAAAACAACAGTATCTTGGGTTTTGACTGTCATCTTGCTCATTTGTATGACAGAAAGATCTGTATTTCAGCTCTTTACCTCACAGCGTCTAATATCATCTGGCGATGAAAAGACGTTAAATAAACTACTGAACTGAACTGATCTTTACCTCACACCGTACTATGTTCTGCACCTGCAGTATGACATAAGGATCTATATTTCAGCTCTTTACCTCACAGCATACTATGTTCTGCACCTGCAGCATGACATAAGGATCTATATTTCAGCTCTTTACCTCACACCATACCATGTTCTCCACCTGCAGTATGACATAAGGATCTGTATTTCAGCTCTTTACCTCACAGCATACTATGTTCTGCACCTGCAGTATGACATAAGGATCTATATTTCAGCTCTTTACCTCACACCATACCATGTTCTCCACCTGCAGTATGACATAAGGATCTGTATTTCAGCTCTTTACCTCACACCATACCATGTTCTCCACCTGCAGTATGACATTCGGATCTGTATTTCAGCTCTTTACCTCACAGCATACTATGTTCTGCACCTGCAGTATGACATAAGGATCTGTATTTCAGCTCTTTACCTCACAGCGTACTATGTTCTGCACCTGCAGTATAACATAAGGATCGGATCTGTATTTCAGCTCTTTACCTCACACCGTACTATGTTCTGCACCTGCAGTATGACATAAGGATCTATATTTCAGCTCTTTACCTCACACCATACTATGTTCTGCACCTGCAGTATGACATAAGGATCTGTATTTCAGCTCTTTACCTCACACCATACTATCTGTATTTCAGCTCTTTACCTCACAGCATACTATGTTCTGCACTTCCCAGTATGACATAAGGATCTGTATTTCAGCTCTTTACCTCACACCGTACTATGTTCTGCACCTGCAGTATGACATAAGGATCTGTATTTCAGCTCTTTACCCACACCATACCATGTTCTCCACCTGCAGTACGACATAAGGATCTATATTTCAGCTCTTTACCTCACACCGTACTATGTTCTGCACCTGCAGTATGACATAAGGATCTGTATTTCAGCTCTTTACCTCACACCATACCATGTTCTGCACCTGCAGTATGACTGCACAATCTATGGCCATTGTCTCTACCACATGTGCAGGTGACAAAACATGTCACACAAGACTCAAAAGTTCTAGTCTTAATTTTGTGAAACTGTTCGGCTTTCCTCACTGGTCTGATCAGCACAGAATAAACTGTGGGTGAGGTGAGTGGAACTGGACATGTTAGGTTCAGCTGGCGGTGTTTACAGTAATCTTGGCTTTCTCTCGCAGGCTTGAGAAAGTACGGCGCAGGCTGACGGATGGATGAAAAAAAATGCAGCCTTGAATGTAGCAGCTTCAAACATTAGGTTTTGGCCTCAGTGTAGATTCTGAGGAGGATTGCAGTTCCTTCCATAGCTCGGATGGACTGCCAAGCACATCAGAGAGGATTTCCGTCGATTCATGTTGAAACTGAAAAAAAGGGGGAGAGAAGCCACACTGGTCAGTGGTTCGCAATGCAGATTCCAAGCTGGGTTTGATTTCCATCACAGCGATTTCTTTTGTGGGATTTTCAGGCTCCTGCCCAGCTGAGCGTGCACCGCACAGTGGAGTGTCATCCATCTGAGGGGCCTTGCCAGTACCTTGATAAACACTGCAGGTGTCTGTATCTCTCTTGTCTGGTTGATGCTGGGCTGCATCATGGAAGTAATCCTTGAGTACAGCCCCGTCATGTAGTCTCAGACCAAAGCGCAACTCCATACCATCATCTGTATCATCCTCATCCTAATCAATTTTCATTAAAAACACAAACAACCCAAATTCTGTGCCCTTCCTGCCCTGCTCTAATTTGCAGCTGCTAAGAGCTCATTCAAACAAGAGTGCTCTAAATGTCCTCATTATTACTATCATTATAATGAACTCAAACAAATCAACTCCTGTAGATCCTTACACTACATGCTACCAGAATATAAGACTATGTATGCATTTTTCTAGTGGATTATTTCATTTCTTTTCGCTGGTTATCTACAAAACATCATCTCTCACTATGGCAAAGTGGGCTAATGTCACCGATTCCAAGCTGGGAAGTTATGGGTTTGATCCTTGTGAGAGTTATTTGTTATGGGATATTTCTGGCCAGACCGGCTCTTATCCAGAGTTGAGTTTGCTATGAGCTCACTGCTGAGATCTTAACCACACCCCAGCTTATCCACTGAATGGATGAGCCTGTGAGAGTGCTGCTCAAGCTTCCTGACCAAACACTGCAGGTGTCTGTATCTCTTGGGCCTGTTGAGATGTGGGGCTATTATCAGGAAAGCAAGTTTGCTGAGGACAATCCTTTCAAGCAGTTTCAGACCAGAATGAAACTGCATAGCATCCTCGTCAATATCAAGTCTCAAAGTCTGCGGCCCTTCAAGCCCTGCTTCTAATGTTCTCTCTGTGTCTACAACAGGGAGGGCGAGTTCATGTCAAGATTGCCGGTACCAGCTCATGGGGACAGTTGTTGGATAGACACAGTGGCGCCCTCCACAGGGGGCGTTCACTCATTCTGGGTCTGCGACTAAGCAATTATCATTGTCAGAAGGGGGCTAATCTGGTGGTGTCCGGTATTTGTTGGATGACAGCAGGCACGACCCGAACACCAACAACATGGCTCGGCAGCTGTGCAGTCTCTCCTCTAGAGGGTTACCTTAAGGTGACTCGGGGTGTGCTGTGATTGGGCAGCTGACATTAGCAGCATGGAGGCAAGAGGCACTGAGAATAAGACAGCTGAGAAAAGAAAGTGTTTTAGGGGAAGGAGTGGGGGCTAACAGGGAGGGGTGGGGGCTAACAGGGAGGGGTGGGGGGCTAACAGGGAGGGGTGGGGGCTAACAGGGAGGGTGGGGGCTAACAGGGAGGACTGGGGGCTAACATGGAGTGGAGGCTAACAGGGAGGACTGGGGGCTAACAGGGGGGGGGGGGGGGGGCTAACATGGAGGACTGGGGGCTAACAGGGAGGGGTGGGGGCTAAGAGGGAGGGGGTGGGGGCTAACAGGGAGGGGTGGGCTAACAGGGAGGGACTGGGGGCTAACATAGAGTGGGGGCTAACAGGGAGGAGTGGGGGCTAACAGGGAGGACTGGGGGCTAACATAGAGTGGGGGCTTACAGGGAGGAGTGGGGGCTAACAGGGAGGACTGGGGGCTAACATAGAGTGGGGGCTAGGGGGGGGGAGGAGTGGGGGCTAACAGGGAGGACTGAGGGCTAACACAGAGGTGGGGCTAACAGGGGAGGAGGGGGCTAACAGGGAGGACTGGGGGCTAACATAGAGTGGGGGCTAACAGGAGGGGGTGGGGGCTAACAGGGAGGAGTGGGGGCTAACATAGAGTGGGGGCTAACAGGGAGGACTGGGGCTAACAGGGAGGAGTGGGGCTAACACAGGGAGGGGTGGGGGCTAACATAGAGTGGGGGCTAACAGGGAGGAGTGGGGGCTAAACATAGAGTGGGGGCTAACAGGGAGGAGTGGGGGCTAACAGGGAGGGGGTGGGGGCTAACAGGGAGAAGTGGGGGCTAACATAGAGTGGGGGGGCTAACAGGGAGGGGTGGGGGCTAACAGGGGGGGGTGGGGGCTAACAGGGAGGGGTGGGGGCTAACAGGGAGGACTGGGGGCTAACAGGGAGGGGTGGGGGCTAACAGGGAGGGGTGGGGGCTAACAGGGAGGACTGGGGGCTAACATGGAGGGGTGGGGGCTAACAGGGAGGAGTGAGGGCTAACAGGGAGGGGTGGGGGCTAACAGGGAGGGGTGGGGCTCACAGGGAGGGGTGACAGCACTGAGGCAAGCAAAACAGCAGCAGCTGTGGTTGATCTGGAAATGAACGATTTATCTGTCTTGCTTCGGTTCCTTGTATAAGACCGTTTTGACTTTTTTTCCCTTCTGGCTCTGCCCAAACACACAGACATACCTGAAGTAGGAACCAATGACGGTCTCCTCTCCCCTCCTTCCTTCTGGATTTCTCGCATCACATTCCCCACAGTCAAATAGTCATTTCCTCATGTCTTCACGCTTCATTTATTTCCACACTCTCTACTAACATTTCCATTGCTTCACATCACATGTTTCTTTGGAAGAGTGCACCCATTACCTAGTTATTTTTTTAGCACCTTTTTTTTATTCTTCTTGTATCAAAAACAATGGGTGTTTCTCTTGACATAAAAACACAGTTACTGCAGGAAGCCACCAACCTCAGTAAATTTTAAATGTTTGGGATATCTTAGTTTATTTTAAAATGTTACTTTAAAAAGAAACCAACTTATATGAACGTCCTGCATGAAAAAAAAATTGGATGTCACAGGAGAATACTATCATGCAGCAAGGAGTGAAGTTTCTGTTCGCGTTATGCATTTTTCTGCAGGTTATGCGAAACTGCTTGCAAATATCATGGACACATATCCAGCCAGTTTTATCTAAAATTTTATTCAGTGTTTTTTTCAACTGTCATCATAGTATTATCTCGCAGTTTAAATGCACATGTGGAGGAACAAATAAAGATAACTGAAATCAATTCTTTAAGCATTTTAATTATAATTACTTCTGTTTCTTGATATGACTTTTTATGTCGTTTTGCAAAATGACTCCTATTCATGATTTTACAAGCAGTGTTTACAGATTCATTTAGTTATCTTCAAAATTATCCTTCAACAGAGCATCACCCACTTCTGTGATTCTCATAAAATATCAGCACGTTCTTTGACGTTTTAAAAAAAAAGAATAAAAACAGATATGGTCATAGCTGTGAATACAAAAACCATCAACTTCAAACAATACCTTCAAGACATGGAGGACAAAAATAAATCTAAATGTCGTCTTCTTTTCGTTCTTCTTCAGCGCCTAGCACAAGCCAAGGAAGGTCCAGTATCACAGCTTCACCGGTCTTGCGTAGAACCTCTTCCAAACTCGCGCATGGAGCCTCGGCCAATACTTAACCCCCTTCCCATACCAAAGTTAACTCCTCTTGCTCCACTTGCTGCTGAGGACTGTAAGGAAGGAAACTCCACCTCCAGCGAAGAAGGTTCAAAATTGTCCAAATCGTTATTCAGAATTCCGTCAGTAACTGAAGCACGAGAAAACGATGATGGACCGCCGAAGACAGGCCATTACTTACACCTCCTCCGGCACCATAAGCCTCGCTTTCAGACTGAGGCAACTGCCACCTGGGTCCAACCATCTGCTGAGGGGCAACGTTCATCATCATCATCTGGGCGGCACGGGAGTCTGCCGTGTTGCCTCTGCCAACGGAGCCCAACACATCTGCCTCAAACTGAGACATCCCTCTCT
>JADBJO010000744.1:110000-132500 GCA_016801955.1 Conus betulinus
TGACTAAGTTCAGTTTTTGATCAAGGTAACTCTCAGAACTTTGGCCTCCTTCACAGCTAGGGTGGATTCATCCAGATGAATCTGAGAACAGCAAGGTACTGTCAAAAGTTATGAAACTGGGTACAGTGTTTTTTTATACTTGAAAAAGTATACCCATTTTCAACAGCCCACTGTCGAATCATATCCATGCAATGTTCTGTCAAAACAAAAAACAACGGTCATGTTTATGAATCAAAATGCCACAAATGTATCAACAATATAGTCTTCTATGTAAACTGCCATATACATACTAACAACATACAAACACCATACACATATTGACAACACAAGTGTTCTATAAGAAACGCTGTAACATACCATCAAAGCCTGGTGGGGGTCGTGCAGCAGCAGCAGCAGCAGCAGCAACAGGAGCCACAGCAGGAGCTGCTCCTCTACCTCTTCCTCCCACAAACGGTTGGTCTGATATCCTCATGCCTGACATCTGACCAACATGTCTGCAGTGAGTTGGTCGAAATCAAAAGAAATCTAACACATCTGTAGCCCAGTTTTGGATAAGCTGGAATGTGCATTTTCCTGAGTTTTTTATTACTACCACCCATCTGTATCAGCGAAGAAATGGTAAACATGCAAAGCAGACGCACACTATACTTACAAAATCATCATTCTCCACTCTGAAACAGTCCAGTGCATGTATCTGCAGATTAAATTCAACTTGTAACAGCACGTGCACGCACACGCACGAACTTGTGCATGCTCACACGCACCTCTGATTCGTAAAACACATTCTGTCAGTCTGTGTGCGAGTCTGTCTGCAAGCAATCCGCAGTCTTTTGTTTTTGTATACAAACACACAGTTTTCATATGATATCTCTAAATCTGGCATGATGACTCATTAGAAACTGGACAGATTAAGAGTGAATGACTTTTGTGCTGGAGGGATGCATTTTTGTATGTGACCCTATGGCAAAGCCAAGCAGTGTATGGATTCACAAGAAAGAGTCCTACACGCCTTGCCATCAGAGTTCATAACAGATAAATTACTAGCGGTGTTTTCTGATGGCCACAACAGCTCCATTGGGTGAACGCACCACTAAACAACTAAAGGTTCCTGATTCCGTCCCACATTCAACACACTTCTTCCCCCACCCCTCTCTCTCTCGTCCTTGCCTTCCCATTTTTTTCTTCATGGGACTCAGAGCCAATCTCAGGCACTGGGTGGGTTGAGTGTGAAGGAGGATGGTGGGGGGGAAGGGAGATCGAGAGGAATAGGAAAAGAGGAGGCAGAATAGGGGAAGACAAGGAAAGGAGATTTGGGGAGGCAGGGGAGAAGAAGGGGCAGCTAGTATTTCAATATTCAAATTGTAACTTCTGAAAATTAAGGAGGGGGGGGAAAATCCATCATATCTAAACGACAACTGAGATTAAAGTTTATGGTAAGTGTCTGCGTCTGCTTTTCTTTTTTCTCTAATGTCTGAGAAGAAGAAGAGGAGCCTCCCATACGTCATGAAAGCGTGCGTACTGCCCCCGGAGTAAAAAACAAGCATGGAGAACGGAAATAAACTGGCGACTCTTCGCCCTACTTCAAGGCCTCAGTGGATGTGGCACACTGGCTGGGGCCCTCTGTCAACTCATGCAGACTGCAAGACACGCCCACAGTGGCAAATGAAGACAGGGTTACAAATGAAGACAGTGTTACAAATGAAGACAGGGTTACAAATGAAGACAGGGTTACATCCACAAAGCAATCCACATCGTACAGCGACTTCCATCAGAACTCCTGTCTGTCACGCCTCAACGGGCAGACACCAGGGGGAAAAAGAGGCCAGTCAGGAAGGAACCATGTTGGAAACCAGGCTCTGGCACCCACACACCGGTTCCATTCCAGACTCTGACAGCAGTCAGTGGTGGAGAAGACAACGTCCGAGTTGCCACAATGGTGGCCAAAAACACAGGTTCCATTCCAGACTCTGACAGCAGTCAGTGGTGGAGAAGACAACGTCCGAGTTGCCACAATGGTGGCCAAAAACACAGGTTCCATTCCAGACTCTGACAGCAGTCAGTGGTGGAGAAGACAACGTCCAAGTTGCCACAATGGTGGCCAAAAACACAGGTTCCATTCCAGACTCTGACAGCAGTCAGTGGTGGAGAAGACAACGTCCGAGTTGCCACAATGGTGGCTAAAAACGGAGGTGTCAAAACTGGTGCAGAAGGAGGATGTTGGCCATAATGTCTACTGTTCGCTGAACACGCAAATCAAAAACCATCCCCCAAAATAGCAGTCATGGAAAAAAAACACACACACACATCAAGAGCTGCTCGTTTCTTCAGTCTAAGACCTAGACAGCACACTAAGGATGTCCATGGTTGCCAAGGAAAGGCGGCAGACCTATTCATGCTGCTCATGAACAGGCGTGGAATCAATCAAAGAAGACCATACGAGGGGTCTCTGACATGAACAGGCGTGGGAATCAATCAAAGAAGACCATACGAGGGGTCTCTGAGATTGGAAAAGTCCCCCTCAAATTACTTTTTTCCTAATTGTTACGGCCATGTCCATGGCTCCCTGTAGGATATAGGCACTTACCTGGACAGGCAAGTATGAGAAAATTTGAAGTTTGTTTCGTTTTACCACCATCCCCAACCCCAATGAAAGACAGAGATTCAAGACATGAACTTTGATTTTAAACGCCATTTGTATATTATGAATTTAGTGGTTTCTTCTTTACTTGATACATACACGCACACACACATTCATTTATATATATTTTAAAATAAAACATATGTTTCACTTCATTTTGTCTTTAAATGGAATTCAGAAAAAATGTTTTGCTCTGTTTTGCTTTTAAATGAAATACAGCGACAGTAGAACCATAAAGTATCAGTCCACCATTTTTACCCGACAGAAAAACACAAAAAAACCAAAGCCACTTCAAAGAACAAAGCTCTGTAATCAAAACTGATAGATAATGCAGCTTCCCTGAAGCTGGAGTATGGCTGCCTTAACGGCGGGGGATACAAAACGGTCTTACACACAAACCTCCACTCCCTGCATTGGGTAGATGGGATTAATCCTTGCCTGTCTAGACAGGGAGTGTCCACAGGGGTATTAGCCTGCCTAAGCAGAAAAAAAAGAAAGAAAAGGCCGCATACTTCTCTCACATTCATTTCTAGGGAGTATTTAAAAAGTACTCAAACCACCAGCTATTTTCACTGTCACATGACCTACTGAAAACCATTTACTGGACACTGGAATGGAATTCACCTTACCTGTAAAGCTGGAAAATCTTCTTCCTGGTACGTTTCACTAGCTGCTTTTTCTGGCGTACCTGCCCATCAGAGGAAACGTTCAACAGAAAGATGCAATGCCACTACAAAATACATATCTATATCTATCTTTATAAAACACACACACACACACACAAGGCAGGCAGACAGACAGACAAACAAAAAAGAGATATGAATACTCTCACACAATGCACAGATAACAAATGCAGCTAGTGAGAACACTTGCAGAGCAAGTACTCAAAATCTTTTATCTAATTGTTAAAGAAGGATAAAAAAAAAAAAAAAGCACAAAAAAGGTTAAAAAAAAAAAATGTAGGCACACTCTTTTTTAACCAAGTAATCTACAATTTTGCTGGCATTCAAAAGTCACATCGTCATCTTGGGACAGTCATATACTACTGAATCAGAAAATCTTCGGCAGCAAATACAGACTTAGTCCTTGTTCAGAGTCAACTTCGATGAGATTCAACGAGACTGGAACCAGCCGCAGACATTCCTATCAGTCAACATCCTACACACCCCCCGAAGCGTTGTCAGAGAATGAAACTGCTTCTTGTTACCAAGACAGATACACAAGACGAACATGAGCTGAAAATGTTTCTTGTTACCAAGACAGACAGACAACACGTACATGAACTGAGTAAAACCAGAAATCGCTGAAGAGGAAGGCAAGGAAAAAATGATACAGAGCCAGAAACGTCGGAAGACAAAGAATCTAGACAAGAGGGAAGAAGATCAAAGAGATGTACAAAGACTGTGTTGACCAGAAAGCAAAGCAAACCGATGAAGCTCTGCACAAAGCATTACAGACTGAATCGTCACATCCACAGGAAACAGAAACTTGCGCCATCTCTGTCCTGTCTCTGCAGACTGGAAGACCAGTTTGTGGAGCATGTTCTTGACAGGTGCTTCCTTCCATCAACCAATAAGAACAGTCACTGGACACTCTACTGATGACCAGATTCCGCAGCTGCTAAAAGGAAGCCGGAACAAACAGCTGGTCATCAACAGATCTGAACGTTTCGTCTGGTTTGATATTAATAGAGAGAGAGAGAGAGAGAGAGAGAGAGAGAGAGAGAGAGAGAGAGAGGGGGGGGGGGGGAGCAGGAGGGAATGATACAGAGACCAAGACAGAAACAGAGACAGAGCGACAGACAGACAGACAATACAACAGACAGACAGAGAGAGACGGAATGAGAGGGACAGTCAGAGAAACCCACAAAAGCCATTCTCACCAGCTGAAGGGGATAAGTGGAACTGTTTCCACGGCGACCCCCAAGGGCAGGGCTGATCATCGGCGTCATCTGACTCTCCCCCAGTCAGTGGCCGGGCCAGCTGCTCAGGGAAAAAAAAAAAAAATTGCGCAAAATCACAAAACTGTACCTCCCCACCAGACAATGTTCCCTATTTCTTTTTTTAAAATAATTTTTCAGGTTTTTTTTTTTTTTTTTTTTAGAATATCCAGGAGTACTTAAATTGATGAAAGGACTTTCAAATCAGACACAAAGTGCCAGAAAAAAAAAATTTCGACTTTTTTTTTTTTTTTTTTTTTTTTAAAGCAACTGTATGAAAAAGCCAGAATCCTGCTATACCCCATGCGCCAGAATTCTTGCTATACCCCATGCCAGTTTCCAGACCTGAAGTTTACTTAGACTTAGAAAGTGTTTCGATGACATCACAACAGCGACACAGACCTCCACTGTGCAGTTAGCTGGAATTGCTCTCTACACACTGGAGAATGCAGGAGGTTTGATCGCATTACCAAATCAAAGGGCCATATACGATGATAATGAGGGCAATTTCTATGGTGCCGATCCTAACAATCTAGGCTGCTGCACACTTCACATGTTTCAACACACCCCAAACTGGCACCACATGGCAACATCAAAGTCACACTTTGCAAGCGTCATTCCCACTCTGAATTTTTTTCTTGACCTTCAATGTTTCATTGTTTTCGTTATATATTTTGTCGATCGTGTTTAAAAATACTGCAAAACTGTACATGTAAACACGATCTTTCCATCTCTCTCTCTCTATCACTCACTCACTCTCTCTCACACACACACACACACACACACACACACAAACAAATCAACACACACATACTTACACACAACACACACACATCAACGCACACATACTTACAACACACTCACACACACACACATATATCACACACGCACACACACATCAACACACGCACATGCATGCACACACACACACTCATCAACACACGCCCCCCCCCCCCCCCCCCCCCCCCCCCCCCCCCCACACACACACTCTCTCTTTACCTTCACCAACCTCATAGTAGGTCTTGCCACCACCACTGCCTGAAACCTTTTCTGGCGTATGCGGTGAGGATTTTCCCCCTTCCTCTGCCGATCCCCGGGGAGCACGCCGGAGCCCAGGTGTGTGGCAGCGTCTGCACTGCGGGTGCCTCAATCTCCTCTTTCACAGGCACATGCTTTCCCGACAGCTCAATGTTGTAGTGCTCTGCCAGCATGTCAGACATCGTGAACCTGCACAACACAGAACCTGGGTTGTCTTCCTTCTCCTCCGGTCTAGTGCTGGAGAATCACAAACTGTCTCATAAACACAGCTTCCTTCTCCTCCGGTCTAGTGCTAGAATCACAAACTGTCTCATAAACACACCTTCCTTCTCCTCCTCTGGAGAACACACCTTCCTCCTCCTCTGGTCTAGTGCTGGAGAACACACCTTCCTTCTCCTCCGGTCTAGTGCTGGAGAACACACCTTCCTTCTCCTCCGGTCTGGTGCCGGAGAATCACAAACTGTCTCATTAAACTCACCTTCCTTCTCAGAACTGCCAACTCGGAGAAAAACTGCATACACGTCACCACACAGGGTGTTCTTTCTACTTTTAAAGGATGAGCTTACTTCTGTCAAAGTCAAGGCTGGGTACGACCAGTTTTCAGCTATACTGCTTCACCGTGCTCTTATAGTCCAGTTTTACTCTACTGAAAAATCACAGCAAGTTAGCGAGGGTGCGTGGGTGTAGAGTGGGTCAGGAGGTGGAAGGGAAGACAATTACGCGGAAGAGGAGAAGAGACAGGGAAAGGCCACAGTTTATGTCCCTTAGACGCTGGGATCGTTTGTTTCTCCTTCAACGGAAGTGACTGGCAATGGTATTCATTTTCAGCAGTGAAGTCAAGTAAAAAAAAAAAAAAAAAAAAAAAAGTACCCACACCAGCTGGTATGTCTGGCAGATGACTCTGCCTATGACAGTATACAGTTCTGAGAACACTTGTGACAAAATTTCAATATCCACACACACACACACACACACACACACACACACCTTCCAAGTTTTTGGGCTGCAATCTTTTTTCCCTCCTTTTTGAGTGCTTTGCTTAACATGTTCCTATTCCTGTCTGCTACCACCATCTTAATACTTACCTCATTCCTGTTCTTAAAGGTTAGCTGGAATGGGCATCAAAATGAGCCATTTGAGAACAAATGCTGTAGAAAATCCATTTCCAAATTGCTTCAACTCCAAGTTTTTTTGTTTGTTTGTTTTTTTTAAAATATCTTTCTGCTTCTGCTTCTGTCTGACTCTACGAAATAAAGACAGGGTACTCTCCCTTTGACATGACTGTGGACAGTTACCCGTCTCATCGTGAGCACCCCCCAAGCTGCAAGCAGCTGAAAACCAGCGGTGCAGAGCTGCCAACCTGAAAACCAGCCGTGCAGACCTGCCAACCTAAAACCAGCTGTGAAGACCTGCCAACCTAAAACCAGCTGTGCAGAGCTGCCAACCTAAAACCAGCTGTGAAGACCTGCCAACCTAAAACCAGCGGTGCAGACCTGCCAACCTAAAACCAGCGGTGCAGAGCTGCCAACCTAAAACCAGCTGTGAAGACCTGCCAACCTAAAACCAGCTGTGAAGACCTGCCAACCTAAAACCAGCTGTGCAGAGCTGCCAACCTAAAACCAGCTGTGAAGACCTGCCAACCTAAAACCAGCTGTGAAGACCTGCCAACCTAAAACCAGCTGTGAAGACCTGCCAACCTAAAACCAGCTGTGCAGACCTGCCAACCTAAAACCAGCGGTGCAGACCTGCCAACCTGAAACCAGCTGTGCAGACCTGCCAACCTCTGAAGGGACTTGAGAGGAATAGTTCAGAAAGTCGTGAGGAATTTCAGCCAATACACTGCTGCTCTCTTTTACACTTTTGAAGCACACAGTCCCTAAACTTCATCATAGGACTTGGCTCATTTTAGCACTTCAGAATCATCAGGAACTCTGTTGTGTCTTGACCCAAGGAGGGGTGAAAATCTGTAAGGTTCTTCCTGACAAGGCTGAAACTTCCACTATGCAAACTGCTGACAGGGATCGGCAGCACTCCCACCATGGCAGCAGAAAGCGACCTGAATTTGCATTTATGTTCTCATTTCTTGTCCTTCCTTTCTGCCTCAGTGTTACTCGGTCCAGCAGGTCGTTTCAACAGAACAATTTGGTCATCATCATGTTAGTTCAGAACCTATACTAAATGATTTCCAACCATAAAATGAAGTGAAGCTCACAGTTTGATCATGAGAAGAACAGCAGTGACAGATGAAGGGCTTGTCAGAATTTCACTGAAGGCACCGACTCTCATATGAACAATGCATGATAACTACCCGCAATCTCCATAGGGATGAATTTACTCTTCATACACTTAAGCACTTTAATACCAAGTAAGGGAATACTAGCTCCCTGTGAATTTTTTAACTTGTAAAAGAAACAAGTACCATACACCCATTTTTCTAACAATCTTGATTTTTCTACACTATTTCTTAATGAAGGTTCACTGTTCAAAGTTTCACTAAGTATTTCAGCACTTTTTTCTTCATTCTCACTGTGAATACAACTCACAACAAAGACATTCACAAATTTCATCTTTCTTCTCTCTTTCAGGCCGGAAAAAACATGATCCTTCTTATCAGTGAAAATCTGTTTTCAAAAGAAAAACTGAGAACACAACTTTCAATTAAAGCATCCTCAAACTTAAACTTTTCTTTTCTTTTCGGCAGGAAAAACATGAACTTTTGTTTATTAGTGGAATTCCATGTACAAAATTAAACAGAAATACACCGAAAACCAAATAGCCATCATCCCTCACTCTTAGGAAGAAGGCCACATCCAAGACCATCTTCAACATGTTCCTTTCAACCTATCAGGTTTCTTCTCGTTTCAAGCAGAACACACAACAAAATCAGTACTCACGCAATCTTCCTGACGATAGACAGAGAGCAGAATCTTGTCACATCCAGCTCTTTGTGATAGTCGCACCTGGAAAAAAAAAAGAGATGACTTTTTTTTAAAAAAAAGGCGTGTTTTATTTTTAATCTATGGTATTAACACACTCACAATTCATTTGCAGACCGACATACTACTGCTCTCAAGGAAGCTGGGAACAAACACAAAGTTGTGGAGGTTAACTCAATGACTACTGCATTTACTTACTGAAAACAGTTCAGATCTGAAGGAGGCAAACTATCAAGGGGGCCTACATACTCAACAATTCCATAGTGGGACATTTATCACTGCAGAACACTCTTTCTTTATAAAACCATTCTCCGCTGTATAACCCAAATACCTAAGTATTTCTCTTATAAAACCATTCTCCACTGTACAACCCAAATACCTAAGTATTTCTTTTATAAAACCATTCTCCACTGTATACCCCAAATTCCTAAGTAAACTACCACTTTCATGATACGGCTCTGTTCAGGAAAACACAACATTTACCACAGAATGCACATTCTACTCTGCCTGCCTTTGGGAGTATCATTTTGCACATTTTTTCATGTACAATTTTTAAGGTCTGGAGAAGAAGTATTCCTTAAAGATTCACTCATCTATTTCTAATAATATGAGCATTCACTTTGCACTTTTGTTTCATGATGTTGCTGAGCAGGCATTGAATTTGCCAGTTTTCCTGTAATGCTGCAGTCTGTTTCAATTTCATCCTTATCAGCGCAATACGACTTGTTTGGGAGTTTTGTTTTTTCTTTTTCCTTCACACATTGTAAATGTATTGCCGATCAAGTGAATTGAGAAAACATCAAAAAAACACATCGCTCCATATTTATATCAGAGAGAACCTATATCTTGAAGTTCAACAACACAACATCAATTACATACCACTTCCTACATACACAGAGCACGCACACACATGCGCACACACACACACACACACACACACACACTCAGCAGCTACACACACACCCACAAAAAGAGAAACAATAACTAACTAAAACAGTCAAAGGAGACAAAACATTCAGAAGAGAAATAAGACAAAATTATCCTGATGTTACATGCAATAGATGGAATAGATCAGAGGAACATAACAAAGGAAAGAATCACCAAGCACATCTCTCCTACTAAATCTACACTTATACTTATCTGTCTCTCTACCTCTGTCTCTCCCTCTCTTTCTTCCGTGTACACAGGTGATATAGCAGTATCAGAACATTAGACCCAAGACCACCATACCTGCCAGTCTGTTTTATATGGACTATGATGCAAAGCACTGCAATATGTAGTTTCAGTTTCAATATCATCAAGGACGCATCATTGCATGTGGACTAGTCCCTATATGCTACACCACACCCGCTAAGTTTTGAGGACACACAGCACATGACTAAAAGCCGACGGATAAATGAATCACTAACTGAGATTAGAGAATTAAAGGAGTGGGTCTCTCTAGTTCTGACCAGTGCACTGGGCTAATGCACAGGTCAGACATCAGCCAAGTCCTATTATGCAGAGTACTTCACCAGGTCACCATACTTTGTGTGTGTACAATGCTATGCTGAGAGTGGTTAAATAATCTCTTCGGTTTTACATTACTTTCTTTCTTTGTTTGGCTGTTTGGTATCTCCTTCAACATTTTTTTTCTTTTTTTTTTTTTTTTTTTAAAATGCAAGCTAAACTTTTTTTTGTTTTGTGTGCGAGTGTGTGTGTGTGTTTTTTTTTTATAAAACTGAATATTAAAGAAAAAAAAGAAAGGCCAGATACAACAAGAACTAAGGCAGAAACAGACGACAAACAGAGACGATCATCTGATCATCCCACATGGAAATCCCCCTGGCTTAAGGCTGTGTCAGGCCAACTGACACAGGCTAGAACACCAAGACTACATCAAAACATTATTACGCTCTGCACAGTTATGCAGACATTGTCTTCAGTGGTGACAAGCTCCTAGCATAACACCATCAGTCTCTCCAAATCCCTCGAAGTAGGAGTGTGGCTGCCCATGTAGCAGGGTGATCAAAAACAGTCACACACGTAATGTTCTCATCCCTGCTGATGCATTTGTACCATAGTGTTCAAGTACTTCGGCTGTTTGGATGATCCATGGAGTCTTTTAGCCAAAGTACAACAACAACAACAACATCCCACATGGAAGCCTGACATTTGACCTACGCGGTGGTAGAGATGTAATCCCACAGAGTCCATCCAGTTGCTTCATGATCGCATAGGTAGAGACAGTCTGCACGCTAGGACTCCCAGAATACAACAGCAGCTGTGTTGCCAAGTCTTCCAAAGAATGGACCTTTCCCAGTGGATTGTTCAACGCCAGGGACCCCCCTGACTGTATCCACAGCCAGTCGCAGAGAAACTTGATTTTCTCGTTGTCTTTGTTCTGTACAGAAAAGCAGAAAATGGATTCAAAATTATAACATGAAAAAAACACATACAAAGTGAAAAATTGTTCGTTCATTTTCGTTATCCTGTGCGTTTTGTATCTTGCCTGAAGAAGACCCAAGAGGTCGAAAGATGTCATGTTTTGTCTTGTGATTCATCTGTCTACCTTTTGTGGCGGTATGCTATTACAAATATTTAAAATTTGTTTACATTTCAGCCTGCAGGCACCTCACACTTTGCAACTAAAGAAAAATATGTGAACACTACTCCTAGGACATAAAAATGTGCTGAATCTTGTATGCACAACAGGAGAAATGGGCGGTGGATCAAAGGGGAGGGTACTGGGACGAAGAGGATGGGGGTGGTGTGGCTCAAGTGTGTGGGTAAGCAGAAGGTTGACAGCAGTGGAAAAGTACAGTGATGACGAAAATTAACTATCATAAGTAAACGTCACACATGTTCTCGGCTTTAGTAAGCCTGATTAATGGTCTCCATTATTTGAATGGAGATACCTGTATGAAATGAACACTGATGACACATCTTGAATCCATAACATAATTTGGTGTTCATTTTTTAAAAGGCAAACTGACTGATACTGAATATGTCCAGTGAGCGGCAATAAAGCATGTATGAGAGCAAGAACTTGACTTTCTAAGAAAGACTTAGGTATTCAATCTACACTCACCCTTGGAAAGCAGATCTAAATACAGACATATAAAATTTCAAATGGATTGAACGGCACTGACCTAGACAAAATGTTTGCTTTGGTGAATGTACACCCAAGCAAGTGTTCTAAATTTTTAACTGGTGCACATTTTGTTACGTGTAAGTATCAAATGTTTGATCTATTCATTTGCAGGCACTCTTAAATTCATTTCAAATAAAGCACTCTTAATACTTGATGATCATCATCTTTATTATCATTAACATTATACTCATTTCTATATAATCATTATCATAAGATATTCATTCTGCTGACTGTGATGCCAATAACTTAAGTATACTCACTCACAAACTTCTGGAACATTTTGTTAAGTACAATGGCTACAAAAACATGAAGTTTGCTTCTCCTGGAAATTTAACTACTATACAAAATATCAATACTCACAAATCTTCTGAACAATGATAGTAAATTAAATCTCTCTTTTTTTAATTTCATGAGTAAACATTACAATATTGCATCATATGTTTCACACTCTCTACATCAATAAACGACTAATTAACCCACCAGAAATACAGTCAATAACGATGGGATGTACTGTCACAAGAAGGCCCGTCTTTACTAGAACTGTGACTACTATTCAGAAAAGACAAACCCAAAAGAAAAGTCTTGAAGGTATGTTTCTTTTCCTGAAAGGTTAAAAAACACTTGACAGACATGTGTGAAAATTATCGTTGTCGAGATTTACAGCATGCAGAGTAGACAAACCTTTCAGACTGCCTTCATGGTGAACTTTGGAACTGTGATGTAAAGGTTCAGACAGCCAAGGCCCATCTCTGGTCTCCATTTCCCATGGGAACTTCAAAGAGGATGGAGAACCATCCAGAGGGAGTGACACCTCTGACACTGCACCAGTGAACTGATCTCTTCCTCAAGCACTTCCATTTGCCAGGGACATTACAAACTTAATTCATGGCTATTGTTCTTTCTCATTCTATGCCCTGCAGCTTTGGAACTCTCTTCCACTCTTCAGAGACGGCGAATCAAAAATCCTCAACAACAGGCCAGCCAGATATGGCATGCTAAAAATAAACACCATCAGAAGAAAGGTTCCAACAGGAATCTTCATTTCATTTAATTCACCATCTTCCTCAGGAACATTTTCTTTTTAAACAGAGGAGCTTGACACATTCACTCTCTCTCTCAAATCGAACATACTTGTGGAAGAAAGTAAATCTAAACCATTCGCCCACGGCGACCCCTCATCCAATATGCCTCCTGGGTCTGGGTGAGATCCTGCATGTCTGAACGACAATGCCTGTCACTCCTTTACCTTCAAAAAAAAAAAAAAAAAAAAAAGCAGAGTGGCAGTTTGGGGTGGTGGGGGCGAGGGTGGGGGGTGGGGGGTTGGAAAGAGGCCGGCATCTCTCCATCGATCTTTGGGACCCAAAGACTAACGTGCTGATTGGTGGTGGTAGTCAATTCAGATCAACAGCTCGACAGTGCCAGAAGATGCCGAAAAGCTGAACGACTTGATCATAATCAGCAATCAACTTCCAATTTTCAAAAGACAGGTTTAGCATTCTTCAAAAGAACAAGCGGAGAAACAAGGCTGGGTGCCAAAGTTGTCGAAGCCCACCTAGCATTGGCTGTCTCAGTCTGTATTCTTTAGAACCACGGCGGCGGCCTGTGGAGTAAAGGACGACATTGACCCTGACGTAATGGCCGCCTAAGGTGGTGCGGCGGCAGTATCAGAAGACTGCTTGGCCAAAATGTCCCAAACCCGCTGAACCCTGAACGCAGATATGTCTTCGAAAGGGTAGAGGCGCAGGTAGAATAATGTCCATCTTCCATAACCACAGAAGAAAGCACAGAAAATGATGGTCTGTCCTTGCAAAAGAAAGGAAACAGCTTGATTCATATCCCTAGCGAGCAGAAGCTGATGTTGTTCAATGTATTGATTCAAAGCACAAACTAGCAGAAGTTCCTGTTGCTCGATGTATTGATTCAAATCCCTAACTAGCAGAAGCTGATGTTGCTCAATGTATTGATCCAAAGCACTCAATAGCAGAACTGATGCTCAATGTATTGATCCAAAGCACTCAATAGCAGAACCGATGTTGCTCAATGTATTGATTCAAATCCCTAACAAGCAGAAGTTGATGCTGTTCAATGTACTGATTCAAAGCGCTACCCAGAAGTTGATGTTGCTCAATGTAGGCAATTCTAGATCAATTGTCGCTGAAGAAGCTCACAGAGGCTAGAGTAGTCCATTCTTTTGCTTTTCATTTGGGGGTGGGGGGGGGGGGTGGGGGTGAGCTTCCTCATCACTTAACTGGACAGGGAAAGTATGAGAACGCTTTCAGCGAAAAAAAAAAAAAAAAAGTGTAAACAAGTTTCCAGAGAACGGATAAGAGAATGGTCCACAAACTCATAAAAATTGTAGATGACAGTTACGAAAGTCAACAACAACAGCAACAACAAAACAGAGGCAAAGACAGTGGCAAAAAAGATGATAGCAGAGGAGCCATGTGTACTGACAACGCCCCCAACAACCCCACAGACATGCCATTCTGCTCCCTCTCTTACCACAAGACACCACCAGCGACCAGTAGAATATCTTCATCAGGAAGCTGACAGAACTTGTGTCCTTACGACGCTCTAGTTACACTCAAACTAGTTCCAACTTCACCTATCTGAACCAAGCTCTCTTCCCCTTCTAAACCTCGATTGTTTTTTGATTGGGCTGTAACATTTAGGTCCGAGACAGGCAAACAAAACAAGAGGAGCAACAGAACAAACCCCAGAAAGACAAAAACAATGACACGGTCAGGCAGGACAATGACGGACACAACATGAAAAACTCCACAAACTGTACATACCAGACAGTACAATGGACTGTAAGTTCCCTTTGTCTTGTCTTCGCTTAAAATGTCCTTGGCACCCATGAAAATCGCTGCGTAGTCGCTGGAATCATGTTCTGTTTCATGGATGGGTATCTTGTGGTACTCTTCAGCTGCAAGACATAAAAGGTATCTTGTGGTACTCTTCAGCTGCAAGACATAAAAGGTATCTTGTGGTACTCTTCAGCTGCAAGACATAAAAAAGTTATCTTGTGGTACTCTCTCAGCTGCAAGACATAAAAGGTATCTTGTGGTACTCTTCAGCTGCAAGACATAAAGGTATCTTGTGGTACTCTTCAGCTGCAAGACATAAACGTTATCTTGTGGTACTCTCCAGCTGCAAGACATAAACGTTACCTTGTGGTACTCTCCAGCTGCAAGACATAAACGTTATCTTGTGGTACTCTCCAGCTGCAAGACATAAACGTTATCTTGTGGTACTCTCCAGCTGCAAGACATAATCGTTATCTTGTGGTACTCTCCAGCTGCAAGACATAAAAGGTATCTTGTGGTACTCTCCAGCTGCAAGACATAAAAATTATCTTGCGAAACTTTTCAACTGTAAATCTACTTGCAAAGTGAGACGGCTGCAGGCGGAAATCTAAACATATCTTAAATAAATGTTAGCGAACCTCCGAGAGGAATGTGGACAAACGAGTCTCAAGACAAAACGTGACGCGTTTCAACCTCTTAGGTCTTCTTCAGGCAAGACACAAAAACAAAAAGTACAAAGAAAATGAACAAATTTGTCACTTAGCTTTCTTCAGCGAAAGGTAGGCGACGAATGAAAATGAGACTGTTAGAAGGGAGATAATTTGTGAGTCAAGGTAGTAATGATAATAATTATATTACTGATAGGAATACTAATAAAGGTCAAAATATTGAGATAATAAATTAACCCTCTTGACCATCGAGCGCCCACTAGCGCCCCGGCCGGAAATCACACAGCCAAAACGCTGAGCGCCCGCCAGCGCCCGGTAAAACACGTGGCAACAATGGGCGCCGCCATGTTTCTCGTAGAAAAGGAAGTCTCGCGAGAACGTGACTTCCTTCTTCCTGTAGCCATTTTTACTCCGTTTGCAAAAAAACACGAGTCGATACGTGCCGTGGTTCTCGACTTTCGAATTTTTAAAGTTTTGAGGTCGAAATGCCATTTTTCACCGTGGCTAACCTTGAGTTCTGCCGTTCTATTATGAGATTTAGTGATGGAGATACTGTTTTGTGTAGGATTTACAGCATAAGACTTAGTGAAAGTGCTGGGTAATGAAGCTTAGAGTGACCTAGATTTCGACTGGGATGAAGTTCCAGGTATGATGATTTACTTGGTGGTTCATGAACATTTATTTAAGATTTCTTCAACTATAAGACACCATAGTTATCTTGTGAAACTCTTCAAATGTAAAACACCAAAGTTATCTTGTGAAACTCTTCAACTGTGCCTAAAACACCAAAGTTATCTAGTGAAACTCTTCAAGTGTAAAACACAAAAATTATCTTGTGGAACTCTTCAACTGTAAAACACCGAAGTATCTAGTGAAACTCTTCAAGTGTAAAACACAAAAATTATCTTGTGAAACTCTTCAAGTGTAAAACACCAAAGTTATCTAGTGAAACTCTTCAATTGTAAAACAAAAGTTATCTTGTGAAACTCTTCAAATGTAAAACACAAAAGTTATCTAGTGTGAACTCTTCAACTGTAAAACAAAAGTTATCTTGTGAAAACTCTTCAACTGTAAAACACAAAAGTTATCTTGTGAAACTCTTCAAGTGTAAAACACCAAAGTTATCTTGTGAAACTCTTCAGCTGTAAAACACCAAAGTTATCTTGTGAAACTCTTCAGCTGTAAAACACAAAAGGTATCTTGTGAAACTCTTCAACGGTAAGACAAAGTGCGCATCATTTCAACTTTGCACAGTATGATGGTACACTTCATCCTGCCCAATATGTTAGGAGATATCCCCGAATCAGATGTATCTTCCATCTCCAAACCAATTTTTAAAATCCTTACTGCCCAGCTATTATCAGACCTGTCTACCTCAAAATCAAACCATTTAGTATTCCATGTTAAAAAATTAGTATTCCATGACAAAAAAAGAGCATTTTTCTTTCCCTCAACTTTAATATGGATCTTATATAGCACAATTCTTGCAGCCAACTCACTGCGCTGTACTCACACTAAAAAACACTCACACCAACTAGCACAAGTGCACTACACATACATACATTGCACATATCTAGTTGACCATCTCATTAAAACTAATGATACTAACAATATCATAATGCCCTCCTCCCTTTCACCCCCCCCCCCCCCCCCCAGACAGACAGACATGTATACCCTTCATATAGTTTTCATTTTCCATCTCTTTCTTCCCTTTGCACTGCCACTCCACCCCTCCCCCCCCACCCTTCTCCCCCGTTTTGGGGGTGTGGGGGTGTGGGCCGGGGAGTATGGGGCCGGGAGAGTACAGCTAATTAACAGTAGAAGTTAAAGTGACAGACACACCTTGAGCAATTTTGCCGTCACTAGTGTCAGGAAACATCTTGAATAGGGAACAAGACGACTGGCGTTGACAGGGACAGATTCACGTCAACCCCCAGCCTACACATCATGTTCATCATCTCGGCCTTTGTCACCTGCTGCTCCAGGTCCGCCACTAGACTTCACCTCGGCCTTTTTTAATGCTTGCACAATTGAAGGTGTTCTTTTCACCATTTATTTAGGATAGTTTTTTTTATGCGATTTTGACGAAACATGCTTTATGAAGTCATTGCACCCTCCATGAGCACAACTAAAACCCGTTTCGCACAAAGTGCACCACACCTAACTTGGACTTTTTTGAGCTTGGGACAAAGCGCTTCCAAGTTTGCCTGGTATGCATTCAGGAAACAAGTGCACCACACCTAACTTGGACCTTTTTTGAGCTTGGGACAAAGCAGTTCCAAGTTTGCCTGGTATGCATTCAGGAAAGCTTGCTCCCTCATCTTAGCAACCCTTTTCAACATCTAGCTCTTCATCGCTCTCGTGAACTCATTATTTTGCTGGTGGAGGCATTCTCTTAGTGAATATCTGTGTCAGTCACTCACTATGAAAGACGGCCGACCATGGTGTAAGCACGCACGCACAAACTGAAACTAGGGACAATAATTCACGTCTTCAAACAGGAAAATAGTACTTTTTACTTTGCAGCCTATGTCTCTGATTTGGGGGGGGGGGGGGGGGGGGGGGGGTTTGGTCCTACTCAGTATATTATCGTATTTTCCCTTCAAATTTCATAAAATACGCTAAAATGTCGTAGGGTAGGCAGGTCTGTATTATAATCTTCCTTGTGTGATTTGAACGTTTCTCACACACCCTGTCTAAAGAAATTGGTTTTCTCCCCACCACCTTTAACAGGTCCCTCATACTCCAATGAAAAACTAATCTCATTCCCATATCAGGCTATTGGGAGGCTCTGAGCATCAGGGCACCCTTCCATCCACAAAAATCTGCACCATTCAGGAAGGCAGTGGAAGAAGCGCTTCCGATACAGAAAGTTGCACCTTTCAGAAAATCAGTCAAGACTTCTGAGAAAGGGACTAGCACTTCTGATACAGACAAAGCTACAAGTTTAAAAACATCAAGATTTCAGAGAAAGGGACAACCAACTGGAGCTTACTTACACTTTTGCTCGGCTTGCAGACGAAATCCAAGAGGGATTCCACCTGGAAACACACAAAATTGTTGTCATGTTTTGAAACTTCATAACCACCCTTTTCCAAAACTGAAGTGTGTGAGTGTGTGTGTGTGAGTGAGAATGTGAGTGTGTGTGTGTGTGCTTGTACACATGCATGCGTGTGTACATAAGTGCATGCATGGGCGAGTGCATGCATGCGTGCGTGCGTGTGCATGTATGGTGGCCTGCTTGCATGCATAAGTGTGTGTGTGTGTGTGTGTGCGTGCGTGCGTGCGTGCGTGCGTGCGTGCGCGCGCATGTGCATGCATATGTGCATGTGAGAGCTGTGTGTGTACACATGTGCAAGTATGTGATTCTATGTGTGTGTAAACCCCCGTTTCATGAGTATACATGTTTGTGCATCAACCTCTGCAAAAGAAAATCTTTTTTTTTTTCATCAGTTTCTGACAGATCCACGGAATATCAACTCATTTTTCAAAACTTCCTGAGTGTGAGCAAATAGCGCCAATTCACCCAAACCATCTGTTGAAAATCAGAGTAATGCAAAACAAGAAAACGAAGAAAAAAAGAAGGGAATTGACTGGCAAGACACGAGCACAACTCCATCAAAGACAACAGCATCCACAACACTGGAGGAGACCCCAGCGAATACCTGGCCAGATGAACTGGTGGTAGGTCTGGGTAATGCCGTGCCGCAGGCAGTACTCCACTATGGCAACTTCACGGGGTAGCCACTGCTTTCTCTCGCTGTGTTCTTCCGTCACATCACACAGGTCTTGGAAGTCGATGAAATAGAACTTCTCTTCTGTCAGGTCTGAAACAACAGAAACTCCTCTTCTGTCAGGTCTCAAAACAAAGAACTTCTCTTCTGTCAGGTCTCAAAACAAAGAACTTCTCAAAACAATAGAACTTTCTGTCAGGTCTCAAACAATAGAACTTCTCTTCTGTCAGGTCACAAAACAATAGAACTTCTCTTCTGTCAGGTACAAAACAAAGAACTTCTCTTCTGTCAGGTCTCAAAAAACAAAGAACTTCTCTTCTTCTGTCAGGTCTTGTCTCAAAACAATAGAACTTCTCTTCTGTCAGGTCTCAAAACAATAGAACTTCTCTTCTGTCAGGTCTCAAAACAATAGAACCTCCCTTCGGTCAGGTCTCAAAATAGAACTTCTCTTCTGTCAGGACTCAAAACAAATAGAACTTCTCTTCCATCAGGTCTGAAACAAGAGAACTTCTCTCCGGTCTGCTGTCAGATCTGAAAGAATAGAAACAAACTTCTCTCCTGTCAGATCTGAAAGAATAGAACTTCTCTCCTGTCAGATCTGAAAGAATAGAACTTCTCTTCTGTCAGATCTGAAAGAATAGACTTCTCTTCTGTCGGACCTGAGACAGAACTCAAGTCAATAATGAGCTAGTAGGGCAATTCTCCTCCCATGATGAAACAATCATTTACCCATTCATTTAGAGTTACATGCACATCATTATTCATCATGGGAAAGTCACCCTCCTGCTCATTATTTACTGTTTACTATTCCCTGCCTTGTTAAGATTTCCTTATATAAAAAAAAGATTTAAGTTGTGATCCATTGTGACGATTACAATTTTCATTCTGTTGATAAGTCTTGATAAAAAAAACAGTGTAACTGCAAGGTTAAATAAAAAAGATGAAAATGAAAGAAAAGAATGAAAAAGAGTACAGGTAGATCAGCTACAGGTCAGAACAGGGGAGAGCATCCACAGAGGTGGACAACTGAACCATCTTGCTGACAGGCTTACCTCAGATCTTCCTATCAGGGAGAAATGACATCAAGTCAGAAACAACATGAATTTTTCAACAACTCTGCTGAACCAACTATATCATTCTCACATATGTGATGCTGTGCAGATGTGCATGTAAGCATGCTCACACACTCACACCATCACAGCCACCATAACTGAGGAGTATCACAGGAAGCATACTTGCAGACTGTGCAAAAACAAATGTTTCCCCATCCCTGTCCTTGCTGCCAATATGGTGACTGTTCGTTTAATTTCAGTAAGGTCTGGTAGCTTTGATTTCCTTTTTTTTCTTTTCCTTTCTTTTTCCCAAACAGGTTTCACAACCTACCTTCTTCATCACTCTCACGCATTTCTGATCTATACACAACAGTTACCCATCTGTTTAGCACTTTGATAACCCTAACAATCAGGTACGGATTAATGCACAATCGTATAGTGTCTGAGTTTCCCTTCTGTTTCAGATTTGTCCACCTGTGAAACAAAAGATGCTCCTGTTTATTTTCAGGGCGATTTTCTTTTCTTGAATCACATGCAGTCCATACCTGTACTGGCCATCTATTTTTTTTTCTTAGTTTTCCTTTAAAATAGATAAATATATCACCATGGAACACAAAGCATCACTAACACTGTGAAGAAAGTGACCCCTCGGACAATATTAGGTCATTCCAAGGACACGGTTGTTGCACAGGGTCAGTAACAGAGGTTCCTTTGTCATGAAGTTTTACTTATGAAAGAACACAGCTTGCCCAACGCTTTACCTTTGCCTTTCCAGGACCTGGTGGTCTCCCCCCTATCTCTCTTTCTCGACGCTTCCTTATCTCTTCCATAGGGTCTCTCCTCATCTGGAAACAAAATGAACAACTTTATGGTTGGCCTATTCATAGGGGGGGAAACTCATTGGGTACTGCCAATATTCAAATTTACACAAACGCATACGAGTCCTTGAGAGCTCACAATGTAAGACATGTACTGCTATAATGGGCAAATAAGATGTTTGTAAGCATATGTCATACTTTAGAATCTTTGCCTTGGTTTAAATGAAATCCTATTGAAAACCAGTTATCGAAACCAGTTATCGAAACCAGTTATCGTTTATCCCAGACACAGGGATGGTTCGCTTTTACCGCTGTTACTTCCCCTTGGTCGTTCGAGCAGGAAAGCTGGTACTATATAAAGGAAAAGATAAGATAAGATAATGTTGCTTATAGCCCAGCCGACCGCAAAGGGCCATATCAGGGCTGTCACCACGTTAAAATCAACTCACAGGTCATTCATCACACAATTCTTTAAAAGACATCATCTAAAAATCTCATCCCAAAACTTTGTTAAAAATCTTTCCACTGTAAAATCTCAGATCCAATGAAAATGTTAACCTCTTTCAAGAACTCAAAGATCGCGTCAGGCGGAACATCTCTGAACAAGGTTTTCATGGAATCTGCTGTAAATTGTGTCTCACATCGTGCAAATCCCAACACTCTAAAAGAATGTTTCATTGTGAGTGGCACATGACACGGATGCACCAAGGAGCTTCTTCACTCTTTAAAAGGTAGGAATGGGTAAAATATGAATGGCCGGTGTGCAGCCGGCACAGAACTGTTTCTTCTTTACGACCACCAGACGAAGATGAGAAGAACTCCTTTAGGTTTGGACGGATCTGAAAGAGTTTGTTATCCGTCTGTGTATTCCAATCCTCCTGCCAGAGGTCTCTGACATAATCGTTAATTTTGGGTTTCAATCTGAGCAGGGGATAGGTGTGTTTGAGTTTCTCTCTCTTATGGCATTCTTGGCCAAACGATCCACCATTTCGTTCCCTCCGATGCCAACATGACCAGGAACCCAAGCCAAAAGAATGTTGTAACCCTCCGCTTCAACTTGGTAAAAAGTAAAAAAAAAAAAGTGTAAAAGTTCGGGGTGCTGAAGGTTGCGGCCAGCTATGGCCTCCAAAGCTGACAGTGAATCCGACAAAACCAGAAAATCCCTCTTCGTAGATGGGAGATTATCCGTAGTGCCAGAACCAGAGCTGTAAGTTCAGCAGAGTAAGCAGAGGCGTCTGAAGGAATATGTTCTAACAGTATTTGAGAAGGAGCACCAGGGCAGTAGGCTGCACAGGCCACTCCATCTTCAGACTTGGAACCGTCAGAAAAAAATTTTCTGATAGGATGAGAGTTTCGAACAGAGGTCAGCATACAAAGCCTTGTATGCCAGAGAGCTGGTGGACTCTTTGCGAAAAGCTGCAAGATCAAAACGAATCTCTGGTGTGAAAAAGGTCCACGGAGGTTGATCTGGAAACTTGGAAAAATCGGACACAACTCCTAGGTCTAGACCTGCATTCCGTGCGTGAGGCTGCATACGAAGACCAAACGGCGGAATACAGTTAGGGTTGTTTTCAAATTTGCTTTGAAACTGAGGGTCAAAGACACAGTCATAGGCAGGGTTTTCCAGGTTCAGAGAACAGTCCGACGTAGTAATTCAAAGACAGTTTCAGCCTGCGGTTGGACAGTGAAGGTTCACCTGCCTCTGCGTACAGGCTGTACACAGGGGTGGTGCGG
>JADBJO010000744.1:137500-147500 GCA_016801955.1 Conus betulinus
GTTTTTGCAATGATGTCCAACCTAACTCACTGATCATTTGTTGAACACTTACATGTCGAGGGTATTTGTTGTTGACAAAACAGGCTGCTCTTCTTTGCACTGCCTCGATGGCGGCGGTGATGTGGTCTTTTGTATACGGGTCCCAGAATGTGCAAGCATATTCCAGAACTGGGCGCACCAGTGCTTTGTAGGCAGTCTCTTTGATGTTGCAAGCACTGATCTTCAGGTTGCGCCTCAGGAAACCTAGGGACTTGTTGGCTTTACTGATGATGCTTTTTATGTGTAGGTCCCAGCTTAGATCTTGAGAGATGGTAACCCCTAGGTATTTTGTTGAAGTGACATTTGTCAAGATCTGGCTGTGTAGATGGTAACTTGGGACACTAAGTTTGTTCTTTCGTTTGGGGCCGATGACTGGAAGATTTGTACATTTGGCAGGATGGAAAGTCATGTTCCAACTCTTTTCCCATTTTTCAAGCTTTTGTAGGTCCTGCTGTAGATCATCTTGGTTTGGCTTGTTGTTACTTGCCAGTAGATGCTGTGTCATCCGCAAAGAGACGTGTCTGTGAGAAGAGATTATCGGGCAAGTCGTTTATGTAGACCAGGAAAGACTCGGACCTAAAATGGAGCCCTGAGGTACTCCTGACTTGACACAGATGAAGTCTGATCTAGTTCCACTTATTACAACTGCCTGTCGCTGATCTTTCAGGAAACCACCAATCCACCTGTTGACTTGGCCCTGTACTCCGTACTGATGTAACTTGTGGAGGAGGAGTGAGTGTGATTTACCTTATCAAAGGCCTTTGCGAAATCCAAAATGACAATATCCGTTTGGCCGCATTTTTCCATGGTCTCTGTCAGTTCTTCCATCAACTCTAAAAGTTGCATTTCGCAAGATCTTCCCCTGCGGAAACCATGTTTGACGTGGGAAAGTGTCTTGTTGCTCTCTAAGTGGTTCTAGAACTCTGACGATGATGTGTTCTATGATTTTTGAAGGGCACACTTGTCTGAGAAACTGGCCTGTAGTTTGCAGGATTGTAGTGCTTCCCTTTCTTGAAAACTGGCGTGACATTTGCTGATCTCCAGTCTTCGGGTATAACTCCTGTGTTGATGGAGGACTGGAATATAGGAGTCAGTATGGAAGCGATTTTTGGTGCAAGAGTCTTCAGTACCTTGGGTGTTATCTCATCAGGTCCGCCAGCTTTGTATGGGTTTAAACGTTTGAGAAGCTTTAGGACACCTCGATAGCGAGGGTGAAGAAGGCCATAGTGATGATGAAAAATGGTCCTTATAAACTAAAGCACTTCATAAAAAAAAAGTTTTAAGAACAGGTGATGACACCGGCCGATCAGCGGTCTCCATGCGCCGTAGCAGCTAATGTCTCTACACACTACTCACATGTTGCATGCTGTATATTCCAACTCGTCAGCACAGTGATTCCTCAGCTATTTTAAACCCATCAGTTACTCAAGTTACTGGTAAACGACTACATATCCATTTTGGTTCAGTTCCTTCAGAGAAAAGTAGAAGCCATTTTGAGCAAATGCAGACGAGAAACACTACTTTCAGTTTGTCACATGCTACTTGCTAGCAAGGTAGCTTTACTGTTTGAGCAGTCCAGTCTAGTTGTACCTTGATGATTACAAGTTACTTATTTCAACTTTGTACTAACAGAGTCAGCAATGAAGCTAAACATCTCTAATCTTTAATGGTGTCTAGAATACTGAAAGTACACAACACTGCGCACTTCACAATACACTCTACTTCCGTTTCGCTATGGGCGAACTCACTGACTTGCTGAGTGGTTGACAAAGTTTTTCACTGTTTCTTCACAGCCTATCCAGTAATGGTTTAGACCATCACACTCGTAGTTATCTTACTTATTTCACATTTCTGATTAAATTTGATGGAGCCGACGCGTAAAACATGGCTAAAAATAAACTGGGTCAATGTGCTCCACTCTTCCAGGCCCACTAGCCATCACACAATTTTCAAGCTTTGTGACCATTAAGGGGGGAACTTCAAATTGAACATGACCTAAAACATTATACGCATGTTAAATACTTTATTGTAGAT
Organism: Conus betulinus; assembly: GCA_016801955.1. Taxonomy (NCBI): domain Eukaryota; kingdom Metazoa; phylum Mollusca; class Gastropoda; order Neogastropoda; family Conidae; genus Conus; species Conus betulinus. Next base: position 139,574 of record JADBJO010000744.1, read on the forward strand.
ACAACATCACAATGCTGAAACAGTGTCAGAATGGTCAATGTGATCACCGTGGAAACCTAACAGGAGGAAGAAGAAGAAACACTTGACGACGCCACTTACTTTCCACACTGGACTGGCGATTGCCAAAAGCTGTTGATTCGTTCCGACAAGCAAACCCTGAGCTTTCCACTTCCCCTTGTTACTTTGCGCGAATAACCAAAATCCGTTAACCTGATTTTTCTTCGGTGGCATGGTGCTGGCGTCTTATTTTTGTTAAGTTCGAATAAAATGTTCAACAGACTGTTCTCAGCTTGACTCTCTTGCCGTCAGTGACTCGTCGCGGGAATATCCTAAACCTGAACGGAAGAATATTAAAACATAGATCGGAACAAAACACGTTCACAAAATTATCGTCTGCTTTCTCGCAGTCAGAGACTGTATTTCAAATATTGTATCCATACAGCTACAGCCTCCTTTCCGTTTGCTGTGTCACCGTGGGTGGATGTGGACGTTTAACTTGAATGTACCTTGGCTGGCAGCCACCTCAGCAACCTTAGTAATGAGTGTGGTGTTGATATCCATAATGAGAGTTACAAAAGGTTAAAAAGACAAAACCAGATTGAGCGAAAACACACAGACACACACAGACACACACACACACACACACACACTTCGGTAGATTTGGTATGTAGTATCAACTACTAGTCCAACTCCGAATCAATAAAAAAAAAGAAAGAAAAAAAAAAAAGAAAAGTTACCTTGGCATGCCGTTAAAACAGTTTATGAGATCAAGATCACAAAAAGACCACTATAAATTGAACATGAATGGTGACAATTGTAATCAATGGAAAATTATCGCAGGAATGTTGAGTGGAAGACGACATAGCTTTATTTTTTTTTTTTTTTTTTTTAAGGGTGTAAATATGGTTTGAACCAACGTGAAAATGTTAATACATAAGGCAATGGACAATTTTCTGATAAGATGTGGACCAAACAACAACAGAGGATTCAAACCATCATAGATGAACCAAACAAAAAAAGCCTTGAAATCCAAGATTTAAAAAAAAAAAAAAAACGCACAGCAACAGCGATCTCTAAATACTAAATCAAACTATGCATAGTTCAAAGTATCATGAATCCCAAAGTTACTGTCCATCCTGAAGATGAAGGCGGCAATGTGATTATACATAGACAGCCCCGCCGAGAACAGCGGTGGTTCCTGCCCCAATACATGGAACAAAAGACTCCGGGACCTTGGTGCCAGACAGACTGGGGGGAGACACTCCCATTGTCCTTACCACGTTTTTATTATAGATTTAACCCTGAGAATAATTCAGTCATATTCCAGGAGTCTTGTATTGTATGTCATTTGTGTAGAGTAATGTTGGTCACCCATAAACATGACAACTGATGACCTGAATGTGTGAACAGTTCTTGTGTTGCAACTGTTGAACTAAGATAGTAAAATTCCCTGGGAAAAAAAAAACATGTGCATCAAGACGACACTGTCTAGAGCCAGTAACCAACAAGTGAGGTAACTCTTGCTCCCTTAATGAGGTGACTGTATGCCTGTAATTCAAACGATAGCAAATTGCCTGGCACAAATACCAACACAGAGCACACAGAACATTTTGTGCCAGGTGATTTGGCGCTGTTAACAGCATTCGTTTGGAGTTGCAGGCGCCTAATTATCTCACATGGGACCCGCATTTACCCTACTTGTTTGTTATTTACTGTTTCTCTCTCTTGAGGGCACATAAGACCGTATGGCGAAAGCTTCTTCTTCTTCTTTCCTTGTCTAGAGTCGGGCCAAATTGGCGTTGTAGGCTCACCTTGGCTGTGTCTGGAGTGGCACTGTCTTCATCTGTCCGTGGGCAGGGGTGGTTGGGTCTGTGGGGTGTGCTCGACAGCTGGAGGGTGGTGTTTTTTGCCGGTGGGTTCTGCGGTCATGAAACACGGGCTGGTACACCCATGGGGATGCTACTTTAAGGCTGTTATGAGTTGCATCGTGTAGTCTGATTTACCTCTGTTCAGGAGCAGTTATGTCCCTTGATATCTTAATGGAGTGTTCTGCGCGTGCCTGTCCCCATCGTCAACACAGCGCAGGCCTTCAAGGGTGGTACAGGACTGCTCTAAAGGCTGGTGAAGACAGTGCTTCTCTGGGTCCTCCCCAGCACCTTCGGGTGTTTCTTTTTCTTTTCTTCTGTTGACACTTACCTGCCTCGTTTAGGTGTCCTTTCATACCAGTGAAATCGAGGTTACCATTAATTTTTTTATTCGTGTTCATGTGTGTGTGTGTGTGTGTGTGTGTGTGTGTGTTCAAGATCAAAAAGGCTGTGCCGATCTTGAATAAATGTTAATTTGTGTTTGTTCGTTTCTCTAGTTAATACTGCTGTGTATATGTGCCAAGTACAGGACAGATGGGCAAGATGGACCAGCTGTGTTTTGGGGGTATTTCCTTATTTGTTTGTTCTATGTTAGAATTTGTGTACAGCGATTTAGAACCATAAACAGCTATCATATGGAGTTATGAGATACAGCTATCTCAACATGGAAGCAAGAGTTACCCAACTTGACTGTAGGCAGTACACTTCACCTCTTCCCCTCCAAAATGGCTGTTGTCAGGACCAACACCTGTTCTTCTTCATGCTCAGATGGCGATAGTCCTGCACAACATGAGGCCGACTCAAAAGGGAGCAAGACAGACGTTGCTGGAGCGCTGCACGAATCCTTTCTGTAGTCCTTACTGACAAGGGCAACCTAGCCCTGAGAGGGGTGCCCACCATGCCAACCCCCTCCCCCCCACCCACCCCGTGCCCCCTGTGCAAAGCCGCAGTTATCACAGTCAGGTAGTGCTCATTGCCAACCATCCCGCATCTCTTGGAGCTGTCCCCAGGTGACACAGTCTAGAACCGCCATCACCCATAGTGGCTGGAAGGGTGGCTGCACCGCCTGACGTTGACCTCTCACATCAACGCCCCTTGAGAGAGATCTCCCTTGACACTCCCCGTTATGCTACTTCGCATGCATGTGTGTGATATTCTGTGCATACATTAACATTTTGTGTTATATCTAAAGAAGAACTCAGCAGTTCTTGAAGCATATGTTCCACAGACATTCCTGTTATTGGAAACCAATTGTTCCTGATCTGTGACGTTGCCGTGTGATTTGCAGTTGTTCAGCATTACATTTTCCCCTCCTTTTTTTTTTAAATCATGTAATCTTGCACAGGAACTTTGATATGATCAGGTCAGATGAAACACCTTTTTTTTTTTCCTTTCTGCTCTTTCGGTTCCAGAGACGTCGTTAATTGTGTTTGCGTTGATGTCATTTTAATTCATCATAAGACTGTCGACATGTTTTCCACAGGAAAGCTAGAAGAATCTGACATGTGATATAGATTCATGCTCTGAATGTTTAGTATCCTTTTTTGTTTTTCTTTTGTAGAGTGAACAACGTACTCGAAGCAGCAAGAGTTGGTACATTCATTCATGTCTCTGGACAAAGGACGTACAAACATTACTTCAAACATGAAAAACATTTCTAGCACCTGCATCTCCTACAAGCAGAAGTATTGATGAAAATAAAACAGATTTGAAAGAGCACATTTAACCACAGGAGTCAGTAATTTGTACAAATGCCAAGTTTTTTTAAAAAAAAAACAAACAAACAAACAAAAACAAAAAAAAACCCCAGAGATGGTGAGCCAGTTACAGACTTTGTAGCAGAAACAAAAACATTTGCCTCAGAATGTGAGTTTTGGGGCTACCTAAACAAAGCTCTCAGATATGGATATTTGTCATCGGACTGAAAGATTCTCTGACACACGATCAGAGAAAACTCAAAAGTGGATGAAGACTATCTTTCATGAGAGCAGATGAAACCGCCAATGCATGTGAATTCAGCCATTTCATGCAACTTCAGCGGTGCAGTGCAACGAGTAAGCTTTACGCAACGGTGGTTGTGCCAGACAGCAATATACGGCAAACTGGATATGTAGTTCGGCAGTAGAGAGCGCCTCACGCAACTGGTGGCAGGCAGTACAACCAGAGGCACTTGAAAATGTTACAAATACAGACAGCAACATAATGCGTCTACATACAAGTTCAGTATGTGCGAGTGCCATGCTTGCTACAAGGAAGGTTATTTGCGCACTACATGCAGAAGCTCTCACAAAATTCCAAATAATGTCTTGCACATGAAAGGTGAACAAGAGCTCGATGCTGACAAAAGGGAAGATGAGGAGCAAGAAGATTGTCAGCTGGAAATGCTTCACCATAGTCAGAGAGCAACGATGTACAGTCACAACAAAGACTGACAACAATTATCTTACATTTAAGACAGACACAGGATCAACAAAAAGCATTATTGGACTCCCGTCTGAGAGGTCGTGGGTTCGACTCCCATCAGAGTCATGCGCGAGTCCATGGGGGCTGTCGTTGGACTGACGTGATGGTGCCCTCCGGAGTGAGAGCTCACTCACGCCAGCTCCGCGACTAGCAATTATTGTCGTCAGTAGAGGACTTAGTAGGTGGTGTCCTGCATATGTTAGATCAGAACAGGCGCCACTGAACACCACTGAAGTGACTCGGCAGCAGTGCAGTGTCTCCTCTCGTGGGTTGCTCTTGACGACTTGACATTTCTCTGCTCCCTGTGGATTGCCGGTGCTGGGTCTGGGGCGGGGCCGACCGGGCTGTGGCTGTGGACGGGGTGTCGGAATGAGCGGTGTGGGTACACTGCCTCTGAAGTGGTGCAGAGGTTGGGACAGCAGCAAAAAAAAAAAAAAAAAAAAAAAGCGCATTATTGAGTAAACACCTTCAAAGAAAGATTAAGTCAGAATCGAATCGAGAAAATGCACGTAAAACTGACTACCAACTCAGATGCATAGTCACTTTGCAGGTAACTCAAGTGCACAGTTACTTTGCAGGTAACTCAGGTGCACAGTTACTTTGCAGGTAACTCAGGTGCACAGTTACTTTGCAGGTAACTCAAGTGCACAGTTACTTTGCAGGGTGGAGATAGAAGAACAGTCTGAGCCTCTGTTAACCATCAACATGCACAGCGGATTCTATGAATGTCATCGTCTTCCATTTAGGATTTCTTCAGCTCCTGCCATGTTTCAGCAAAGCATGGAACACATTGTTCAGGCCATTAAGGAAGCAGTGGACTACCAAAATGATGTCGAGGTGACTGGATCAACCCAGGAAGAATAGTACAAAAGACTGGATCAAGCGCCAGAAAGACTCACAATATATGGACTGAAACAGCAGAGAGACAAGCGTGAGCTCCTCAAAAGCAGGGTACAATACCCTGGGCATGCCATCTCAACAGAAAGGCTACAGCCGTGGGCAGAGAAGGTCAAGGCAATTTCAGTTGTAGTTATACCAAACAGAAAGGCTACAGCCGTGGGCAGACAAAGTCAAGGCAATTTCAGTTGTAGTTATACCAAACAGAAAGGCTACAGCCGTGGGCAGACAAAGTCAAGGCAATTTCAGTTGTAGTTATACCCAAACAGAAAGGCTACAGCCGTGGGCAAAGTCAAGGCAATTTCACTTGTAGTTATACCAAACAGAAAGGCTACAGCCGTGGGCAGACAAAGTCAAGGCAATTTCAGTTGTAGTTATACCAAACAGAAAGGCTACAGCCGTGGGAAGATAAAAGTCAAGGCAATTTCAGTTGTAGTTATACCAAACAGAAAGGCTACAGCCGTGGGCAAAGTCAAGGCAATTTCAGTTGTAGTTATACCAAACAGAAAGGCTACAGCCGTGGGCAGACAAAGTCAAGGCAATTTCAGTTGTAGTTATAACAAACAGAAAGGCTACAGCCGTGGGCAGATAAAGTCAAGGCAATTTCAGTTGTAGTTATAACAAACAGAAAGGCAACAGCCGTGGGGCAGATAAAGTCAAGGCAATTTCAGTTGTAGTTATAACAAACAGAAAGGCAACAGCCGTGGGCAGATAAAGTCAAGGCAATTTCAGTTGTAGTTATAACAAACAGAAAGGGCAACAGCCGTGGGCAGATAAAGTCCAGGCAATTTCAGATGTAATTATACCAAAACAACGTTAAAAAAGCTGCATTCCTTCCTTGGCAGAGTGCAGTACTGCACCAGGTTCCTGCCAAGTGTGTCTGCAGAACTGGCACCACTGCATGACCTGCTGAACGATCAGACGCCATGGACGGGGACTTCAGACTGCCAGAATGCCTCGGAGAGAGTGAAGACTCAAATGCTGTCAGTCAAGGTGTTGTGGGATGTTGGTTTTCTAGCTACAGTTTCGAACAGACAGAATATCGGAAGAATATGAAAACGAGACGTGGACATCATTATTCATTTTTGTGTGTTATTGTGAAAATCACAAAATATCCTCACAGCATTCATGGCAAATAAATGACATCAAAATTTGGAGATCAGGCACAAAGGTGTCGAAGGTCTGACATGATCTTAGATCACAACTGCCATGTATTATAAAATGTAATAAACAATCACTTGACAGTAAAATAACATCAACATCTTGAGGAGATATGCCATATCAATCAGCTTTCTTGTGATCTAAGGAGGGCTACCTGGAAGAGCATACATCACATTCAAAGTCAAACAGACTCTACATTTGCTCTTTGATCCAGTATGCACTAAAATGTAGAGGGGTAGGGGTGGGGGGGGATTCAAAATATACACTGAAAAATTTTGATTTTCAATGCTCTTCTCATACAAGCGCTATATCCTTCTAGGAAATCAAAATACCAATAACCACAATAAGCAAACAAGCAAAGTAACACCTATTTAACAAACAAGGCAAGAAACAGACATAGATCTGCTCCAAAAGTTGGTGGGTTTGTCTTTTGGCCACATTCCATCTTTTTTTGTTTTGTTTGTTAAAATCAGTTCAACGGTTTTGCCCAGTCTTGGTAAAAGACAAACCAACCATCAGATACGAGGAAAACGACAGATGTAACAAGCTAAACAGGCAAATGAACTTTCGACGACTATGTCTTCCTCAAACATCAGAAATAATAGGCATAAACCACAAAATATCCCCACACGGAATTGAAGTCTGGTTACTTTTGAGGCCATACACACAATTGACTTTTCATGTGAAATATACTCAGCAGCCCGGCATTCGCTGATGAAGGTGTGTACATTTACCAAGTGACATCCATAGTGCACTTCTAAGGAAAAAAAAAAAGCAGCACTATCACTGCAAGTTTTACCATTATGTTCCTCTACGCAGGCCTAGAAGATTGAATTTTGTTTTCAACCTCTTCTGTTGGTAGATTGCATGCCTACCAGCAAGACTATGCAAAAAAGAAACTTACTGAAATTAATCTAACAAAAATAGCTGAAATGATCGAACGTGTCCCAGTGATAAAATCTGTTTTTTTTTGTGTATTGGAATTGGAGAGTGGGTCCTGGATATCTTTCCCCCACTTTTGTTAACACTGTGATATTCAACATTTTTCATTGTTTTCATAAACTTCTTAAGAAGCTAAGCATGAAAAAAAAAATCTCGTCAATGCACTGATACCTACAAATTTACAACCTTTGGAGGAAAGGATGGGGAGTAGGAGGGAAAGGAGGGGGGAGGGAAGCGGACAGAGACAGGTGAGAGAGAAGGGACATAGACAGGTGAGAGAAGCGGACATAGACAGGTGTGAGAGAAGCGGACATAGACAGGGAAGGGAAGCGGACATAGACAAATTGTTTTTACCATTCACAACACAGCTTTACATCGTGACAGAAACCTGTTCGATCTTCTCAAAGTTCTGCACTTTCTCTCCCACTTGCCTCTCTAGTTCATTAAGCGACAAATTCATTTCAAACTATAATATTATAAATATACAAAGTGTATAGAAGTTCCCCTGCTTGAAGCATGATTAATAAAGAACACAAAACATGCGTAACTTTCAGTGTTTCACAGACAAGTACTCCAGTGCTAAAGACACGAACACACTA
>JADBJO010000744.1:150000-177500 GCA_016801955.1 Conus betulinus
ACACACACACACACACACACACAGAGGTGGTCAAACTGGCTATTCCGCATTGAAGATGGGATTTTAAAATGGTCACACAAAAAAACATTGATGCGTTACTTTGTGATTCCACCTTAATTGTTGGATTAAAAACAATCTCATATGAGCAAATGTCACACAGATGGTACAACTTGCAATATCACCTTAGAAGTGGAATTTAAAACAATCGCAGAAAGATCACAGAGATGTGAAACTAGCAATTCCACCATATAATGGTAAGATTAAAAGATAATCAGATATATACAAACACATGAAATTTCCAATTTCTCCTTAGTTAAAGGTGGGTTTAAATTCACACAAAAATCACATAGATGTGAAACCGACAATTCCACCTTAATGATGGGATTAAAAATGATTAAATACACAAACATCATACAGAAACTCACAATTTCACCAGGCCTTTGGGATCAAAAGCAATAAAATATGCAAAAATCAAGTTACGGTGAAACCAGCTATTCCATCTCAACTTTTACCACCCTGCTCTTTTGATGTCAAATGTCTATATCAAATGCCACACCCTTGGAAGTTGTCCACCGTTACGGTTTCAGCAGTCACAAATTTTTCTGTGGTCACATTCTACAGTTTTCTAAACAAATTCAAAGTTTAACCAGCTGCCGTGGCAAAGTGGTTAGCGTCACTGACTCCCAGCTGGGAGGTCATGGGTTCAAATCTCATCAGAAGTCATGTGGGTTTTTCTGCCTCGACCGGCTCCTACCCAGAGTTGAGTTGCTGCGCTCAGTTGGGAAGACTGGGACCACAGTCGAGTTTCATCCACTAAATGGATGCATTTCTGAGAGTGTTGCTCAAATTTCATGACCAACACTGCAGGTGCCTGTATCTCTCGGGACCTGGTTGACGCTGGGATATAGTATGAAAGGAAGCGTAGAGTACAGCCCTGTCATGTAGTCTCAGACCGAAAAATGGAAATCCGTAGCATCATCTTAATCATCCTCATTCTCATCGATCGGCATAAAAAAAATGTCTCCAATTCTGTGGCCCTTCATGGCCTGCTCTCATGGTGACCTCAATCTCGATGTCCTCTCCACGTCTGTGGCCTTGGTTTGGTTCCGTCGGGGTCACCAGTATCGGCGAGTCCATGAGGGCTGTCGTTGAACGGCTCACACCGGCTCCATGACTAAGCAATTATTGTCGTCAGTAGGGGGCTTACTAGGTGGTGTCCTGCATATGTTAGATCAGAACAGGCGCCACTGAACACCACCGAAGTGACTCGGCAGCAGTGCAGTGTCTCCTCCGGTGGGTTGCCTCGTGATGGCTTGACATTGACTGCTCCCTGTGGATTGCCGGTGCCGGGGCTGAGGCAGGGCCAACTGGGCTGTGGCTGTGGACAGGGTGTCGGAATGAGCGGTGTGGATGCACTGCCTCTGAGGTGGCGCAGAGGTTTGGACAGCAAAAAAAAAAAAAAAAATTTTAAGTATATTTTCATATTTCATACAATTCATGCGCGATTCTTATTTTATCATCATTATGCTTTTACTGCCTAATTCTTTAAGAAAAAATACAAAATTGGCATCAAAGCAACCAAACTGGTAAGAGTTGGTACTGGAATTACAAAAAATCATATAAAAAATCACACATGTGGTGAAAATCTGCAATTCTGTCTGAACAGTGGAACCAAAAGCAATCATATGCACAAAGATTGTACATAATGTGAAACTCGCACTTGTACCTCGATGGAGAAGTTAAAAGCAGTCATATACACACAAAACACACACATGGTAAAACCTGCAATTCTGCTTTAATGGAGGATTGAAATCGCTCACATACACAAAGAACACACAGATGTGCAATTTACAGTTCCACGTACTTACTCATGGCGCTGCTTTTAATAATACACTTAAGATACAGTCACATACACAAAGATCACACAACTCCACCTAATGGTGGGATTATCAACGTCACATACACAAACATCACACAGTTCCACCTCAATGGTGGGATTAACAACGTCACATACACAAATGTCACACAACTCCACCTTAATGGTGGGATTTACAACGTCATATACACAAACGTCACATACACAAACGTCACACAACTCCACCTTAATGGTGGGATTTACAGCGTCACACACAAACGTCACATACACAAACATCACACAGCTCCAGCTTAATGGTGGGATTAACAATGTCACATACACAAAGATCACACTGTCATGAAACTCACAATTCCACCTTAATGGAAGAATTGACTAAGTCACATAGACAAAAAGCATAACAATTGTAAACCTTGAAATTCCAACTTATTGGAAGGATTAACAACAGTCACATAGACAAAAAGCATAACAATTGTAAACCTTGAAATTCCAACTTATTGGAAGGATTAACAACAGTCACATAGACAAAAAGCATAACAATGTAAACCTTGAAATTCCAACTTAATGGAAGGATTAACAACTGTCACAAACACAAAAATCATAACAACTGTAAACCTTGAAATTCCAACTTAATGGAAGAATTAACAACTGTCACAAACACAAAAAGTATAACAACTGTAAACCTTGAAATTCCAACTTATGGAAGGATTAACAACTGTCACATACACAAAAATCATACCAATTATAAACCTTGAAATTCCAGTTTAATGGAAGGATTAATAACTGTCACATACACAAAAATCATACCAATTATAAAACTTGAAATTCCAACTAAATGGAAGGATTAACAACTGTCACATACACACAAAAAACATAACGATTATAAACCTTGAAATTCCAACTAAATGGAAGGATTAACAACTGTCACATACACAAAAAACATACGAACGATTATAAACCTTGAAATTCCAACTAAATGGAAGGATTAACAACTGTCACATACACAAAAATCATACCAATTATAAACCTTGAAATTCCAACTTAATGGAAGGATTAACAACTGTCACATACACAAAAATCATACCAATCATAAACCTTGAAACTCCAACTTAATGGAAGGATCAACAACTGTCACGAACACAAAAATCATACAAATGATAAACCTTGAAATTCCAACTAAATGGAAGGATCAACAACTGTCACATACACAAAAATCATACCAATCATAAACCTTGAAATTCCAACTTAATGGAAGGATTAACAATTACATACATAAAAAGCGTAACGATTATAAACCTTGAAATTCCAACTTAATGGAAGGATTAACAACTGTCACATACACAAAAGATCACAGGAAAGAACTGGAATGTGAGACAGATCTGGGGAAAAATGCCTAACAGTCTTTCACATTATGTGGTGATAGATGTGTAGTACCCTTTAAGCTAAAAATTAAGCAAAACAACTTGTGAAAATAGTATGAATTAAGTATCATGTTCTTTCTCAGAGGTCTCTTCAGCTGTGCAGTAAATGAAATTTCATCAATTTCATCAAATTCACAAGCCATGAATTGTGTTTTTGTCAAGAGCCACAAAATTGTCAGCGAGCCATTTATGAACACAAACATTGTTCAATAAAAAAAAAACGTTTGCCCATGACTCCTTTACTCAAAATGAGTGTAAAAAGTACTACAGGAGTATGCTCCCTTTGAAAACCTCCCATTAGTTTCAAAATCAGGGTCATCTGCAAATAACAATTGTCCTAAAAGGCGAAGAAAAACTTTCGGCATTTGAAAGAAAACAAAAAAAAAAATTTATCCTTACTCCTGAGAATTCTTACTGGAACATATGATTACCCTGAAGTTTTCCAGAAAAGGGTAGGAATCATCTTGTTCTGAGACAGATTTATATTACTTAATACTGCTAGAGTTCGGAGGTCATGACAGTTCACGATCGAAGAATGAGCGCAGGAGGTGAAGTTTTAAAACACCCCATCAGCTGGAGGCTCTGAGGACAGTTAATCACCAGACCTAAGTCCTTAGGGAGCTGTGGACTCACATCCCTAAACGAACAACAGAACATAGTGCCACCACATTGGTAAAAGCTGGCCAATCAGAATGAAGCTTACAAAAATCACACATAGTGTGTGACCTCCTATCCCTTCACACCCCCATGTGGTCACTGTCGACATCAACACAAAGCAGAAGCTGGGTAAGGGTGGAGTGGCAACGAGTGGGGGGGAGGGAGGGAATAAGAGCTTGAAGGAGTCTTCTTTTTTTCTTTCCAAATAAATAAAGCGCATTTTTAGGTGTCTTTCTCACATCCTCACAATAGTGTACCTTGCTGTCTAGCCTCAGAACATGTAAGAAGACTACCTCCTCAACAACAAGAGCACAAGAGATATAGAAACTGATAAAGAACGAGTAGATTCCAGAGACGATAAAGTGTTATCAGCGCATTATTTGCAAAAACTCTATCTAGTTTCTGCAGGCCAAAAATGCCGTTTGATATTTGCAATCAAATCTGCTCTGACATAGGGGCATAACACTTGAAGGCTGTGTTGTCATACATTACATTGTGTAACTTGGCTGTTACAGCTAGAGGCTGTGTTATCATACATTGTGTAACTAGGCTGCTACACACAGCTGCATCCGAACTTTGTTCAGCTGCAGACATGCATCTTCTGCTGTGGCGCTGAACTAAATTTCTGCCTCAGCGCAGCTCCCCACAATGCATGCAAACATGCTGTATGCTGGAAAAGCTTTTTTTCTTTTCTTGATCACTGCTGAGTGTTTTTAAGTACTTGCTACATCATGAAAGTTTACACTGCTGTTTATAAAGCTCTAAAGCTTGAAAATGTTACAAGGAAAAATACGTTCCATGATAACAGTCCTTCAAGGAGCCAACCAAACGACTCTGGAGAAAAAAAAAAACACTTTTGAACATACCTCTACTACCATGAACAAGCCTGATTCTGTCACACAGTTGATCAAATCAAAAAAGTCTCCTGTTTTGTAAATTCCTTTAGGCACATCAGAGATATTCTTTACATTTATCAAACAGTTGATGACATTGAAAAAGTCTCCCAGTCTGATCATTTCCTTCATATTTTAGTGACATTCTTTACATTTACTATATGAATCAAATCTTAAATACATGTCAGCGAACCGCCCAGAGAAACGTGGACAAACGAGTCACAAGACAAACCACAACGCGTTTCGACCTCTTAGGTCTTCTTCAGGTGCAACAAACATGAAACAAATAACGAAAATGCACTTAATGCTTCTGAACACAGAAGCGATCAAAGCTAAGTGCATTTTCGTTATTTGTTTCATGTTTGTTGCACCTGAAGAAGACCTAAGAGGTCGAAACGCGTTGTGGTTTGTGTCTTGTGACTCGTTTGTCCACGTTTCTCTGGGGGTTCGCTGACATGTATTTAAGATTTGTTTAGATTTCCGCCTGCAGTTGTTTCACTTTGCAACTAGATCTATATGAATCAAATCTAACAGAAAAAAAATCCCTCTTTGTGAAGTGGTGATGGAGAGAGGCAGAAGAGTGAAACAAAGAAACAGGAATGTGGGATGTGAGGTGAGTGCAGGAGTGGGGGAGGGGGACTCGAAAGTCTTTCCAACAACGCTATTTACCCTCAACTGCTGACCTTTGGTCTGTGGACAGGGGCACAACTACAGTGTGATTCATTGTCTACAAGGTAATGGGGTAGTGAGCGCTTTTGGTGACTGAGCAGACTGTACTGTTCCCGAAAACAAACAAACAAAAAAAAATCAAATAAACACAAAACAAGCTGCAAAATAATGTTTATTCAGCACGCAATACAAAACAGGTGAGTAGATTTTTTACAAGTATGTCTTCCGCTGACGCCGCAAACAACAGACGTCAGAAAAGTAAATTTTGACAAATTTTCCACCTAATTTGAGAGGACAAGTGATACTCATTCTTTGTTTTCATTGTCCTGCTCGTTTTTTGCTTTCATTGTCCTGCTCGTTCTTTGTTTTCATTGTCCTGCTTGTTCTTTGTTTTCATTGTCCTGAACATGTTTATCTTGCCTGACGAAGACCAAAGAGGGCGAGCTGCGTCATGTTTTATCTTGTAATGTGTTTGTCCCTTTCGTCTGGCGGAATAATTTTACTTTCTCTTTAAAATTCGTTTCAGTTTCCGCCTGCGGTCACCTCACTTTGAAACTGGCTTTGACAAAATATGTCTCCTAGCAACGCAACAAACATCAAAAATGCGCAAAACAATGAGCTACTGTTTTAAACATCTCAGGAAGACATATTTGCTGAAAGTTTACTTGTCTGTTTTGTATTTTGCATCACATAAGGAAAGCTTTGTCCCTATTTCTTTGAGTTTATTTGTATTTGGGCAGCATTTTTGACGTTGATTCTGGTCATCAGACGAGCCAATAATCTCACAGCACGGGTGTGGAGTCTGATGGGCTTCTGCGTCAAGTCAACTCAGACTGGATTTCTCTGATCTGGGAATGCAGACATCCAACAGTTTGTGGAATGAACAGTTGGCTGATCCAACATGCGAATCTGTTAGTCTGCGATAAATTTTACTAATTTCTATGTAAAGAAAACATACATGTGTATGTGCGTGCATGTGTGTATGTGTATGATTTGGAGTTACAACTTTATGCGTGTTGTGTGTGTGTGGGGTGTGTGTGTGTGTGTGTGTGTGTGTGTGTGTGTGTGTGTGTGTGTGAGTGTGTGTGTGTGTGTGTGTGTGTGTGTGTGTGTGTTATATGTGAGTGTGTGTGTGTGCGTGCATGCTTGTATGTGCGCGTGTGTGTGCATGTGACACCTGAAAACGGTCTCACAGACCTACATCCTATATCACAGGGTGTTGTTTGCAGGATCAGAATCAATCTGTCATCTAATCTTCAGGTTTCTGAGCGTAAAACTGACAAAATGCAAGTCTATCAGCCCGTTCAATAAAATCTTTACTGGCCTTCCAACAATTACAGCAGGCCACCAGGCCACCTGCTCATCATTCAGATCTGTACAGGGTTTTCTTCAAACACTTACAACAAACATACTAATCCAACAGCTCCGTCATCAAGACTGGTACCTGTGTTCTTCACACCACAAACTTACCGATCCACCTGCCCAGTCATTGAGTTCAGTGCCTGTGTTCTTCACAACACAAACTTACCAATCCACCTGCCCAGTCATTGAGTTCAGTGCCTGTGCTCTTCACAACACAAACTTACCAATCCACCTGCCCAGTCCTGTACCTGTATTCTTCACAACACAAACTTACCAATCCACCTGCCCAGCCATTAAGACCTCTACCTGTGCTCTTCACAACACAAACTTACCAATCCACCTGCCCAGTCATTAAGTTCAGTACCTGTGTTCATCACAACACAAACTTACCAATCCACCTGCCCAGTCATTCGGTGACTCTCGCTCCTTGTTCATCAGGCTTGTATCTCCTGAAATTGAATAAACAATAATACATTTGTGAGTGGCAGAAGGAAATCTATAGACAATAATACATTTGTGAGTGGCAGATAGAAATTTATAAACAATAAAACATTTGTGAGTGACAGAAAGAAAATTTATAAACAATAGTACATTTGTGAGCGAGAGAAAAAAAATTTATCTGCAGCAAAATGTTTAGCACTTTTTCTGTGCCTTCTTTCCTTTTTTATTTTATTTTTTCCATTTTGGATGAGATTTGTTTTTTTAAGTTCTAAATGACTTTGTTGTTGTTGTTGTACCCTGGCTAAAAGACTCCAGGCATCATCCTAACAGCCAAAGTACTTGAATACTATTGGCAAAAATGCATCAGCTGGGGATGAGAACATTATGTGTGTGACCGTGTTTGATTACCCCACCACATGGGCCAATGACTTTGAATTACATCCTTTTTGAAAAACCCAAAGAGATGTAATATTGTCCAGTGCTCTTTTTGTGTGTGTGTGTGTGTGTGTGTGTGTGTGTGTGTGTGTGTGTGTGTGTGTGTGTGTGTGTGTGTGTGTGTGTGTGTTTGAGTGTCGGTGTGCGTCTGTGTGTATATGTGTATATGTGCACACCCATGTATATGTCTCTGTATGTTTGTGTACACGCTAATGAACATGCATGTTCCTTGTAGTGCTTGCTGTGAAACAAAAAAAGAATGGTTTGTGCAACTTATGCCAGCACATCATCAATATTTCAATGTGTCGTCTCTAAGACTTACTTAAAGGAACTGGCGAGAACTGCCTAGGATGGGCTAGCTGAGAGAGAGAGAGAGAGAGAGAGAGAGAGAGAGAGAGAGAGAGAAAACAGAACAGAACAGAACAGAGGAGACAGAGGGAGAGAGAGGAGACAGAGAGAGAGACAGACAGACAGACAGACAGAAGAAAGAGAGACAGAAAGAGAAGAGGACTGTTGGAGGGGGGGGGGGGGGGCATGGAAAATATGAGTGAAGTGGGGGAAGAGAGGAAGGGACACGTGAGTTGATGTGCAGGAGAAATGAAGATTGGGTAAGAACACCCACTTCTTTCTTTTTTTCCTTTTTTGTGTTCTTCTTTATTTGTTAGCCGGGACTGTCTGTCTGTCCTCTCATATGTCTTGTGACTTAAATGAAAGACTGGCATGCCATCTTCCTGAAGATCAAAAAAAAAAAAAAAAAGGAATGAATTTCAAGAAGTGTGGAGCAGTCAAAGGTGTGATGAAAGATGAGGGCAAAATAAATAAATAAAAACAGGCAGTGCTGCAGAGCAACCTATTTCACAGCACAGACTTTGCTGCTTTCAAATACATTTTCAAACTTTTCATGCCAGATTTCTTATTATCTGTTGATTAAAAAAAAAAAAAAAAAAAAATCAGGGAGCAGGGGTTTCTGTTCTGAAGATTTCCAGCAGCGAAAGAAAAAGAGAGAAAAGAAGAGAGAGAGAGAGAGAGAGAGAGAGACAGAGACAGAGAGAGAGAGAGACAGACAGACAGACAGACAGACAGACAGACAGACGGACGGACGGACGGACAGACAGACAGACAGAGGAGAGAGAGAGAGAGAAAATAAGCCAGAAAAGAAAGAGGACATGAGCTGAAAACAAAAAAAAAAAGGAAATCACCAGAAAAGACAAGAACTGACATGCCTGAAAAGAATCCCAAATACCCTTTGTCTTTCAGATCACATGAGGCATGTGTAAATTATTTCAAAGTCAGTTTCATCTATCACGCATTGCTCCGTCACATCTGTAAGGCCATGGTATACTGATGTGTGTTAAAAGAGAAAAATGAATACACAAACTAAAACGTTGGAATGGGCGTCTCCCACACCAGAGTGAGAAGGATTTCTTCTTACATTTTCATTCTGCCTTTCTTTCTGGACCCGACAAAGGAGGCTTTTCTTCATACATCTTTATTCTGCCTTTCTTTCTGTTTGACCAGACACAGGAGGCTTTTCTTCATACATCTTCATTCTGCCTTTCAGTCTGTTGGACCCGACACAGGAGGCTTTTTTTTCATACATTTTCATTCTGCCTTTCAGTCTGTTGGACCCGACACAGGAGGCTTTTTTTCATACATTTTCATTCTGCCTTTCAGTCTGTTGGACCCGACACAGGAGCTTTTCTTCATACATTTTCATTCTGCCTTTCAGTCTGTTGGACCCGACACAGGAGGCTTTTTTTCATACATTTTCATTCTGCCTTTCAGTCTGTTGGACCCGACACAGGAGGCTTTTTTTCATACATCTTTATTCTGCCTTTCTTTCTGTTTGACCAGACTGAAGAGACTTTTTTCCCTTACATCTTTATTCTGCCTTTCTTTCTGTTTGACCAGACACAGGAGACTTTTTTCTTACATCTTTATTTTGCCTTTCTTTCTTTCCCTTTATGAGCTGTTTGCACCAGGTGTGCTGACTTTCTGAACGTAAAAAAAGGAAAAAAGAGATGATGCAATGGCAAGGAGGGAAAGGTGTGAGGCGAGTGGGAAACAATGAAAGGCAGAGCTCCAGAGCACTGCATTGCAAAATAACACATTTGCTGATTTCAAAGGTATTTTCGAAAGGTTTTCATTTTTGTTTTATCAGTGGAAAGATAATCAAGGAGGTTTTTTTTTTTGTTGAAGATTTCAAACAGCAAAAAAAAGGAGAAAATTAACTAAAAAAATTGAGGAAATCAGCTGAAAAGAGGACAATTGACACGCCTGTTGTTTGTGCCTTTCAAGTTTTTATCTCAACTAATAATTTTAAGCATTCTACTCCTTTCTCTCTCGCTCTCTTTCATTCTCTCTCTCTCTCTCTCTCTCTCTCTCTCTCTCTCTCTTTCTCTCTCTCGCTCTCGCTCTCTTCTCTCTCTCTCTCTCTCTTGCTCGCTCTCTCTCTTCTCTCTTTCTTTCTCTTCTCTCTCTCTTCTCTCTCTCTCTCTCTCTCTTCTCTACTTCCCCTCCCGCACTCACCTCCAGCCATAATCAACATTTTAAGGATCTGTTTCTTGATAGCATCCTCCACATTTTTCAGACCTGCGGCCAGGTGCACGGCAGAGTTACCGGCCCTGTTCTGCATATTGGCCAGTCGACGAGCATTGTCAGCCTCCACCACTTCTAAGATGAGTCTGACGACGCGGGGGTCCTTGGTCTCCACCGCCATCATGAAGGCCGTTTTGCTCGATCGATGATCCTGCGACAGGATGTCTGAATGAAGGAATTTTACACTGGCTGACAACACACTTAATGTCTTGTAATCTGTTTGACCTGAATCACGCCACCCCATCTCATTCCACCACCTGAACATTCCTGGACTGAGTCAGGTACCCCCGTCTCATTCCACCACCTGAACACTCCTGGACTGAGTCAGGTACCCCCATCTCATTCCACCACCTGAACACTCCTGGACTGAGTCAGGTACCCCCATCTCATTCCACCACCTGAACACTCCTGGACTGAGTCAGGTACCACTTACAGTTGAATAGACAACAAAGGTTTCAAGTCATACAAACATGACCTCGTGGATGGCTTGAACTCACGACCATAACGCTCTGTAGCCCAGTGTTTCAACAATTTGCATGGGGAGGGAGGTGGTAAAATGAGGCAGTGACCATGTCCATACCATCATCATGACATTCACTGCCAGAGCAGGAAGAAACTCCTGGGAGAGCCTGAAAGCAGGAGGTCTTCAGACACGAGGCCACCCTCAGGCAGGTGTTTGGGCCCTGAACTCTTGACACTCTATGGGCCCTGAACTCTTGACACTCTATGGGCACTGAACTCTTGACACTCTATGGGCCCTGAACTCTTGACACTCTATGGGCCCTGAACTCTTGACACTCTATGGGCTCTGAACTCTTGACACTCCATGGGCCCTGAACTCTTGACACTCTATGGGCCCTGAACTCTTGACACTCCATGGCCCTGAACTCTTGACACTCTATGGGCCCTGAACTCTTGACACTCCATGGGCCCTGAACTCTTTGACACTGTATGGGCCCTGAACTCTTGACACTCTATGGGCCCTGAACTCTTGACACTCTATGGACCCTGAACTCTTGACACTCCATGGGCCCTGAACTCTTGACACTCCATGGGCCCTGAACTCTTGACACTCTATGGGCCCTGAACTCTTGACACTCCATGGGCCCTGAACTCTTGACACTCTATGGGCCCTGAACTATGGGCACTAAACTCTTGACACTCTATGGGCCCTGAACTCTTGACACTCTATGGGCCTGAACTCTTGACACTCTATGGACCCTGAACTCTTTACACGCCATGCGCCCTGAACTCTTTAAACTCTATGGGCACTGAACTCTTTACACTCTATGGGCACTGAACTCTTTACACTCTATGGACACTGAACTCTTTACACTCTATGGGCACTCTGCTGCATCCTAGATCCCCTTTTGCTGTCAGGAATATTGTTGGCGCTGCCCAGATTCGAACCAGCACCTTCCTCGTCAGGCATCACTGGGCCAAGGTGCCACATATTTCACTCCATGCAAATCAAATGCTTCAATCTGGACCAAAAAGCCTGGAATCAGGCTTTGAATAAATCCACAGGTAGCCAGGGTCACACACTTCAACTTCTCTCCACACACAATGCAGACACAGCAAGGTGTAGTCATACCAAACGTTGAAATCCAGTCTGTAGTCATACCAAAACGTTGAAATCCAGTCTGTAGTCATACCAAAACGTTGAAATCCAGTCTGTCTTCTCACCACATTCAGGTGTACTCATTCCATAGAACTAAAATGGATTCTGTCTTTCCTCCTCACTCACCCAAGTGAATATGGAGCACTAAAGTGGAGTTTGAATTCATCCTCTCTCATGCCAGTGTATATGTAGCAGCAGAATGTTGTTGTTGTTGTCGTACCCTGGCTAAAAGACACCAGGGATCACCCAAACAACCGAAGTATTTGAACACTACGGTACAAATGCATCAGCTGGGAATGGGAACATTACGTGTGTGACCGTTTTTGATTACCCCGCCACATAGGCAGCCACACTCCGACTTCAGGGGATTTTTGAGACTGATAATGTTATGCTTGGAGCTTGTCACAACTGAAGACAATCCCAGCATAACTATGCAGAGCATAACATTTTGACGTAGCCTTGGTGTTCCAGCCTATGTCACGTGGCCTGTCACAGCCTTAGGCAAGGCGGGCACAGAATTAAGATGGGGTCTGTCTCATCCTTTCACACCCATATAAATGCACTACACAATCAATATGGGGTACTCAGGCTCACACACTGAAGGGTATATGTACCATAGCCTTAAAGCAGTATCTCTCGTCCACCTCACGCATCTAAGCGTGTACATACCACATCATTAAAGCAGTATCTCTTGTCCACCTCACACATCTAAGCGTGTACATACCACATCATTAAAGCAGTATCTCTTGTCCACCTCACACATCTAAGCGTGTACATACCACATCATTAAAGCAGTATCTCTTGTCCACCTCACACATCTAAGCGTGTACATACCACATCATTAACCCGTTGAGTGCCTTTAAGCCGTCAGCTGACGCCGTAGTAAAAATGTACTTCCAGTGCCTATGGGCCATCCACTGACGTCATGCATTTTTCTTGAATTTTCATTCGTTACTATTCCTATCAAAGGACTGAAATAGAGTGTGCGTAGTAAGCCTTATATGTCTGCAGTATTAAAATGATATGCAAATGACCACACGTGAGGGGAAAGACCATATTTCCTCATCACTGACTGGATGACCAGCCAGCGCTTTGTCTCGCTTGCAAAGATGGCGGCACAACCTTCAACGAGCGTAGCGACCAAATCAATGTACTTACACAGCTGAGCGGGCTCTGCTAATCATTTTTGATAAAGATAATATAATCTTTTATTCAGCGGCTCACTCAAGCATGAGGTGAGATGATGATAGTGATGGAATTGCGGCCATATTCGTCAGTTATTGAGTCGTGCTGTGCGATCTCAAGAGTGTGTTCAGCTGACTGGTTACCAACGTCGAAAGAGCTAGCCTAGTGTGTACTCTGCACTGCGTGCGAGTGGCCAGCGGCGTGTTAGTCAGTGCGAGAGGGGAGCGCGGCCTGCTCGCGGCGTGACACGGGCAGCAGGAAAGGTAGGGGAAGAGGAGGAGTGAAAGAGAGGGTTGAAGTCCAGCAAGGGGGCGTGGTGGGGGGAAGGGGGCGTGGTCGTGAACTGACCTGTCTGCATGAGGTGTGAGCATCTGGATAGACTTCTAGACTGTTTTACTTTCATTTATAGGTGTAGTGTGACAATACAAACTTTATTTTTCAACTTTTTTTGCTTTGTGTTCTTTTTGGATGTGAAGCTGTAGTGGTAAATACATATGTTTTGATTGTGCAAAAAAATCTATATCCAAATCTAAATGCCTAAATATTTTTTAATGATCAAAATTAAAAAAACAAAGAAGCCCAGATTCAAAATCTCCATTCAATTTCCTTCAAAAATCATATATATTTCATTTTTTTATATTTTTTGTAGTTTCTGAGCTAGAATTTTTTGTTAATTATTACCCCAAATCATCATTATTTTCCCTGGCACTGGGCCAGCCTTTGTTATGTAATATTTTTCAACCAGTGAACGGGTTAAAGCAGTATCTCTTGTCCACCTCACACATCTAAGCGTGTACATACCACATCATTAAAGCAGTATCTCTTGTCCACCTCACACATCTAAGCGTGTACATACTACAGTGTTAAAGCTGTCAAATCAAGTCAAGTCAAGTAAACTTTTATTATCTCAATTTGAGAAATTATAAATGAAAAGTTAGAACAGATTCCAAGAAGCATGAATAAAATGTCCGAAGAATGTCAGTATTCACATGAAATGATCGCAGCTTGCGAAGACAATATAATCTGGTTTGACATTTTTTGTGACATACTCAACATGGGATTTAAAATTCAGCTTATTATCTATAAAAGTTCCTAAAAATATTTGTATGATTCAACACGTTCTACTTCAGCACCTTTGATAAAAAGTGGTGGTACAGCTTTTGGATTCTTTCTAAAATCAATCAACATTTCTTTCGTTTTTGTTACATTCAGATCAAGATAGTTATGATCGCACCAGTCAACAAATCTTTGAACCTCCTTGAAGTAAACAGAATCAGAGTTGGAAAGATCCACAGTGCTGAGTCATCTGAATATTTAATGTACAAAGTTGAATCACTTCCTGAACAATCATTTGTGTACAGAGTAAAAAGCACTGGTGATAAAACAGTACCCTGGGGTGCGCCAGTTGAAAGTTGAAATGACTCTGGAAGACGAAACAACACTTTGATATCGAACAGACTGTGTCCTCTGTGTAAGAAAATCAATTATCCAAAGAATGAGCTTGTTACCCACATTTATGTTAATGAGTTTCTTTGCCATCAGATGTGGTTGTATGGTGTTGAATGCTGATGAGAAATCAATAAAAGAGAATGCGTACAAAGGAGGCAGGTTTTTCGAGGTGTGAAAAAGCATGATGGAGAAGTGTGAGTGTGGCATCATCTGTTGATCTGTTCTGTTGGTATGCGAACTGAAACGGGTCTTGGGTACTGTGTAGTATCTTTTAAAACATAACCGAGGACAATTCTTTCAAGACATTTCATTGCAACAGATGTGAGGGCAACTGGTCGGTAATCATTTAAACAGCTTGGGTTGCGTTTTTTGGGAACAGGACATACAGTGGCATTTTTCCATAAAACAGGAATTATACATTCTCTAAGTGACCAGGTAAACAAACGACTGTAAACATAGGAGAGCTGAGAAGCACACACCTTCAACAATTTTCCACAGATATTATCAGGGCCCATTGCCTTTCTCACATTACGTTTGAAAAAAAAAAAAAAACTGAACATCATTTTCCTCAATCACAACAGAATCACTTCCATCAACATCGTTTTTAACATTGCTTTGGAGTTCTTCCTTCACTTCCTTTAATTCTTTACTAAAATCTTTATCATCAAATCTACAGTAAAAAAAATCGTTCAGCTTTTCTGCAAATTGCTTCTGTTCTTTTGCTTTTTTTTTGTTACTAATATTTTGGTTTGAACATTTTCCTGAACCTGATAAAACCTTTATTCCTTTCCATGCATCTCGCATATATTTCCATTCTGGAACATGTTTTCAACTTTTTTTCTCTTGTAAGCTCTCTTTGATTCTTCAATCTCCGTTTGCAGTTTCTTTTGTACAACCTTACGATCGCTTTTATTGCCTGATTGAAAAGCTTTTTTTTTTCTCATTTAGAGTTATTTTCAGAGATTTTGTAACCCAAGGTTTGTTGTTGGGAAATATTTTGATAGTTTTAGTAGGTACAATCATGTGTTCACAGAAAGAAATGTAGCTGGAAATAACATCGGTGGCGTTAATGTCAAAACTAGAATTCAAAAACAAATTCCAATCTGTACATTCAAAACAAGCCTGTAATTCATCAACACTTCTTGTGTCCAACACTGCACTTGCTTTTTAGTGATAGGTTGTGTTTTCACTTTTGGTCTGTAAGCTGGCAAGAGATGAATGGCATTGTGATCAGACTGACCAAGGGGGGGGGAGCTGAACACACTTGTATGCAGATGGTATATTACAGTAGCATAAATCAAGTATTTTATCCTTTCTTGTAAAACATGACACATACTGTTTAAAAGAAGGCAGGCTTGAATTGAGGTCACAGTCATTAAAATCTCCGAGGATAAAGCACGGTGCGTCGGGTGACATGGCCTGCAGAGCGTGAACAGAGTCCGTGATTTCTGCAGCTGCACGTACAGTTTGCGGATGGTGGCACGTAAACAACAGTCATGAAGAGCTGTCCGAACTCACGTGGCAGGTATTTCGGTCGCAGTGACACTGCTAAAAGTTCAACGTCACGCGTACACACTTGACGACGCACTTTAACGTTCTCACTGTTACACCACTTCTCGCTCACGTACATACACACCCCCCCCCCCCTTGATTTCTCTGTCACGCGCTTGTCTCTGTCCATTCTCAGTGGCACACCAAATCCGTCCAAAGCTAAAATGTCGTCTGTTATTTCTTCGCTCAGCCAGGTTTCAGAAAAACACAGCACATTCGCATTTCTAAATTCGTTTAAATGACGTACGCTTGCTTGCAGTTCATCAAAATTATTGTTCTGTGAAACTGGTCTGATCGATCGGACGTTGGCTAAAACGATTGACGGAGGGGGGTGTAAGTACCGTTATTCTTCAGTCTGTTTCTCCCCCCCCCCCTCTCTGTCCTCTCTTCCGCTTGCTTGATTTGCTGTCTTTCTGGTTGTCTTTACTTGATTGTTTCTTGAAACTTGCTGATAAAATGTCTGGTGGAAATAAATGAAATGGGTGAGCGCTGGTGTCTGCTAAGTGTCTGAATTTTAAAAGTGTTTCACGGGTATAAAACATACCTGCATTGTTTACATGTCCGCCATGTTGGAAATGCGAAACTGCACTATCACACAAATTCAACAGAAAAGATATCACAGTCATTAAAGCACACAAACTTGCTGGGTTTACACTTTTCATCTTGAACACTTTATAAATCATCGTGCACAGTTCCAAATCCAAACACAAAGCACAACAGCCCTAAAAGATAACAAATTCGCAGACAATCGTACTGTTCAATTCTTTCATCAAATAAACGTCAAAAAATGAAAACTGGAACAACTGATTTGTTTCTTGATGAACTATTTTGTATGGGTTATTTTCAGTTCTTTTCCAATCAATCACTTGGGTACAGACAGCAGCATGGCATTCATGCTCCCTGTCATTTGTGCTGTCGCCATACCCCACACATACCTGTTCAAGACCACATGTATGGCAATTCTGTCAAATTACTATTATTAAAAATTCTTAATGTTTCTGTGGTAAGGGCCAAAAGTTCTGGAATAGCTCAGTTGGTTGAGCACCGGATTTGTATTCTTAGTTATCCTGGGGTTGCTGGTTTGAATCTCCGCAAGGCCATTTTGGTACAGGGGGATTTTTTCCTCAGAGTTCATATTGGTTCTGACTCCATTTCCCAAAATCCAATTTCTCCTTCGAATGAGACTGTTAACCAAGATTCCATGTGTGAAAGCACGCATGACATCTTGCACACATGTAAAATCCCATCGCCAAACTTTTGGAAGAGAAGGCCAGGTTGGCCGTTGGTATGGATGACATGTTACACATAGCATGCACCCTGCGTTAGAAATTGAAATAATGAAGTAAGTAAGAAAATTGAGTGAACGATACTGACTGGATGACACAGGAAATGACTGAATGAAATGCCAGCAGGCAGCTCTTCAGTCGGCACTACCCAGGTAGGCAGCCCGTTGCGTACATGGGTGTGGATGTCAGCACCCAGAACCTTTGGTAAGGTGCTTTATAAATGCTTATTATTATTATTATTATTACATGGGGATTTGGAATGGGAGGGTATGGGTAGGATGTAGATGCCTGAGATGAGAAGCTGCTTTTTTAAAATGAAATCAAGTCTTACTATCCCTTCCTTCCAATTCCTTCCATTGGACAGCTTCCAGTACATTTATGCCTGTTTGCTGAATGTCAATCGTTGATTGGACAGTTTCCAGTACATTTATGCCTGTTTGCTGAATGTCAATCGTTGATTGGACAGCTTCCAGTACATTTATGCCTGTTTGCTGAATGTCAATCGTTGATTGGACAGCTTCCAGTACATTTATGCCTGTTTGCTGAATGTCAATCGTTGATTGGACAGCTTCCAGTACATTTATGCCTGTTTGCTGAATGTCAATCGTTGATGCATGACATGTCATAACTGAACAAGGTTGGATTAAAACTGGCACCAGTGACTGCACACGAGAAAATAAAACAAGTCATACCACTGTCTCAGAGGAAGAGACTGACCAACAGAAAATTATACAAAGATGAAAAAGGTTACACACACCATCAGAAAAGCGCCTCATGTTGATGTCGATGAAGGGAGACTTGAGAAGCACAGAAACCATCCTAGCATCTCCATTCTCCACAGCCTTGTGCAGAGAGGTCTGTCCCTGTCATCATCACAATGACAAAACTCAACCATCATTCCCCACAGCTTTGTGCAGAGTGGTCTGCCCCTATCATCGTCACAATGAAAAAAACTCCACCATCATTCCCCACAGCTTTGGCTGCAGAGTGGTCTGCCCCTATCATCGTCACAATGAAAAAACTCCACCATCATTCCCCACAGCTTTGTGCAGAGTGGTCTGCCCCTATCATCGTCACAATGAAAAAACTCTACCATCATTCCCCACAGCTTTGTGCAGAGTGGTCTGCCCCTATCATCATCACAATGAAAAAACTCAACCATCATTCCCTACAGCTTTGTGCTGACTGGTCTACCCTCGCATTGTTGCAATGAAAAATTCAATTGTCAGTGATTTTACTCTAGACAATATTCACTAAATCTAACTTTTAGTGAACAGCTTGCTTTTTCTAGGCAACTGATTAAGAATTTGAAGTTGCTTTACTGACTATTAAGCCTGTGTTTATAACAACTTGAAAGAATACCCAGAATAACATATATTTTTGCTCACATGCACACACACACACACACACACACACACTAACACACACATAAACACACACACACACACACACACACACACACACACACACACACACACACACACACACACACACACACATACACACACACCACACACACACACACACACACACACACACACACACACACACACACACACACACAACATATATACAAAGTGTAAAATACACCAACACTTTATAAAATAGAACTTTTGACCTTTCGATCAAAAGAATGATAACAACTTCCAACTGAAAAGTGTGCATTAATTATCCCATAATTATACATTTTATAATTAATAAAGGATGCCCCCTGGCAAGGGAAGTAAGTACTTAAGTTCAAGCATTAAAAAAAGATCACATCAGATCCATTCCAGGATCCTCGCCTATACCCATTTGTAAAACACACAGCTGTTAAACTTCTGGAGTCAAAATTTGGAAGGTTGTAAAGTGGGGTGGCAACAGGCAGCAGAACTGAATCCACACTAAAACCCAATCACTGGGGCCACCAGCCAAAGTAGCCAACAAATAACAAAACAAACACAGTGTGCGTCGACCTAGTGGGTCTTCTTCAGACAGGACAAATAACTTTCAAATTATGAAAATAAAAGGATGAACAGTCAGTCATGTTATCTCTTTCAATATGGGTGCAAATCTGAGTCCCAACTTTTCCAAAGGTCTTCAACATTCAAGAGTTTCAATGGACCCTGGTCTTCCTTTTCCCCACCAGATTTGGGACATGGGGAATGAAATTTGGAAATATGGAAATTCCTAATAAGTCTGGAAGAATTGGCAGCTATCTAAAACATCATCGGTGACTTTGTAAGGGTGTTGATCGAGACACATGAAGTGTTGGTCAGGACATCGGAGTATCACGCTCAGAGATGTTTCAATTCACACATGAAGCGTTGGTCAGGACATCGGAGTTATCACGCTCAGAGATGTATCAATTCACACATGAAGTGTTGGTCAGGACATCGGAGTATCACTCTCAGAGATGTATCAATTCACACATGAAGTGTTGGTCAGGACATCGGGGTATCACTCTCAGAGATGTATCAATTCACACATGAAGTGTTGGTCAGGACATCGGAGTATCACGCTCAGAGATGTTTAAATTCAGTGGATGAAACTTGGCTGTGTTGTTCTGAACTTAAAAGAAAAAAAAAACTATTTCACCGGATGAAAGGGACAAATAAATTACAAGACAAAATGCAACACGTTTCAACCTCTTTGTCCTCTTAAGGCAAGATAAACAGCATTCAGGACAGCTGTGCTGTTCCAGTCTTGTCATCAAAGCTCTTAGCACGCTCAACTCTGAGTGGCAGCCGGTAGGAGCTGTAAAGGTCCCACTTATAGAACTCTGTGACTGAGCTGAATCCACAGCCTCTCAAGTCCACAATGCTAACCATCCAGTGCATCATGCCGTCTGGTTCAGCACAGGATCTATGCTTTCTCCTCATCCTTATCAGAGTCAGTGTTCCACAGACATCAGTTGTACAAGCTCATGTTGTATTCCACTGTGCACGTGGAAATCACTGTGCATGTACAAGCTCATGTTGTATGACTCCACTGTACACGTGGAAACACACTGTGCATGTACAAGCTCTGTGTATGACTCCACTGTACCGTGGAAACACACTGTGCATGTATACCATGAGTCAGCTAGTGGGTAAAATTTTAAATTCAAAAACAATGACGATGCAAGTCACCAGAATGCTGGAGCAGGAAAGTTGCGCTACTTCACCTGAGTTTCAAAGCAGCAGCGGCTGTTGACGTTGGCGCCATGATGCAGCATGGCTTCACCAGATCTCTTTTACCCAGGCAGACCGCACTGTACAGAGGGGTCTGCAATGACAACGTTCAGCAATTTCAATGTCACTTCAAAACAAAAAAAAAAAATTATATCATGATCACACAAGGAATTTTGCAAACCAGCGCTGACATTGACAACCCAACACTGACACTCTACAACCAGTGCCAGACCTGGTTCCAGACAAATGAAACCAGTGACTACATGTGATGGAGGTATACTGAACACAGGGCTCCAGAAACGGCTTTTGATGGGACATTCTTCTCTTTCTTTCTTTTTCTGCGTACGCAGGCTGATACTCCTGTGCACACTGCCTGTATAGACAGGCAGTGGAGTTTTGTGTGTATGACCGTTTTCTATCCCGCCATTAAGGCAGCCATCCTCCATCTTCAGGGAAGGTGCATGCTATGTGTAACATGTCATCCATATCAATGGTCAAACTGGCCTTCTCTTCCAAAAGTTGGTGATGGGATTTTACATGTGTGCAAGATGTTGTGCGTGCATTCACACATGGAACGTCGGTTTATAGTCTCATTCCAAGGACTGTATAGGAAATGGAGTCAGAACCAGTGTTAACTCCAAGGGGAAAAAATCCCCCTATACCGAGATTTGAACCCGCAACCCTAGGATCACAAGTCCGGCGCTCTTACCAGACGGGACATTCTTACCTCGTATATTTTCAGTGTCTGATGTGCTCATTTGTTGGAGAGAGTAACATTGATTTTTTGTCGTCCCTTCCAACAGTTCAACCTGTTTTGTATCCGGTCACACACACTCACCATGCTTGTGAAGGTCACAGCAACTGTGTCACATGCTTCACGAGTAAAATGACTGTTACGATCATGTGCAGCGCACGCTTAGCAGGGAAAATGTTACCTCCTCCCTAACCCCACTGCAGTCTCAATGTCAACAACGAACACATTTCCTCACTGTCACTGCTATCAAACAGATGTATTTTATCATGAACAAGATAATTTCTGTACAAAAAGTCTCTCAACAGACACAACAAGATATCCATTATTGTGGTAAATGAGCGCTTGTTCCTAAAAAAAAATTGAGTTATACCCACCCCCACCCCTCCATCCCATTCTCCGAGTGGGTCACGTAAAGTTTTATTTCATACCGAAACCACCATTTTCTGGAGTTTGTGACATCATTTCAGAAAAGTGAAGGCAGTCTAATCCCCATTGTTTATCAAATACCCTGGTGATGAGTTATAAACAATCTGGTGTTGGTCAACAACCCTGGACCCAGTGGTATGACAAATAAGGAGACATGTCATGGACAATTTCCTTCATCCAATAAGCATCCAAAAAACCAAAGACATTTAAAAGACATTTTTATCTAAAGGATACTAAAGGTATAGCCCGAGCATGCATTGATGTCCTTAAACTTGTCTTATCATTAACAAAGATATGTGAAAGACATTTTTATGTAAAGGATACTTAAAGGTACAGAGAACGCATTGATGTCCTTAAACTTATCTCAGGCAGCTTAAGCTGGAGGCATACTCTTAAGACTTTTTACATAATCTGCATTTTTTGAGTAGTACAAATAAACCCAACCAAAGAATGGGCACATGTGTGTGGTTAAAAGTCCAAGCACATGTGTATTGTTTGTTTGTGTGTGAGTAGTGTGTGTATGTATGTGTGTGTGTGTGTGTGTGTGTGTGTGTGTGTGTGTGTGTGTGTGTGTGTGTGTGTGTGTGTGTGTGTGTGTGTGTGTGTGTATGTCTGTGTGTGTATGTGTGTGTGTGTGTCTGTGTGTGTGTGCGTATTCTGCAGATGTCTGCAGCAGAATGTAGCTTACACAGTCAAAGTAACTGCCCATGCAATGAATCAGCCAAAAACAATGACAGTCTGTGAAAAAACCTATGTTTGGTACGAGTCATGTTTACACACATTTGTCAGTGCAAAACCTCCCAAGACTGTGGTCAAGTCCATGATCATGCAAGTTAGTGCTAGGTCTAACATACGTCACATAACATTTGATGATTTTCAGCATGCTAGTCTTGTTTGAGAATCTGTTCTTTTTAATTGCTGTAAAACCAATCAGGAAAAAAAAGTCTTCAAAAACAGGGAGTATGACCGATCTTTCTTAGAATCACCATTCACAAACTTTGTGTGTGTGTGTGTGTGTGTGTGTGTGTGTATGTGTGTGTGTATGTGAATGTGTGTGTGTGTGTGTGTGTGTGTGTGTGTGTGTGTGTGTGTGTGTGTGTGTGTGTGTGTGTGTGTGTGTGTGTGTAAGAGTGTGTGTATGAGTGTGTGTGCATGCGTGTGTGCATGTGTGTGTGCGTGCGTGCACATGTATGTGTGTGTGTGTGTGTGCGTGTGTGCATGCGCTCGCGCACGTGTGTGTGTGTGTGTGTGTGTGTGTGTGTGTGTGTGTGTGTGTGTGTGTGTGTGTGTGTGTGTGTGTGTGTGTGTTGTTCGCTTGCCTGTGTACAGAATGCAAATATGTGCTACAACGCAACAAACATCTCTATATATCCCATTCACTATACTCATATCCTCACAGATGAAAAACCAAACCACCAAAAGCAGGAGTCAGAGAAGAATGACGGTACCTCAGAGTTTTTGCTATACTGGTTCAGGGCCTGCTGAAAATTTGGCTTGTCTCCGACAAGGTACACGGCATCCACCGCAGCTTGCTCATTCTCCCAGCCAGACAGCCAGTGCAAAAACCTGCACAGTGAAACACAGAGACCAAACAAACCTGGAAAACACGCAGTCTGCTCCGTAAAGTAATAAAGAGTAGTTAAATGCTCCATAAAGTAATAGAGAGTAGTTAAATGCTCCATAAAGTATAGAGAGTAGTTAAATGCTCCATAAAGTAATAGAGAGTAGTTAAATGTTCCATAAAGTAATAGAGAGTAGTTAAATGCTCCATAAAGTAATAGAGAGTAGTTAAATGCTCCATAAAGTAATAAAGAGTAGCTAAATGCTCCATAAAGTAAAAGAGTAGTTAAATGCTCATAAAGTATTAAAGATGTAGTTAAAGCGAGCATACAGACAAATTACCTGAATAGATCTTAAAAAAAAACACAAACTGCAGGCATACTTTTTCGCTCTTTTTTGAGTTACTTCCCTTTGTGTTATTACAGCAACGAAACCTTTCCACGGAACCTTCACTCTGAAACAGCCTCTGTCTGATGAGCATTACTAAGAACTGTAATTCTGTTCAACTTTTCATAAAGCGCTTGAGTGTTTTGCGGCCCCTTGCAGGCCTGTACCTATAAAAGCTTTCTCAATCTGTATGTCCCTTTTCCAAACACATTACATCAAAAAAGCAGTTCATGTAATCAGGTTGCTCACTGGTCATAAAAATACATCTTTGTTTTATCACTGACTTTGCAAAACTTGAAATATATGGCCACATGCTGAAAGTTTATGGACAGGAAAAAATTGTAATTAATAATCCAACTCACGTTTCGTGTGCGCTGTCAGTCCGCCATACACCATTGGCGTCACACACTGCCCTCAACACTTCCTCAGTCACTACACCATTCTCCATCCACCCTCCCTCTAATCGTCCGTTCACCACCTCCTTCTCGTCCCTCAAGTCTGGGACTCTGCCCACAAACACAGGCACAGGGTATGCTGGGGGCGGGCGAAAGTCTGTGTGATCGTTGTGGACGTTGCTGGGAACAGGCTGTGAAAGTTGGGAAATCGATAACCTGTGGTGGTCGGAAAGTCCTGGTGTCAAACCCTTTGAACCTGAGCTTGGTGAGGTCAAGAACTCTACAGCTGAACTATCGTCTGTGCTCACAATGGTCGCTGATGGTTGCAACCTGCTGCCGTTCTTCGCCTTAGAATTTCTGGAAGAAGAGCAAGAGGTGGGTAAGAGCTGAGGAGTCACGGCAGTGTGACGCTGGCCAGAAAAAAAAACCTGGCTTGGAAAGAGAGACTGGTGCTTGATACTGGCCTGTTGGGCACACTTGACTGTCACCTCCACTCACAGATTGATCTGGAAGACTGGAACAGGCATGCACTGGTTCACACTCACTGAAAATACCAACAGGAATTAACGAATGAATGCAGCCTTCTGAACCAGCTTTTGATAACGTCTCTGACTGATTGGAAGGTTCAGATGATGACTGTGTACCACAGCCTGCAGCACCTGTTGAAGAGCTTCCCATGTTGACAGCAGGAAAAGGTAGCGATGGTTGGCCTGGGGAAGAGCAAAGTTCTGACCAAGTTGAATTCTGATCTGGTTGCCGTCTTTCCTTGATGCCTGTTGAGGATCTTAAATTTTTGCTGACAGTGGGGTTTCTATCCTTAACATGAGGCAAGCAAGAACGTTCTGATGAAAAAGTTCTTTGAGGCTTATTCATGTCACTTTGTGCCTTTTCAAAGCCAGTCATAGACCCTCCTGAAAACATGTCTGTCTGCTGCCTCTGAACCACTGTGAGGTGATGTGAAGTCATGCCTGCAGCAGAACAGTGACAGGAGGTTCTGTGACGGCTGATGTTGCTGCTGCTGGTCTCACCCAGGTCTGCCAAAGGTGCAGAGGATGGACAGAACGCTTCAGCTGGACCACTGACAAGCCCTGTGTCATCGGGAAGACGGGATGTGCTCGCATGGTGAAAGCCAAATGTTGATGATGAACCAGCATCTGAGACTGTGCCTGTGGAATTTGATGCTTTAGCGCACACTCCTCTTCGTGATCTGGCTTGAGAGGATGTTCTAAAATGACCTGATGTTGATGGTCTGATGTGAGATGATTCGGCTGAATTTTGGGGTGGTCCATAACCTGAGCCCACCAGTGATGGCTCATTAGCTCTAGAGTCATAGCTGAATGCTGATACTGGTGGCCCTGTACAGACACTAGCAAGCTGTCCCATGCTGTGTTCTCCTGATATGCTCGTTGAACTCCTTAACAATGTATCAATCCCCGGTAGCGTCTGTGATGCAGAGAGGTAGACAGCTTCCATGAGTTGAAGGCACTGAGGTCCCGGAAGCTCTCCACCAGTCTTCCATCTGCAAGACCTCATCACTTGGGACCACGTCCTCCCAGGCTCAAAGTCTGCCAAGTGCATGGACTCTACAGCCTCTAGATCTTTCACAATCCTCAGTATGCTCCAGTTCTGCTCTTCATAGTATCCTGCCATGCCATCAGGATCTACATCAGAGGCCAGGTCTTCATTTCTGGATGGTGAAATGCCCACACTGGGAGGAGGTCCTTGCACTGAAGCGTTGGTAGTTTGACTTGAGCTGTAACTCAAAGATCTTTCGGTCTGACACCCAGGTTCAGAACCTTGACCCACGGCAGTCTCATCAGCAAGCAGGGATTCTGTGCCTCTGAGGGAACATCCAGGACCTTGGACTGGAGAGTCCAGACCCTCCCGACTTCCTCCAACTCTCAACCTTGTCTGAGCAGCTCCCTTCCAGTTTGACCACCATGAGAAGGGAATGTGGTGGATCTGGTGAGCTGTTGATGACCTCCAGAAGCTCCCTCAGGGGTGCTGGTTTCAACCTGCATCTCAGCGGCTGTCTGTGGTTGATTCAGCATGGTCATGGTGTCAAACGGACTGGTGGTAAGGGTTGATGGCAGTGGACCATCACGGTGTGCAGGTAGAGCGACAGGAGGAGAGCAGGGTCCCGGGCATGAGGACTGATGACGCTTTTTAGGCATGGTAGTGTCCGAGTCATCGTGCGTCTTGCACGACTTCGAACTGGAGCGCTTTGTTCCGCCAGCTCCATGTGCCTCCAGCTCCTGTAAAACATCCATATCCCATGTGTTTGTGTCTTCTCACAACTACTCATTTGTACATCTAACTTGTTCATGATAAAAGCAAAGATACAGAAATAATAAGTAAAAATATTTTTTCCTTTCATAACAAATTTCAGAATCAAGCAAATCTTAACCTCTTAGAGATTGCTGAGAAACTGTCTCTACCATTTGAAAATGTTCTTTTTTTTTTTTTTTTTTTTACATATACAGTGTCATAGCTGTGTAGTGCCCAAACTGCCAACACTCTTTCATTGGGTTTAAGCTCAGCCTGAATGGGGAACTCCATTCATGGTGGGTGTGTACAAACCAGAGCATCACACGTGGTGGACAATCACCAACAGGTCCGACTGACAGGCAGGGTCCTGCAAGAGGCAATGGCGGGGTCAAATCAATGCTGAGGAGTTACTGTTGTAGGACTCTGTCAGCAAATGTAAAAGGGAGAAAGACACAGTTACCTGCAGGACTGGTCAAGACATTTGAACCATCTTCTTCTTCTTCTTCTTCTGCGTACACAGGCTACACTCCTGCGGACACTCCCTATATGGACAGGCAAGTATTAATCCCATCTACCTGACAAAGGGAGTGGATTTTTTTGTGTATGACCATTTCTTATCCTGCCATTAAGGCAGCCATACTCTATCTTCAGGGAAGGTGCATGCTATATGTAACATGTCATCCATACCAATGGCCAAACTGGCCTTCTCTTCGGAAAGTTGGTGATGGGATTTTGCATGTGTGCAAGATGTTATGCATGCGTTCACACATGGAACCTTGGTTTATAGTCTCATTTGAAGGACTGTACTGGAAATGGAGTCAGAGCTAATGTTAACTCCGAGGAAAAAATCCCCCTGTACCAAAATGGCCCGGTGGAGATTCGAACCCGCAACCCTTGAATTACGAGTCCAGCTCTCTACCAACTGAGCTATTCTGGCCCCCAACAATATTCTCAGAGATGCGCCAATTAAGTGGATAACACTTAACTGTGTCACACATCCAGTTTTCTCATTGGACCTTACACAGGGTTTATCTACTTTCAAATGAACACTCCCAAACCTTCGAAGACTTTTTCAAGGACTGTCTATCCCATTTCAAAGATCTCTCATGCAAACAGT
>JADBJO010000744.1:180000-230000 GCA_016801955.1 Conus betulinus
CTGAGAAAACGTTACTATGTGTACTGTGGAAAGACAGGCAATGTCTACCCCTGACTTTCCCCCTTAGAACTGGTCACATTGGGCCCATTTGTCTGCTCAACAGTTATAGCAGAGACAGAAAATGTCTAAAGATGATCGATGCGCTTGAAATACAGGCACTGTATCGCCACGGTTCGACTGCCCTGATGGTTATCATCACTGATCGATTCAGATCTGCATGCCTCGGGTTTGATGTGACGTTTGTTCACCAAATGACGCAGGCACAAATTGTGTAATGATGTTGACACTGAGAACAGGCAACTCTGTTTGCAAATGAAAGACAGGCGTTATCTTTCCCCGACCTTTTTTTTTTTTTTTTCCCCTCCTCGAAACGGGTCTGTTGGTAGAAGTCTGCACTGTGGAACAGGTGTAATGTTGTGTTGCCAACTGATAGACCATAGGCATGCTAGCCGCTTTTTTCTTTCTTTTCTTTTTTTTTTTTTTTTTTCCTTTCTTATTTTATTTTATTTTATTTCATTTTTTTGGTTTTCTCCCTTCGTCACAGTTTCAGTTTCAGTTTCATCAAGGAGGCGTCACTACGTGCGGACTAGTCCATAATATTAAACGCTACACCACATCCACCGAGTTTTCAGACCACACTACGCATGATCTGAAGCTGATGGATTTGAATTAACAACAAAGATGTGACAATTGAAGAAGAGGGTCTCGTGGCTACGACTCAGCGGACGTCTGACCTAGGCATTAGCCCAACGCGCTGGTCACACCGTGAGTGCCTACCTACCATTTGGGGGGGTGGGGTGTGTGTGTGTAGTGGATGTACACGTGTGTGTATGATGTGTGGGCATGGGCCCATGTGTGTGGATGGGGGCATGTGTGTGTGTGTGTGCGCGCGCGCGCGCGCGCGTAAGTGCGCGCAGGCATTTGTGCGCGTTTGTTCGAGTGTTCGTTCGTTCTTTAATTTAACGTCTATCCACCTAACAGTGATCTTAGACAGTATGTAAGTGTGTGTGCATGTGGTGTTTTTTGGGGGTGTATGCATGCGAATAGTTGGTGTTGAATTTGGGCGTACGTAGGTATGTATAATGCAATTAAGCCTAGATAAAATAAATAAT
The DNA here is from genome assembly GCA_016801955.1 of Conus betulinus. Taxonomy (NCBI): domain Eukaryota; kingdom Metazoa; phylum Mollusca; class Gastropoda; order Neogastropoda; family Conidae; genus Conus; species Conus betulinus. Next base: position 181,113 of record JADBJO010000744.1, read on the forward strand.
TTAAAAAAAAAACAAAACAAAAAACCCCCCCCCCCCCCCCCCCAAAAAAAAAAAAAAAAAAAGTAAATGTCCAATTGGGCTCTTAATCAGTCCTTGAACAACTTCCAAAATGTTTGATTCGTTGGAGATGACGTCTTCAAAGGCTGATATCGACAGTTCAGTGTTCAACAACCAAGTAGGTAAGTAGGGTTTCATTCTATCGCACAAAAAGTAGATGGAACGGAGTGATTTGCTGGCCACAAATACAAGTCACGTGTTTTACAGAATTTGGTTTTAAAGGCATCAAGCCTCAATCTAAAAAAATCAAACTTTTTAAAATCCGCTCTTGGTAGAGATTCTTGATACCTGTTTTATTGTCTGATATCTTGTTAAATAATATCCCCTTTTTGTTTCTGGTGCCTTTTCGTTTATTTGAAATAGAGTTCCAGGATACGTCTTTTAAAAGACTATAACTCTCATGAAGGATAAAGGAATGCATACCTTTGTTAAATCAGTCTCAGTGATAGCAGCTTTTTTTGGCTAATTGGTCTACCCTTTCATTCGCAGATAATCCACAGTGTGATGGAACCCAACAAAAATCGACGTAGGAACCACGTAAATGCAAAAAATGAATTAAGTGGTAGACTTCTATATATGAGTTCTGCTCTCACACTTGTATTCGAAAATTTTAGAGCTTGCAGGACTGATTTTGAATCAACGCAAAGTAGTATTTGAAATGCAGGAAACTGAAAATCAAGAAGAAAGTTAAATGCCATAATAATGGCAACAAGTTCCGCAGTAGCCTAAATATGGAAATATTCTTACCAAGGTGGTAACCTTTCTCTATTTTTAAGGATGGAATTATGAATGCTGAACCAGACAAATGATTGTCTAGTACAGAATTTAAAAAAAAAAAAATGTTCGAGTGTGTGTGTGTGTGTGTGTGTGTGTGTGTGTGTGTGTGTGTGTGTGTGTGTGAAGTGTGTGCACAGATGTGTGTGTGTGTGTGTGTGTGTGTGTGTGTGTGTGTGTGTGTGTGTGTGTGTGTGTGTGTGTGTGTAATTTGTGGGTTTGTGTGAGCACACGTATCTGCATATAGGCTATACATGTACATATCTGTGTCTATGTGTCTGTATGTGGGCGTGTGTGGGCGTGCGTGTGCGCATGTGCGTGTGTGTGTGCATTTGTACGCTTATGTGTATGCGTGTGTGCGCGTGTCGGTGTGGACGTACACATGCACACATGTGTATATGCGTGTGGGTAAGAGCAAGCGAACGTACGCGCACACGTTCGTATGTGTGTGTGTGTGTGTGTGTGTGTGTGTGTGTGTGTGTGTGTGTGTGTGAGAGAGAGAGAGAGAGAGAGAGAGAGAGAGAGAGAGCGCGCGCGCGCGCGTGCGTGCGTGCGTGCGCGTGTTGTGTGTGTGTGTGTGTGTCACAGCATACAAGAATAACATCAACCTATAGAATTAATTATCATCCTACCTTAATGGCTCTTCACTTACCAAACCCATGCATCGCCATACTCTGCAACATTGACACTGACATCGTGTGGAGAACGGTAACACCAACGGCACTTTGCGCGGAATGGGAGGGAACGACAAGTTGCTACCTGGGTGCGGGAGAGCGGGTGGGTGGGAAAAGAGCAGGGGGAGGGGTGGTGGGAATAACGGGGAACCCCCTACTAAAAAAAAATATCTGTCCACAGTAGGGCCCATGCAGTCACACGCGCAGTTGCTGATGATCAATCTGTGAGAAGCTGTACCCTCGGCAAAACAAATGCGTCCCCACGGTCAAACGTTTGAGACATGACACGGTGCCTAACTTTGAAGCAGTTGCAGTTTGATTCTGTTCAACATGTAATGTGCGAATACGAGATCATGACGTTGTCTGTCGTCTGCTAGACTTTTCACCCTCAAATCCTTGTGCCTGTCCGTGTAGGAATTAAATGAGTCTACCTTCTCTGTTAATGCATGACATTAAGCCATTTATAAACTCCAATTCCGAAGTCAAAACCCGGTTACTCATCCTGCTTTTTTTATGTTCAGAGTGATTTTCAAACACAACTGCCTGGTGTCAACAATAACCTAAGGACTCTCACGTCGTTTTTCCATTTGGTTTGTGCGCATGCGCGCTAATGATTTTAAACGTGGGCTCGGCAGAGCTATTCTGATCGCTGTTCTTCTTGGAAGCACGGGGCAGTTCAGCAGAAGTGGAATGTAGGGCGTTCATTGTGACAAAAATGTGAGTACGTACGTACCATGGGGTGGAGAATGTACCGATGTACCCACGGCCAAACGGCCCGATGTATTCCCACCAACACCCCCCCCCCCCCCCCCCCGCTCTCTGTGTGTCTCTCTCGCTGCCTCCGCAGTTTATTGGTTCAACCAGTGCATCATCGCCACGCACAAAGGGACCGGTGCGCACGCACGCACGCACACACGCGCGCGCGCGCACACACACACACAACCACGGGGCAAGCACACACACACAACCACGGGCAAGCACACACAGCCACACAGGACACACACACACACACACAATGCGCACGCACACAACAGGGCACACATACACACACACACACACACTCATGTACGCACGCACACACAACCACAGGGCGCACACACACATTCACTCACAGATAGACACACACACACGTACCATGCTCGCGCACACAGCTACAGGGCACACCCATGCATGTGCACATGCTCACGCACACATGATCCCCATCCCAGTCGACCCAAGGGCCCAACAGCTGACCCCATGAGAAGTACGCAGCTTATCATCCCTGCTGATGATTATCAGTCCTCCCATGAAACGGTTGGGGTGACACTCTCTCTCTCTCTCTCTCACACACACACACACACACACAGAGTTTCATCAGGGAGTCGCCACATGCAGACATGTCGCAATGAAGCTAGCGTAAGCCAAGACAAGAGATTCTGATGTACACAGGAATGGCAGCTAAATGGCTGAATGACACACAGAACTAAAACAAAAGGATGCAAAATGCGGGTCAAGACTGGTCAGTGCTAATCAGACACACATGCATGCACAATGTGCTGGTGTGTGGTCCTCCCTTCAAGTCAGTGATTTATTTAATGTCTTTTTCATCACCAGATGATATTAGACACTTATTTTAAAAGAAAGTACACACACACACACACCACACTCAAGTGACCATCATGTTAGTACTTTCAAACCCACATTTGATATATGCATATTTACATAGGTGTGTGCGCGCTTGTGCTCCTGTATGTGTGCATGTGAATACATGTGTGCATACCAATATGTGCATGTCTGCCAGTTAATGTTGATGGAGGTACACACAAGTATCACATGTGTGCACATATGCATGTACACTTATAGCTAGTTAGTTATGTTAGGCTGTTCAGATGATGGTGTGTTATAACTGATTATTAGTAATATTGATTGTGAATAACAGTATGAGCACTTGGGATAAAAATCATAAATGAAAATGAAAATGACAGTAATGAAAACAAAACTTTACATTTATAAAGCATAGAAAAAAGGTGTAAATATGAATAATTAAAACTTGTACAATATATTACTTAAGAAACAACAATGAAGTGAAAATAAATAGAAGAAATGCAATCAATTTAGGATTTGATAATAAGGTAATTGTCATAATCACAGTCATTATCATTGTCAATCTTCAGATCAGGTGCACACACACACACACACACACACACAACCACATAGCCTTCACAGCCTACAACACTCTCATCACACACACACACACTGACATAACCACCACACATTCAGCCTGTCAGTGGACACACAACTTACCATGCCCTCTTCCAACACACACACCGACATCAAACACACTAATTAACCAGTCTGTGGACACATGCGCTTCTGTTCTCCACCCTCCTTTCACGACAGCATGTGGCACATCCCACCTGCATAACCATACACTGCCCCTCCTTTTTTAGCCCCTCCCCCACCCCCACTCCACCCTATACAAACATACCTGCCATGATGTATGCACAAGACCAACACCCCATTCCTCCACCAACGAACACTAGCACACATATGTGCACCACATCTCTAAGCACAGAGGTCTGGGGTCCCAGAGTTTTGATGACCACACCCATATTTGCTGTCTTTAACCCCAACACTCACATCTGTCACGGCATACCATTCCCCACCACACACAATATTTCTTGTGTAAGGTTTCTAAAGTTCTGTAACTGTGACATTTTTTTAAAGTGTTAATGCGTATGTGGTGCATGGTATTCAAGTGTAAGTAAATGAGACAGAGAAAGCACGAGAGAGATGCTGACACCAACACTACATCATGGAATAGGCAGGTCGCTGCCTGTTTCAGTTGAAAACAGGTGGAAGGAGAGACATTGGACACAGTTATGGTGCATGCACACACCCCACACAAAGAGAGGGAGGCGACTATAAAAGATATTCATTTGTTCTGTGTATTTTGTGTCTGCATCTGTGCTAGGCGAACTGAAGCTGTGTGCAGTTTGAAGTTAAACACGTGTCACCACTTTTAACAGCGGCAAAGGTTGCCTTCCATGTCTGGATCCTTCTCTGTTGACAAGGGCAAGTAACTTCCATCTTCATAGGAAGTTCATGATGGTGGACTATGGGAGAAATGGTAACAGCCAACTACATGGAATGAACTAAAAACTTAAAACTTTGTATTCATTTGGTTTGATGTGATGTATGATGCTCTAGTTTCACGAAATAAAACATTTATCTTTAGGATAGTGTGTTTGAGCATTGTGCATGTATTTTTCATCAAACTGTGCACTCTAAATGACACCTTAAAAAAGGAACATTGACATAGTTGCCACTTTCACACGCAGTTCTGCAAATGTTAGAAATTCTGAGGGCACTAATTTTATCTTGCACTAAAATATTAGTTGCAAAAATAGATTTCAATGTGCAGGAGGGAAATGGAGGTAAAACTGTTCCTTTTAAGATTTTGAAATACCTGAAAAAGTCTTGTTGCCAGTTATTTTTTTTTCTGCATGCAACTTCTGCAAAACAGATTACCTGTTTCTACACAGGATTTTGAAAAAAACAAATTCAGTGTTTCAAATGTATAAAAATTATTTGTTAACAATTTCATCCCTTCGGAGTTCATAGGCTGCGAAGCTTCTCCTGTCTGGCCTGCAAGTGTTCATGAATGGAAGAAAGGATTCTTTATCTGAACTCTGTTCATATCTTAAAAGTTACTTTACTGAGTGGCTAACAATTTTCCCTACATGGCGATCACTAAAGGATTCCTTCATGTAATGGATGACCCTTTTATAAACTTGATGTTTATCCGATTATTTGCGTAACTCCATTTTAGAATGTAATCCAAAATAACACATACTGACCAAATTCGGTGTGCTTATGAGGAAGTTACTTCCCCTGCCTAGGGTGTAAGCAAGCTAGCTCGCTCAAATGCTGTTGGAGCACAGACTGCAAACGATCTCCAGTGTCACCTGAGCAGCATTTGGGCATAGGACTGAATGAATTAAAATGACTGGAAGATATAAGGAATCATCAATGGTCAGAGACAACATCAAAGGCTTTTTTCTGACCCTCTCGTTTGGTTTCAATGAGTAACGCACACAGTGCAGGCACACTGAAAACACACTGCTGTATCACAATATTTGAAATCGCGTTGTTATGAAAAAGTATTGTCTGGAAATACCATTTACGTAACTTTGACTCAATCACATTTGAATTTAAGCTCAAAATGTGATTCGGCTGTGTGTGTCGTTTCTCAAATTTCTTTGTGTGTTACATAAAAGACATCACTCCACATGACCAAAGTTTTCCCGCACAGTTAGCAACTAACCATGGGCTCAGTTACTTTTCATTCGGCAAGTCATTCTGTGATCTTCGTTGCACATAATTCTTGTAAGTTTTGAAGAGTATGTGAAGAGTTAGGCCAGATCAAAGCAGCATATTGTATTTCTACAGAGACCATCACTGTTGTGATTTCATTTGTGGATCTAACTTGCGTTCGATGTCAATGTCATAACCACATATTTCATGGAATTTTCTTTCTTTTGTGGCTGCGTGTCACCTACGACTTCTTAACATCAAGCTTGTGTTCTGGTGATTTTGCTGAAATTTCATGACAAACCAGACTGTCAATCGTTCATTTCCTGTGTCTTTGATCCATTTCCCAGTATCATGGTAAGGTAATATTGCTGACAGCCCAGCCGACCGCAAAGGGCCGTATCAGGACTATCACCGCGTTGAAGTCTACTCACAAGTCATTATTAAAGAATAAATAAAAAAAAATTCACACACAACCCTTTCAAACACACCATCTAAAAAAAACACACTGGAAATTTTGTTAAAAATCTTTCGTCCGTAAAATCTTACATCAGATGAAAAATGTGAATCTCTTTCAGAAATTCATAGATCACATCAGGTGGGACGTCTCTGAACAAGATTTTCATGGAGTCTGCTGTAAAGTGTTAATGTCTCACATCATGCAATCCCAACATTCTTAAAGAATAAAATTCACTTTGAGTGGTACATGACATGGAATGCACCATGTAGCCTCTCACCTTTCAAAAGATAAAAATGGGTGCAAAAGGAGTGGCCCACATGCGAATGGCACAAACAGTTTTTCTTCTTTATGGCTGCCTCGGGATCATGGCAAAAACTCAGGTTTGGACAGATTTGAAAAATAATTTGTTATCCATCTGCAAGTTCCATTCCTCTGCTAAAGGTCTTTGACATAAGCCTGGGTTTGGGGTTTCAGATCAGTCTGAGGGATAGAGAATCTGCTCAACTCTTTCTTTGTGGCACTCTTGGCAAGTTCATCAACCATTTGGTTGCCTCGAATGCCCATATGGCTGGGAATCCAAGAAAAAAACTGTGTTATATCCATCTGATTTCAGGAAGATGTACAGTTGGGATGTCCACACACGCCACGAAGATGAGGTACAACACATATACACATTCTCTATCACTCACAAAAAGAAAAATAAAACAATGACAGTTGAAGTGACAATTTTCTTTTAATATAGAAATATGTTGACATTTAATCAATTCTACATGTACACAAATTCACCCTTTTTTTCATAATGCAGAACACCATCCCTCAGAATCTCTGTCAGGCAGAGAACAGCAAGCAAAATTATTTCACAGACTTTTCAACTTAAAATTTAAAGGAAAAAAGAGGAAAAGTATTTACAATCTTTAACCTTTCTTGTTTCATCAACAAAAGAAGTATCCATACAAGCACAGACCACAATCATTCCTGAAGCACCTATGTACAAGGCGGTGTTGCTGCTCTATTCCAAATGGGTACACATATTAGTTCAACTACACAATGTAGTGCCATACTTTTGAACTATTTAACTTCTCCATTCTTTTTTTTTTCCATTCTTTTTTTTTTTTTTTTTTTTTTTTTTTTGCCTTTTTCACAACTTACAAGTTGATATTGAAACAGGTGCATCATTATTCTAATGAAAAACAAATATTTCCTTATTCCACCTGCAAAGACAATTTAGAAAAGAAAACGAAAGAAGAGTTTACTTGAATTCAACTGTGAACCATTTATAAAAACATAAATCTCCACCCCAACCACTTGTCTCTTCTTCTGCCTATCACAAACACAATTTTGAGGAAAGGTGTTAAACATATGGTTTGTGTACAACTGTTCCATTGTGAAGAAAACATGGGATATGATTGTCCCAGAATCACAGTTCAGTCAACTGCAACTTGGTTCCAAAGAAAACCTACCCCTCTTTCCAACGTGTACCATGTGTGCATGCCATCAGGTTTCCTCTTCACACAACTTCCTTGGTTCATAACATTATTTACAAGATAATTTCATTAATAAGCTTTTCTTTTCCTCCAACATCAGCTACTACCCTAATGACACAGACAAAGAATGTCATAGTAATCTAGACATAAGCCTGCCATGCCATGACTCACCTGCATGGTAGGGCATGCCATTAAAACAAAACAAACCCCCCCCACACACACACAACTGAACAAAAATAACAAAATATCAACTGATCACACAATCTCTTTCTCACCACAGCAAAAGAACGCGAGTAAAAGTAGAACAGCTTCCACAATCTGTCTCCTGTAAAATGTATCTTACAGTCTGTTTCACATCCAGTAACAGCACAAACAACGGCCGACTCTTAACGCATTCCTCTTACAATGCTGATGGATATGCAACTACTAGTGTCCATCTCAATCGGCATACCACTGTCCCATCATGAACTACACAAATGAGAATGTCCAACAGTTAACAAGGTGAACGGGAAATGTCAAAATGTCACATGCATTCAAATGGCTAATGCTGAGTGACTCACATGATTCAAAGTGCTGACCTCGATGCGTCACCCAGGATGATTACTTTCCATGTCAAACATGGCTGACCAGCACACCGACGCTTGAAACCATTGTTCTCATTGGAAATTACAGGCAAACTCCATGAAATCACCATCATCATAATTCTAGTATTAAAAGATATGGTGGGCCTGATTGTAACTACCATCTTCCCTGCTTCTTACTGCCTTCATCACACTCTGACTACTGAAAATTATGGTGCAGGTCTGCTTGCATTCATACACATATCTTCTTTAATTCAATTGTTTATTCCTCTGCTTCATTTCAAACTTTCTTAATAATTAGATCACAAAATGGCCTAAAAACCCAAATACGAAACAGAAAGAACAAAGAGAGAGACTGACAGCAAGATAGAGACAAAAGTGAAAGAATCCCATTGTCAGTAAGCCGAGGAATGAAAGTTCAGTACATGCCAGCGCGCCATCACAAACTTACATGTTTTTCACACAATCTGGAGGTGTGCCCCCCAATCTCCACACCCTCCTCATTCCAATCCCCTCCCCTGTGAAAACACAGAAGCTTTATCCAACATTACATATTGTTTACAAAGATACGTCCCACACATGTTGTTATTCTTATCACGCAAGTTGATGACCTCCATCCCCCAGTCCAGTCCAACCAACCAAGAGAGTGTTTTATAAGACATTTCAGCAAACAAATTGCCTTAAGGTAATGACTTACATAATGGCATATATTCAATGTATTAGTTGGTCCTCTTCTGCACGTGAGCAAAAGATTCCATGATTTTCCTTTCCCTGACCCCCCCCCCCCCTCCAAAAAACCTTGCACACACATGATGCTTACACATCTACATGCATGCAAGCGTACACTCACTCACAGAAGAATATACAGAAATAAACCCGCAACTTGTTTCCTGACTAAGTATCCATCACAATATAATTCTTTTTAGAATAATAAGAGAACAAATTAGAAGTAATCAGAACTACAGTGCTCAGTACTGACTCGCAGTGGCTCACCATCCATCATAAATTCTAAGGACATTTTATCACACACACACAAAAACCCACTCAGGATGAAAGAGAAAAACAGCACAGGAAGCAGATCCACAGTCAGAACAAACAATTACCACTGAATCCATCTGATCAGAGCTGACTTTGGTCACTGAGAGTACATCCCCCCCCCCCCCCCCCCCCCCCCCCCCCCCCCCCCCCCAAACTGTCCTTTTCAACTCTCCAGTACTCTATCTCAATCCATTTTCAAACTCTGCTGAGATAAAATTTCTGTACCTGTACTGGCAACAGTATCCATACCAAATTTGGATGTAACATTGCCTTATTATAAATGTCATTGCACTGTTTTAATTTCTTCACCTATTTCTTCATTAGATCCTGATACAGTACAGCATTCTGCCAAAGGTATCAGTGTGCATGTGCTTATTCATATAAACCATTTTCTTTTGAAAGTCAGAAGAACTTTCTTGCCACGGACTCAGTGTGTGAACTGAATGAATGCTGCACATACCATTTATTAGGCAAAACTACTGCCAAGACCATTTATGATCTACTAAAGCAACAAACCCCTCTTCCCTAGAATCCCCCCTCCCCCTCAAATTTGGAAGTGAACAGGTGGTCAGTCCTTATACCAACTCTCTACAATGCCAAGCTTGGTCCAAGGAAACTGGGAATGCATTAGCTTTCTTGACTTCTAGCAAGGAAATTATGTTTCCACCCATATCTGCGGGTTTGTCCGTCGGTCAGTAAGACGCCGCAAACACTACTGATCCAATTCAAACAAAAACTTGGTAGACTGATGGAACGTAGCCAAAAGACACCCATGAAATCTGAAGTGGATGCAGAGCAAAAGGAGACCCCAGGATTTTTCCCAACTGTCCTTAGACTCAAGATGACACATTTTTTGACATTTTCCAAAATCTTGAAGAAGAAAAAAGAAAAAAAAGATATGAAAGAAAACATGCTGGACTGAAGATGTTTTGATATCTGCGAACGTGCAAGATCTGGTTCCGATCCGGATTACATATTGGATCCAGCAAGCACAGTCCTATTTGATCTTAGCGGAAGTCGGTGTTCATGAGCACCTTTCTAGTTTGCTTCTTTTACTCACAGCAGCTGAAAATGTCAGACGTTTCAGGGAAAATGTTCTATCTGGTTCCCAGAGAGTAGAATCATCAAATTCTGGTAAAGCACTCGACTGAAAACCTGCAGCAACTGGGTCACCTATACAATGCTTCACATCTCAGTATACAGTCCCAAGGCCACCCTCAGTCTACAGACCGCTCAAATCATTCCCTAATAAACAAAACACCCCTACCCCCCCATCCCTACCTACCCCAGCCCTGCACATAGTAGTAACGACATTTAAAGGCAACAGGGGCCTGTACACTGAAAAAAAAAACCCAAAACAAAGCCCTTTCTCTCTCTCAATTTTCTCTCTGCATGCAATCATTCTCCTTCCTAACATTTCCTGACCATGTCCCTGGCGATTTCATGACCAGGTTTCCAAGCACAACGTTTGCAAAGAAATGGACCATCCAGTGTCCTGGTGACACACATTCTCTATACTATTTCATATCTTTCCACAAAAAAGAGGACTTCAGAGGAGAACTTTTCAGGTTGATCATCGGCAAGCTGTTTCACCTCGGTAATCTGAAAAAAAAGAAAACAAGATTTGCTCCTGAAAACAGAATAGGCCAGTTCAAATGATTTGTTACTCTGAAAAAATCTCTCTCTTGCTCTCAACGTATCTAAGCATTTGTCTGTGGGTATCTACTGAGTTTTGATCACACACACACACACACACACACCACACATACACACACAGAGTCTCTCTCTTGCTCTCACTGTATGCCAGTGGGTATCTACTTTAAGTCAAAATAACATACTTCACAAAACATTTGCTTCTCATCAAACCATGTGTACTTTAGTCCCCTGTACTCCACACCAAAATGTTCTTCCCCCCCGACAAAGCTCACAAAACTGGACCCCTTTCAGTTAATCCTATGAACCACTTATTGTGTACTTCTGTATTGGAAACACTGTCGAACAACAGCACGACATATAATCAATAAAGTTCATGCATTCAATGTCTCCAACTTTATAATACATTACAGATATTAAACAAACTGTCCATTAATCAGAAAGAAGACCGTGAGGACAGATACAAAATTATGCGCGCAGATATTGTCTAATTCTTCCATTAATAAAGGTGAGTCCAATATGCTTTGATGCATGGATTTGGGATGTGTACTGGGGAGAAAATGGGAGGGGAAAAAAGAAGAAAGGGATGGGTGGAAGGAACAAGAACCAAAAAAGTATTTTCTTTTTCAAAGGACCTATGAAGGGATGAGCAGTAACACAAAAAAAAAGAAAGAAGAAAAGAAGAAAAACATGCTATGGATAGTATGTGGCTTGGGGCCACAAAATCACATCCTTGCAATCATTTCTTTTTCATCTTCGGTCACTGTCACTGACTCTTTCAACTAGTTTTTCTCTTTTGTCAGGCTGTAAGTCAACTAGCACAACCTTCAAATATTCTTTCCATTACAATAAAAAAAAAAAACCCAACAACCAGGCACCTATATTCCACCAGCTCTCCTCATGAAGTTGATCTTCCCAGGCGACAAAGATCTAAAAATGAGTGACAACCCTGCAGCCCTTCTCACCTGAATATCACAATAGGGTTTGCGTGAGGTGAAGGAGACGTTGACAGGGAAGAAGTCGTCTGGGTGCCCACCATTCATGGTGAACTCCAGGCTGCCAGACTTGTTGGTGCTGTCAATAAAGGGCAGACTCCACTGCAGCTGCCGCTTGTGGGTGTCGTAGTGATAATCCCCATCACAGTCCCCGACCACTGGCGACCCCACGCCGGACCTGATTCACAAGAATTGTTTTCCTATGAAAGACGGGACAAGTCCGTTTCCAAGAGAGCGTTTGGTCAAATAACATTTTGTTCACTGTCATCACTGGAAAGTAAACTCGACTGTCAACCTCATATAAGACTGGCAAATACATAAAGAATAATGCACTGCTTACTGTCGGCTTCATATGAACATTTACAACACTTTCAACCCTTCCAAGCTTTCAACCTGGGCAACCTTTCCTGTTTGGGTGGAAGGCATACTTCAACTGAAATCTAATACCCCCAAAACTATTTTCCTTAAAGGCTTAAATTTTTATATGGTTATTGCAAAATGAATTAACTTACTACAATCTAATACATTACAATGTACTTTGAACTTCTGATGCTTTGACAAATTCAAGCTCAAAACTGACTCTGACTCTATTCAAACTAAATGCAGGTTTTCCCCTGACATGCAAAAAAACGCAGAATGCTAGCTAATTGACTTTGGCTCCATTCAAATGAAATACAGGTTTTCCCCTGACATACAGGAAAGGGCAGATTGCTAGCTAATCGATTTTGGCTCCATTCAAATGAAACGCAGGTTTATCCCTGACATGCAGAAAAGGGCAGATTGATAGCTAAGTAAAAAAAAAAAAAAAAGTTTACCCCTGACATGCAGAAATGGGAAGATTGATAGCTAAGTCGAATACATAGGACTGGCGGAATCAGGTGCAGTGGTACTGGACAACTTATTCAAGAAAGCTCGCACGTGCTTCTCCCTTTTGTTCCCTCTCAGCAAATTAAGTGGAGTATGGTGGACAGGCAGTATCAGGAAAAGCAGAAGTTAAAAAGCAGTCATAAAAGACGCTCATATGTGCTTCCTCCTGGGGTTCCCTCAAATGAAAGAAGATTGTACCCATTCATCACAGAAACATTCTGCAGGCTATACGCAGGAATGCACAAAAAAAGAGGATTGTATCTATTCATCACAAAGAACATTCTGTAAGCTATACGCAGGAATGCACAAAAAAAAAACAGATTGTACCTATTCATCACAGGAACATTCTGTAGGCTATACACAGGAATGCACAACAAAGAAGTGTACCCATTCATCACAGGAACATTCTGTAGGCTATACGCAGGAATGCACAAAAAAGAAAGTACCCATTCATCACAGGAACATTCTGTAGGCTACATGCAGGAATGCACAAAAAAGAAGACTGTACATATTCATCACAGGAACATTCTACGGGCTATACGCAGGAATGCACAAAAAAGAAGACTGTACCTATTCATCACAGGAACATTCTACAGGCTATACACAGGAATCCACAAAAAAGAAGACTGTACCTATTCATCACAGGAACAACAGGCTATACGCAGGAATGCACAAAAAAGAAGTGTACCTATTCATCACAGGAACATTGTGTAGGCTATACGCAGGAATGCATAGAAAAAGTATAAGCAGGAAGCATCAGGATCCTGAAAAAGTTCCTTTTCCATGCTTCTGATATCAGCTAATAGACGAAAAAGAAAAAAAAAAAAAAAGCAATGATATATCAGACCTCCACTGATCTCTCAATATGACTTCTGACAGCCTCAGAAAACAGACACCTCTCCACAAAGGAGAGAAGACTTTTATTCCTCCATCTTGTTTGCAACCCACACAAGAAACACAGAACAGCCTGCAGCAGGGGGAGAACTTACGGACAAGGTATGGAGATGACGACATCCTCCAGCTGCATGTCAGCCTGTTCCAGCTCATACTCAATGTTGACCTCACAGCCACTGCTACTCTCTGAGGGCCAGCAGTTGACTAAAACACACAGTCAAAACATGTTTAGAACACTTCACACAGTCTTTAGACTGCAATCTACTACACATGCACACAAGTAAATTATAATGCTGTATAAATTGCTAAGCAAAACAACGTGCTGAAGTGCATAAAAGCAAAATCTTCATGATTTACGTCTGCATTAAAATCACTACAGACCTGATCTACTTGGTGTCTGCTCTCTGTGTGTGTGTGTGTGTGTGTGTGTGTGTGTGTGTGTGTGTGTGTGTGTGTGTGTGTGTGTGTGTGTGTGTGTGTGTGTGTGGCGTGTTTGTGAATGTGTGTGCACGTGCCAGCGAGCATACACCTACATGTGCGTGTGTGCTGCCACTGGAGATGGTAAATGGCTGTTCTGATGCACTGAACTCTCCTCAGCGCTGCCCTGCCCCTTAAACATGAAGATACAACTTTAGTGAGGATCAATCTGACAAACACACACACACACACACTGGTACAAAGGAGGCAAGACTCACTGGAAAGAGGTATAAGAGCCTCGTCCTGGGTCTGTAGTCTCCACTTCAGAACACCTACATCCTGATTCAGGGGGGGAACGGCTTGTCTGGGTTCTTCAGCCCAATTTGTGCTGTCGCCAGGAACATCTTCTTGTCTATGTTGGGATGAGTCTGCCAACATCAACAGTTAAATGGACAGAAATGAGGTACATGTTATAATAATCACAATCACCCAGAACTACTACAACTACCCCACAAAATAAGCTGTCATGGACAACAGGTTTAAAAAAGACATGCCCACCCCCAAAACCATTCCATCAAGAACAGATGATGCAAAAATAAGAAATGCAAGTTTCTAACATATTCAGAAATGCACCATCTTCTTAAATGATGCTGTGCAGATGCACAAGTGTGTTTGCACATTCACATCACCATGATCGAGATAATTTATGGAGAATGCCCACTTGCAGATTGTGCACAAAGCAAAGTTTTCTCCTTTTGGTTTCTTGTTGTAAACACACCACTTCGTGGAGGTCTGGCAGCACTGATTTTGTGCTTTTACTGTGGCAGAATTCTCCTTCTGTCGTCAGACTCCCACGTGCTCTTAGTTTACAACAGCTAACTATCTTTACAGCACTTTCTCTGGGCTTATGCTCAGTTCTGTCATCTCCATCACCTTCCATGAGATTTATGCATTTGTGCACAGTGTTCAAATAACAACTTTCCATCCATGTTCGCCCAACAGTTAAAAAAGGTGCATCAGTTTGGTTTTGTTTGTTTGTCTGTTGTTGTTTTTCTCATAACACAGATACACAACCTTAACAACCACAATGATCATCGTTTTTCACATTCTTCAGTAATAAACAGTGATCCTTTTTCACTTTCTTCAGTAATAGATACAGCTATTCTCCGACAGTACGCTTGTCTGTTTAAACGAAGACTACCAGATTCAGAACCTTTCTCCTACATGGTTCTATTTCTGTTGATAAATGCCTATGCATGTACTGACCACCACATCAAGCACAGTCACTGGCAAATCAATACAGACAGGCAAAGCCGTCATGGACTGTGTGCTTTATTCAATCCACTACAGAAAGTTCTGACAGTATGAAGTTGGAGGTCATGTGTCTGTGTGCATTCAACCCACTACAGACACTTCTGACAGTATGAACTTGGAGGTCATGTGTCCGTGTGCATTCAATCCACTACAGAAACTTCTGAGTATGAACTTGGAGGTCATGTGTCCGTGTGCATTCAATCCACTACAGAAACTTCTGACAGTATGAACTTGGAGGTCATGTGTCTGTGTGCATTCAATCCACTACACAAGCTTCTGACAGTATGAACTTGGAGGTCATCTGTCCATGTGCATTTGCCCTATTTCCTGCTGTCGTACAGACTGCCTTGAACAATACTCATGATGCAAATGAATCAACCGTATGCTGGACATGTTCATGAAGCAGGGAAAACAAGTGTCATTTGCTCATGCACTCATTATTCACAGCAGACACAAAAAAATATCAAACAGATTTAGAGACAAATTCAATACTGTATGTGAATGATAGTGACTTTCCACTTCTTAAAATAAGTCTTTTTCGGTAAATTAATTCACACTTCTTCATTCTTTACTTTTAGTTTAACAAAGTAAAAAAAAAAAAAACAAAAACAAAAATATGAACATGAAAAGCAACACAGATTAAACACAACGCTTCACTCACCTGAATCTGGATGCCTTTGTTGTCATTGTTGATGGTGCAAACCTTGATACGGCCCACACGATCCTCTGACACCTTCAGCTTCAGGATTCCATGCACTTCCATGTTTTGCAGACCTCCATCTCTTCCTGCTGTCAGTACCATCTTCTCCTCTATCGACATGTGCACACTGCACACAGTACAAGGTAACTCTGCCATGCAGCTGAACAAGTTTTATGGTCAATCTTATAAACTTAAGCCATATCTGATAGTACCTGACACGGTTTATGTGAGGATAACAGTTACAATGGGAACCATTATCAGGAAAGTGTTCACCCAGATGAAACAGAAGGGAAGCAATTCTAACTTTTCAACAAAAGCGGAAGGGCACCTTCCAAGTTCACGAACTTAAATAAGACGATAGATACAGGCAGTGTCCGCAGAGTATCAGCCTGCGTACGCAGAAGAAAAAAAAAAAAATTCCATCAGTGCTGCTTCTGGGATTCTCCATAGCCTGAACATTCACAAGCTGTTAGAACACCATAAAAATGTCTACACACATGTTGGTGAGAAGTCCCCCTAACAATGCCCCGTTTTTCTCTCTGAACCCACATGCATCTTCCATTAACACCCTCAATAACCAATAATCTACAAAACCCAAAACTATGGCTAAAAAAGAAATAACTAATTAAACCAACTAATGACACAAACTTGGTGATTCTGTTACAGGGAAGAACAGACACCATCATCAGTTCATTTCTACAAATTTAAAGGAAAAAATGTTTTCTTTTGATATAACGTTCTCTTTCCCATAAAGTTTAAGTGCCTGATATCTATCTAGAAACAAAATATTTCACTAATTTTATTGAAAACAAACTCTCTTGCAACAAATATCAGACATAAAATCAAGTGTCTGTTTTTGATTTGATTTGCTCAGCTTAGTGGAAAGTTATACAGCAAATTTGTTCTTTCAACTCTACCTGTGCAAGACACTTGAAATGTTTCAAATTCACTTCATGGAAAAGTATGGCAAGTCCTTCAATATGAAAGCTCTGATCAATCACACACACACATATGCACACACACGCTCACTCTTTCTCACACACACACCCACATGCTCACATGCTCTCTCTCTCTCTCTCTCTCACACACACACACACACATGTGCACATGCACACACACACGACATGATGAACATACTGACCTCTCCTGATTAACAGCTGGTGTGGAGGATTTGCTGACAGCTGAGGACCCCGATCGTGAGGCATCAACCACTTCTGTAACAGACACAGACGAAGACCATAGTATGAATCCTAATACATTGTGTGTGTAGGTGTTTGCATTGTTATCAAAGAGCTAAACCGAGCATACTCTCATTCAAGCATGTATGAATGAACAAGCACTTTAAATAAAATGTACAGATGTGCAGGTTAACAGAGGCAAGTGCAGAGATAGTACCACGATTTTCATAACCACTTCAGCAACTAAGTACATCCTTGTTCACTGATACATGTAGATAACTACGTCAATAAGCACTTTCTTTCAAAAACATATCAGAGACATACGTCTGCAACTCAGGGTAACTAAAAAATCTGCAAATTAAAACTATGACATGCTTGGCTATAAATGATACAAGTGAAAAATGGTATGTGGCTGAAAATTCTAACTAATAACATTAATTAATTACCTGATTATGAATACACCTACATGCGCGTTCCACCTGCTCAATTCAAAGACATCGAGATGCTCAACTCTCTTGCATGAATTCATACCCACACATGTTCGCGTGTATCCAAACATAATCTACTTACTTTCTCCCTCCAGCTGTATTTGTCCAACGAATGTGTCCACATCTTTCTTCTTTGAGCCAGTTTAAGTGCTTTGCTGGGTCCTGTAGGTTTCGCACTGTCACAGAAAAACCAAGAATCCAAAACTTCAGTAACATTCAATCTTTCCCTGACAATAGAATTTTACACAAAGAAAATCGGGAGTGTCTGTAGATTTTGTTACCCTTATTCTGAGAAAAATCTGGTCTTTTTGTATGTTGTTTTTCTTGTAAAAGAAAAATGCTATGGAAATTGACGGTGATCTCACTCAACAATATAAAATGTCAGCTTCATCTTTCAAAGAGACTGTTCTTGTGGTCAACTTCATCATGCTTATTTAGAGTTCATGTTTTTTCAATAAAAATTGTACATGCTCTCATGCATTACTTTTTTTTCTTTCTTACCTTAAATCTTAAACTGTATTCCTCATTTGCTGATTTCTAATGAGAAAATGAGTATTTTGTGCCTTCCAGTCAAATATGTGAACAAACTTCAGTTATTTTACTCAGTTTATCATCTGACAATAATAAATGTAAAAAAAAAAAAAAAAAAAAAAAAAAACACATTCAAATGCCCAGCCAACAATACAGTGAAAGTACAATTAATATATCAACTCGGTGAAAGACATATTACATATCTACCCATTGTTCAAGATTCACAGAGACTTTGAAACAAGAAATCCAAGGCCTTCCCCCCCCCCCCCCCCAAGGACTGTTTATATAAAATCAAAATTAAAACTGAATAAAAAAGATTGGCCATTTCATACAATCCTTAATTTAAGCAGAATGCAGTTAATAACAGACGATAAGGAACTATACACTTTCTGCAGATGCAAAACGATTTTTGAATTCATCTGTATGTTATTGCTATTCCAGTATATATAATATATAGAATGACGGAAAGAAGTTCACCTTGGTTTGCTATAGGACGGTTTAGGTGGTTCCATTGGTGTGGAGTCAATGATGGGGGCATCTGAACGGAAAAAGATTTGAACCAAACCCTCCACCACTTCCAATGCCATGCATACGGCCACCTTTAGCCATCTCACGGTTGCGCTGTTGAATTTCCTTTGCTTTGCGTCGCATGTGATCCAGTGCTTCTTTCTCTTGTGTCTAAGTACGTAAAAAACAACATATGTTTCCCATTACTCCTCATTCGTAGACTTCTCAATCTCAAAATATTAATGACTCTTAGCCTATTTCACTGAACAAAAAATTTGTTTCTCATCATCTTTTATGAAGTTCCATCCAATACAAATAATTAACTACACACCTCCTCTAAAATGCAACATCAGCAGAATTACATTTACTTTGTGTAACTTTATGGTCTTTAAGTGTACATATTGAACTCCACTGCTGCAGAATATTTACATTTTTTTTTGCAGTTCACTAGCAGTATAACAATGAAGAACAAAAGCAAAAAAGAAAACGAAACACACACATCAAAGAACTACTGGTTACAATACAAAATGTCAAACACCAAATTAAATGGCTTCAACTCCCCAAACTCTCTTAATGATTTGTTAAATTAATTTCCTGTTGAATACGTGTCACCTTTTTTTTTTTCCTTCCTAACCCCCCCTCCCCCCCCTCCCCATGTTTATCTTAAAACTGTTTCATTTGGCAGACTTACCTGTCGTACAGCCTGGAAAACTTTCTCCTCATGAGAGTCCATCTCTGTAAATGTGCGAAATCTGCCAAGTTGACATTTTCTCTGTAGCCCAGGGCAACAATTTCATCGAAAGCAAAGATCAGGGAGAAAGCCTGATCTGCAATCTCTGACTCATCAAAACTTTTACAGTATTCAGGGATCTGCAAAACATGAAGGAACAATAATCATAGAAGTAGAAAGAAAATAATACAGTTTGCAACAAAATAAAACAAAAAGAAAGAAAAAGGAAAAACAAAAATGAGCATACATTCAATCATGATTCCTTGTGATGGAACAAAATCTTGTAACCATGTAAATATACATAGTTCCATTGTTTTCGACAACAACAGATTAGCTATTTTCATTATTCAAAACACATATACACACAGACGCACATTATTCATATTAGTTAAAATACATTCATTTTATTTTTCAAAATCTAAATTAAACTGACATCCAAGGTAGACACACCAGTATGTAAGACAGTAAAGTGCGAGTTCAAAATGGATAAAAGACTGAATGGAACCGGGGAAGACCCAGTTTGAACTAAGCATTTCAAAGCTAAGTCATAACAAGGCCGTAAGCTGTCTTTTATTATCACCATTTTGAGCTGATCCCCTCCCTCCCTTATCTCCCAATCCCTTTAGCATGCACACAGACACACACGAATGCGCGCACACACACACACATTCCCTCTCCTATTCCTGCGTAGCAATGACAAATGTGCTAAGCACCCACCACTTTAGCAAACAGCCTCAAAGTTTCCAGATCTCTCAAAATGTTGCTGGCCTTGGTAGTGATGAGCAGCACAAATAACTTCTCCAAAGGCTGGTACACGTAGCGCACACTCTCCGTCTCCACAAAGGTGTGCTGTTTGCCTGAGCCCATCAACTTGGGGAAGGCGGCCAGCAGACCCTCAATGCGGGATCGGGTCATCTCCACAAACTGGCGCGACACCAGGGCTGTAGTACACAGAAAACACAAGACCATGACTGGTACAGATTGAAATGAAGTATGATTTAAATTCTGCAGTAGAAAACAACAACAACAACATTATCAGGCTTCAAATGTTTATGTCACAAATGCATTAGAGTTTCCACATTTGACAGACAGTTATATCAGTGTGAGTGTGTACATGTAAAGTGGTAAAACCTACAGCGCTGTTTCTTGCTGGTGCAGTCGTCAGGGTATGGGGGGTCGGTGTTGTCGGTGTTTTTTATACGTGTTCGCTGTCTGCCATCACGTGCGGTCAGTGTTTTTCATGTGTTTTTTTATTTCTGCTCGCTGATAGGAACTTCCATTTGTGTCTGCAATTGTTAACCATTTCTATCCTAGTGTGTTTAGGGTTGCTAATTTTGGTTTGCATAGGATCATATATTTTTCTGTTAGGCATAAATTACATCTTTTTGAAATGTTATTATATGATGCAGCTCTTTTTAAGATTTTCCAGGATATGTTGTAGTCTATTTTTTTATCTTTGAGTTTCCAAATGTATTTACTCAATTCTGTTTGGTTTTTTTTGTATCTTTCTTGTTAAATGACTGTTTATGATTTGCATATCTAGTTTTAAATTGGTTTTCAGTGATACCTATATATGTTTCTTCAGCGTTCTCTGATTTTACAGTGGCTTGGTATACAATATTGCTGTGGAGGCATTTATTGTTTAGAGGGCACTGTTGTTTCTTGGTACAGTTACAAGATTTCCTTTCTTCACCCTCGTTTGTCTCTGTACTGCTTTTGGTTTTGTTGGTTGAATCAATGATGTTTTTGAGATTCGGCATACATGAGTATGATAATTTGATGTTGTGCCTGTTAAATAGCTTAAACAGCTTGTGCTCTTTTGGGAAAGAAGATGTCAGAATTTTAAAGAATTCTTTCCCAACGTTTGTTTTAACTCTTCCATCGTATGGGGGGTTGTACCATATGATTTTCCTTTTCCTGTTCTTCTTGTGTCTGCTCATATCATTTCCTGGGTCATAGTGTAATTTGTAGTTGTAGCCACTTTGGTGTAACGCGCTTCTTGGTACTCAGCTGCAGTGTTATTAAATACTGTTTCATTACATGACAGATTAGATAATCTCTTGTTTATGCCTCTAGGTATCGTTTGAGTATGGAAGGTGGGTGATTACTTTTGACATTTACATAAACAGGTGTGTCATTTGTTTTTTGTATGGTTTAAATGTATGTTGGTTGAGGTCTAACGTGATGTCTAAATAATTCACTATCTTTTTGTTAGCTTCTGTGGTGATTTTTAAATTTTGGTCGTGGAAGATTTTGCACAATTCTTTTTTCTTATTTTCAATGTTTTCTAGGGCTATCACTCAGTGCAGCGAGGCCATCATCTCTGTACAGTCCAATTTGTTTTCCAAGTTTATTTTGAATGTTAGATAGCATGAATAGTCCGACAAGTTCGCAGGTTTCGGCACCATCATACGATCCCATAGTGACATCAAAAGTTGAACTTTTTCCTGGTGTACTTGGTCCAAGTCTCGTTTTTGCTGTGGAGTAAAGTTTTCTTTGTATGGAAAATGATTTCCATTTCTAACCCTGATATTTCAGTGTATTTGCTGGCAAATTTTATAGCTTTTGGCGAGCAGCTCTTTCATCTATAGATGGATAAAAATCTACTACATCAAATGTTATAAAGACTGTGTTTTCTTGCTTGTTGAGTTTTTTAAACCATTGTATAACTTCATATGTATTTTTCCAGAGGTTGAATTCGGTGTTCTCTCTTATGTTTTTTATGGTTTTCTCTAAAAAATTTTTTTACTGATTTTTCCTAATTCGGATTTGGATGGGTTTATCAATCTACATGTTGGGTTGTTCAAAAAATTAGGTTTATGGTCTTTGTTATAAAAGCTTCTCTTTCTGCTGTTGTCTCTACTCTATCACTTAGGTCCATTTGCTGTACAAGCTCCTTTTCTTTTTTCCTAATGTGGTCATATGTAACTTTGTCAGTTTTTTTGTAATTTTTTTGGATGTTTTTATCAAGGAGTTGTGAGTACTCTTTAGATTCCATTTTGTAAAAATTGCTGGTTTTGTCTGTTTTTCAAAAATATTTTTCTGTCGTTTTGGATTAGTTTGATTTCGTTTTTTAACGATGTTTGAAATTCGTTGTTTGATTTTTTTTGAATTCTATGTTAGCTATCATTCTTTTCATTTTGTCTTCAAATGTTCTCATTTCCTCGATGGCTGGTGGTGCTCGCCATGTTTTGAAGTCATAAGTGTTTTTTATCTTTCTTTCTTACATGAAAAAATGATAGAACAGACAGAAAAGTTTTTATCAAAAACATGAGATGGAAAGCATTCTTCTTCCTAAACCCCAATGCCAAGAAAGAAGATAAAAACACTTATGACTTCAAAACATGGCGAGCACCACCAGCCATCGAGGAAATGAGAACATTTGAAGACAAAATGAAAAGAATGATAGCTAACATAGAATTCAAAAATCAAACAACGAATTTCAAACATCGTTAAAAAACGAAATCAAACTAATCCAAAACGACAGAAAAATATTTTTGAAAACAGACAAAACCAGCATTTTTACAAAATGGAATCTAAAGAGTACTCACAACTCCTTGATAAAAACATCCAAAAAATTACAAAAAACTGACAAAGTTACATATGACCACATTAGGAAAAAAGAAAAGGAGCTTGTACAGCAAATGGACCTAAGTGATAGAGTAGAGACAACAGCAGAAAGAGAAGCTTTTTATAACACTCAAAGACCATAAACCTAATTTTTTGAACAACCCAACATGTAGATTGATAAACCCATCCAAATCCGAATTAGGAAAAATCAGTAAAAAATTTTTAGAGAAAACCATAAAAAACATAAGAGAGAACACCGAATTCAACCTCTGGAAAAATACATATGAAGTTATACAATGGTTTAAAAAAACTCAACAAGCAAGAAAACAGTCTTTATAACATTTGATGTAGTAGATTTTTATCCATCTATAGATGAAGAGCTGCTCGCCAAAGCTATAAAATTTGCCACAAATACACTGAAATATCAGGGTTAGAAATGGAAATCATTTTCCATACAAAGAAAACTTTACTCCACAGCAAAAACGAGACTTGGACCAAGAACACCAGGAAAAGTTCAACTTTTGATGTCACTATGGGATCGTATGATGGTGCCGAAACCTGCGAACTTGTCGGACTATTCATGCTATCTAACATTCAAAATAAACTTGGAAAACAAATTGGACTGTACAGAGATGATGGCCTCGCTGCACTGAGTGATAGCCCTAGAAACATTGAAAATAAGAAAAAAGAATTGTGCAAAATCTTCCACGACCAAAATTTAAAAATCACCACAGAAGCTAACAAAAAGATAGTGAATTATTTAGACATCACGTTTAGACCTCAACAACATACATTTAAACCATACAAAAAACCAAATGACACACCTGTTTATGTAAATATCAAAAGTAATCCCCCACTTCCATACTCAAAACGATACCTAGAGGCATAAACAAGAGATTATCTAATCTGTCATGTAATGAAACAGTATTTAATAACACTGCAGCTGAATACCAAGAAGCGTTACACCAAAGTGGCTACAACTACAAATTACACTATGACCCAGGAAATGATATGAGCAGACACAAGAAGAACAGGAAAAGGAAAATCATATGGTACAACCCCCCATACGATGGAAGAGTTAAAACAAACGTTGGGAAAGAATTCTTTAAAATTCTGACATCTTTCTTCCCAAAAGAGCACAAGCTGTTTAAGCTATTTAACAGGCACAACATCAAATTATCATACTCATGTATGCCGAATCTCAAAAACATCATTGATTCAACCAACAAAACGAAAAGCAGTACAGAGACAAACGAGGGTGAAGAAAGGAAATCTTGCAACTGTACCAAAAACAACAGTGCCCTCTAAACAATAAATGCCTCCACAGCAATATTGTATACCAAGCCACTGTAAAATCAGAGAACGCTGAAGAAACATATATAGGTATCACTGAAAACCATTTAAAACTAGATATGCAAATCATAAACAGTCATTTAACAAAGAAAGATACAAAAATCAAACAGAATTGAGTAAATACATTTGGAAACTCAAAGATAAAAAAATAGACTACAACATATCCTGGAAAATCTTAAAAAGAGCTGCATCATATAATAACATTTAACATTTCAAAAGATGTAATTTATGCCTAACAGAAAAATATATGATCCTATGCAAACCAAAATTAGCAACCCTAAACACTAGGATAGAAATGGTTAACAATTGCAGACACAAATGGAAGTTCCTATCAGCGAGCAGAAAAAAAAAAACACATGAAAAACACTGACCGCACGTGATGGCAGACAGCGAACACGTATAAAAAAAACACCGACAACACCGACCCCCCATACCCTGACGAGTCAATAAAATCTTTGTTTTTCATCTCTTGCCTCTTTATTTCTTTCACATGCCAAATTTTTGCTCTTAAGAGCTTCTTCAAGGCAGGTCTGTCTGTTTGCACAATCTTCAAGGCAGGTCTGTCTGTTTGCACAGTCACAGCCCAAAGTGAAACCAAAAGGGTCAAAAAGTAGAGTGATTAAAGTATTTTTTGACCCTGTTAGTTTCATTTTGGGCTGTGATCTTGCATTTGGTCAGTGCAAACGGGCAGACCTGCTTTGAAGAAGCTCTAAAGAGCGAAAATTTGGCATGTGAAATAAATAAAGAGGCAAGAGATGAAAAACAAAGATTTTATTAACTTTTTTAATTATACAAAATCATGTTTCATCTTTGTATGGCTCGGAATGGACTGGGGGACTAGAGACGTTATCAACATTCACTCTCTCTTTCTCTCTCTCTCTCTCTATTATATATATGTAAGAAATCTGTGCATGCAAACGTTAGTGCCTTTAATCTCTACCTCCCCCCCCCCCCCTTTTTTTTTTTTGTTCCTTCTATCTCCCCTTCATACCCCCACCCCCATCCAGTTTTTTGTTTGTTTTGTTTTTGTTAAAGTTATACTGAAAAACATGCAGCAAACTGCATACATGTACATTCCAGCTTGTCTTCTAAATGGAACAGGGAAAGAAATGTCACAACCAATCACAAATCATTCCCGCTTCATATTTCATTGTGTTGATAACTGTTTTTATCCCATTTCAACAAGCAGTCATTTATGTCACTATGATGTAACTCACACTGCTTTTCACCATTTACATCACTTAATTAAAAAAAAACAAATTTCCACTTTTCTTCAACATGAAACAATGTTAAATTGTGATTTACAAACATCACAACTGATCTCTAAGGTTCAACTGCATACCCTCTGAACTGTAAGTAACCTGTTTTCAATTTAACAGGCAATGAAAAAGCTAACTGATACAAAGTCAAACAAAGCATCACATTCTTTTCTTACGAAACTTGTAGTTGTACATAATAACAAGTTACCTGCAAGTGCAACAGTATCTCGGACACACATTTTTTTTGTGTTTTAGCTTTGTAATCTTCACAAAATGAAAATTATACCCTGATGGAAAAACAACTATTTTTTTATCTACTCTTGCATGATGGCTCTCTTGGAGGCTAAATTAAATACCTGGTTTGATCGTAGCTGTCTGACAAAATGACATGCTCCATAATGTTGTTACACATGTATAGGGATATTCATAATCTCCAGATATGTTGTGCAAAATGTCAGTCGTCAAGATTGTGCAGCATATTTTTCTTACACTTTCTCAGCTGTAACAGGATCTTTCTTTGCAGTCTTATGCATCATACATAATGCCCACCATAAATTATAGCAGCAAAACTGCATGGCTACACTGATCTGGGCTTGGTTGGAGTCAATGTGTGTGAACCAATACGTGTGATTTATAAAGAACAAACACAAGACGGACTTTCCTAACCAATGATTAGGAAAATCAGTCTTGCTTTTTTTGTGATCTGACATCATCAGTAATATGATCTCATCCTTCGATACTGATCACCTCACAGACATCTCATCCATTGATATTAATCACTCACAAACAAATCACCATTTGATCACATCTCAGACAAATCAAATGAACCTCCTTGCCTCATACCAGTGAGTAAGCAATATGGAAAACAATTGGATTATATCCGTTTCCAGCTATAAATCACAGCAGTTTAGCTCTGTAATAATAAAGAACACCTGGTCATTTCATTTCTTTCAGGCACTTGGCAAGAGGCAAAATTAAAGCCAGTAGAAGATGAGCAGATTTAATTGTTGTCCTCCTTTCCTTTTCTGACCCCATTCCACCCCCAGCCCCCCACCCCATTCATCCTCGTATCCTGCACATATACTCTCATCTTCTGTTGTTTGGTATGCCAGCACCACATCGCAAGAGGTAGGTATTCTTATCATCCATTGTTGTTATCCTCCATGCTTTTCTCATTCTATTGAAAGTGTCTTATACTGAATTTGTCTTACCCCCCCTCCCAATCCCATTTCTTCTGCCCTCCCCTGCCCATCCCCCCCCCCCCCCCCCCCCCCCCCCACACACACACACACACACAACCAGAATCTTCATATACCTCAGTATCTGCTAATGCACAGAACTAATATCCTTAGCTGAACAGTGAAGCTCACTTGAATTTCTCTTCTGTCACCCAATTCATACCCATATGCTTTCCTCAACTGAATTCATGGTCCCATCAATTAAGAAAAAAAAATTGCTTTTTCATAACCAAGTGACACAGGGCGGAAAATGAAGCATAAGTTAGAAAGAAATGCTTTTCATGTAAAGAAAAATGAAAATTATGAAAAACAAACTGGCTGCTTCTTCTTTTTTGTTCATGACCAGCAATCGAAAACAGATCATTACTGTCATACTCGGGTGCGCAGCGCAACAACAACAACAACAACAAAAGTGAACAGAATATGAAGCTGGGCAGTGAGGAGGGTGTGTGGTGGGGATTGTAGTATGGCTGGGGGGGAGGGGGGGGGGGGGGGAGAGTTGCAGGAGTGGATTATCCAGCTATCAGGGGGAGAGAGGGCATATGGGCTGGGGTGGAGCCTTTGGGGGGGGGGGGGGGGGGGGGGATTTGGGGGTGAGAAGTCTTGAGGACATTTCAGACCTCCACCTACTGAAGTGCAGACACCACAATGGTCTCCAGCTTCTTAAACTATCAGCTAATGATGAAACCTGGAAAGAGTGACGAAAACGAATAGAATGATTGGCAGCAGCTAGTAGAGCTGGAGGTTAGCGAACATCCTTTAATTATCACTATCTACTGCATCAATGCCATCAATGTCTGGTTGCAATTAATTCTTCATACATTTGCCTAGATTAACTTGACATAAGCTAGGTTTACTGTGTCTACTGATATTTCATACCACACAGCTGACTGGACCTACCTTTGCCTGTGCGGTTGCATACTGCGGCAGCAAGCAGTACCTGGAAGAAAAAATACAATCAAATGTTAAAAATAAATGTTTGTGTTATGCCGGAGTTCACAACTACGTTTAATTCGGGTACATTTCAACAGATGTTCTGCTAACAGAACGTAACATTCTCCACTTATAGCTCATGCATGGACAATGCATACTGCACCGACTGGCGATGTTTAGCAGACAACACGATCATCACATGCCATGCTGGCATCAACATACACCTAAAAATCAACACTACAAATCAAATAACTGTGCATTCATACAGCCTGCGAAAAACTATACTCACCATTTTGGATTTCTGCAGCTGCAAAGTTCGCCTATCGAATCAACCTCTAACTCGATCAGATTTAGTTGATCAGACAACGTAAATACTTCCAAGTGTCAAGGAAAATGGTGGTTGGCCACGTCACTCATGTTCGATTGATGCGCTGAAGGCCGACATTACCGGTTTTATCTATAGTCAAAAATACCCAGTGCTTCCAACAGAAAATAATAAATGGTCTACATAAAAAAGAAGTAAAGCACATGATTGATTTTTTTAGGCGTAAATATTATTATATAAATGAAATAAATGCGCACTTTATTTTATCACGGACACTACTTTTTTAGGAACGCATCAAATATAGAACTGTATAATGATTGAATACAAATTACGTTTCCTCTAATTTTTTTTCCACTAATGACAGTGTTGTCCTTCCCTTGTGGACATCAGTGAAGAATAGTTGAACTTTCCATGGTAATGATTAATTCATCTGCACTGTCTTTCGTTTTTATTCATAAGATGCTGTCTTCAACTTTCTATTGAAGAAGAAGTGTCTATATGTACAGCATGTGTGCTTTAACGCTGCTTTTCGCTTCTTATTGGCACAATACTAATTGCAAGGAATGAATGTATGGACAAATGACCGAATAATTCGATGAATTATTCCATCTATAAATGTGAAACACGGAGACACAGACAGAGAATTATAGAGGAATATGTGGACAGGTGAGTGGATGGACGATTAATCAGACAGCTTTTAGTCGGATTTTTTTCCCCTGTCAAATAGGTCATCACACTGTGAGGTGGCACAGCAGGGAGTGCGACAGAGAAATGGCAGGTCTCTCTTCTTCTTCCTAAAAGACTGGTTCACTCAAAAAACGAGTAGGTCACCAGCGTATTGAAGGGCATTGATGTGAAAGATAAACATTGGAGGCGTAGCCAACCTTCCAGCTACTATGGGTGACGGCAGGTCTAACCTGTGTCGCCGGGGGACGGCTCCCAAGGAAGTGGAGCAGTTAGTGATGGCAGGCTGTCCGACTGCGACAGTCATGGCCTGGCAAACCAGGTTATGGGGTCAGCATGGCGGGGACTCCTCACAGGCCTCCTCGGCCTTGGTACTGAGGATTATGAAAGGGATTCATGCAGTGCCCCAGCAACGTCTGTGCTGCTCCCTCTTTGGGGCGGCTTCGTGCAACACAGAACCATTGCCACCTCAGCATGAAGAAGGTAGCCCTGAAGACAGGCCTTGGGGAAAGGCGGAGGAGGCAAAGACTACCGACTCTCACATTCGGCTGAACACACCACAGAGTAGACACCAGTTCGCGCAGAACCAGAACCAAGTGCCGGATACCATTTCAGCAAGAAGAAGAAGTTGGAGGACCCTGACTCTAGTCTGGGATGACAACCGGAACAAGATAGGACAGACCACATTTTGACAAGATATGTCAGTCGATCGGTTCCATGTTTACAGCATGACGACCGATGGCCCAAACGCGACCGCCTGCAGTGCAATGGCCTACTGCACATCTCTCTCTCTCTCTCTCTCTCTCTCTCTCTCTCTCTCTCTCTCTCTCTCTCTCTCTCTCTCTCTCTCTCTCTCTCAGAGCTGCAACTGTTAACGAAATAAACGACACAACGTTCTTAGGGGACAGAGAAACAATGTAAAGTACATTTTTATTTCTGATTATCTATGGGACTGGCTGACAAAGAAACAAATAAATCATACTTTCGTGCTGATGACCAGAAGATAGTTTTGCACGGTGTGCGCTGAGGGAATTCGAATGAAGCGTCTTAAATAGGCCTATGTGTGACGTGAAGGAATATTATAAGGTGTTGTATTTATGCTGTCCACAAATACACACGGACACTCACAAATGTTCTTGGTGCATTTAACTTTAAAAGCATTAAATGACCATCTGCGATGTCTGCTTTGTCACCATAATGAACGAACAATGAAACAGTATCCAGCAAAAATTTATTTCGGTGCCTCTTAGAATTAATAGAGATCTATGTAATAAATCACTTATTGTGGTTATCATATCCAGTCTCTTTTGTAACTTTCATAATTGCGATGCTTACATCGCCGACTTTGAGTTAACGCAGAAAGAAATCCAGCGATGTCTGCTGACTTGAAAATTAAACGAACAACGAGGCAGTATCCAGCGAAAGGTTATTTCGGTGCCTCTCAGAATTGATATAGATTCATGTAGTAAATTGCTTCTTTCAGTTTTCAGTTTTTTTTGATTTTCCTTGTGACTTTGATAATTGCAAGGCTTACATCGCCGACTTTGAGTCAACGCAGAAAAGAATTCTACACACACTTTGTGGAAAATTAGTTAGATGATGTAAAGCTATTAAAAGAACTGTTAGTTCAGCAGAACAAAAGAAGTTTTATAAGCTCCATTGTGAAAAGATTTCTCTATTTTTTAATCGAGTATGAGATGGGCTGATCCCCGCCTGTTTATTTGTTCTGGATTCAATTTTTCCATATTCTCATAAGGGAACAGTTCAGCCTCGTTATTCAAATGGGCACATTACGCATGTACTGGAAGATCGAATGCCAGTTCCAGTGCTTTAATTCTAAGCTTTCTGTGAGTTTTTTTTTTTTTATTCGGAATTCAGCGCACTGAAAATGCCTCTTTGCACATATTTCTTAACATCTTATTTAAGGTTTGCACAGATTAATCAGTGTGTAGGGATCGCTTCCCTACTTTTGTTTCTTGAAAAGCCTAATAATTTCTAAAGTCAATATTGATGTCATCAGTAATTAATATTTCATGTGTTGATTCTCAAGATAGTTTCACAATCAGTGAAACAGCAAAAAAAAAAAAAAAAAAGGTGAGCGTGTATATGTATATATGTGTGTGCGCATGCCGCATGCTTGCGCGTGTGTGCTTGCGTATTTATATATGTTGAGTGTATATACAAGACAGAGAGAGAGAGAGAGAGAGAGAGAGAGAGAGAGAGAGAGAGAGAGAGAGAGATTATATATTTATATATATATGTATGTATATATATATATATATATATATATATATATATATATATATATATATATAAAACCAACACCAAATTCATGCGCGCACACATGTGCTCTCTCTCTCTCTCTCACTCTCTCTCTCTCTCTCTCTCTCTCACTGAAACGCACACACACACACACACACACACACACACACACACACACACACACACACACACACACACACACACACACACACACACACACACACACACACACACACACACACACACACACACACACACACGCTTGTAGCCGGGAGAGATCGGTTGTCTGTGCAGTGTCTTCGTCAAGAGTTTTGCAAGGTATAGTGTGAGAGGCCTGCAACTTGCTCATTCTGTGTTTGGGTTTGTGCAACATTGGGTTGATTGTGGACTAGACATTGTTCCTGCATGTTGTTCTTGTGGTGGACTTGGGCAGTGTGTCGTGTTGGCGACGACGAATGATCGGATGCTGCCTGAGGTCTGGCTGAAGATGTCCATTGGGGCCGCTTCAAAATACGGAAAGCCTGGTAAGACAACTGAAGTTGCCCTTCAGTTTCGTTTCTGTGAGGGAATAGGGACTGGCGATTGTTATGATGGTTTAATGGGTTGCCGTAGTGGTATGAATCAATGAAAAATACTGTTGATTAGTATTTGCAGGTAAAAGAAAGGTGTTAGTACCCTTGTGGTATGGGGACTCATGTGCATATTTTGCTACCATGAAGATTAGTACAAATACAAGGTTGTACGGAAATGATTCTTGTAATGTAAGGCGCTGCATATAGTCATGTAGCCCGTTTAAATTGATGAAAACGTTTAGTAGTCAAATGCTGAAGCTTCTATGGCTTGACATTGAATATTTTCGTTTTGTGTGTGTGTGTGTGTGTGTGTGTGTGTGTGTGTGTGTGTGTGTGTGTGTGTGTGTGTGTGTGTGTGTGTGTATGCGTGCGTGCACACACGCGCGAGCGCGTGAACAGTGCATCGCGTGAACAGTGCATTATCCTTAGCTTTTGAATGGACCTGCATTTCTGTCTTATGTATGTCTGTCAGTATGTACTTACATTCGTATGTATACTTGCAATTTATGTGTAACGCAATGCGTCCGGGTTGTCTTTCTGTATTTCTGAATGCAACATCTCTAAAGCTGGCAGTTCTTAGACTTTTCGATTTTAAAGTGAGAGAGCCAGCATGATTTTTGCATTAGATGGTGTGCTTTTAAAGTTACTGAGTTCTGTGTAGATCCGGTATCACACGGCTCTAGACGTCATTTTTGCTAAAATTGTACAATTTTCTGGAAACAAGAAGTCGCTGAGGAATTCGTGGCTTCGGCATTTGTTACACAGTCTCAAACTTGTGTTACAATTCCAGTCTACACAGTGAGCCTGTTTCAATTCAATCTTAACTTCTGTTCGCAAATACATCTGGATTGAAAGTAACTGAATCTGTGTTACTAAAAACTTTACTTTTTATTGCATGCGGTCTTTCTGGGATATTGCAATTTTGTCAACTTTCGTTTGAAATGCAAATTCAGCCAAATGTTTGGTCAGAATCGCTCCATTTTGCAGATTAAGAAATAGCCTGCGGATGGGTCCTAAACTACTTTAATGTTTGCGCTCACAGGCTTAATGTTGTTCAAGAAGGATCCCAGACCCGTTATCATTTAAGAATCAGCGAACATCGGTTTTAACCGATTCAAATTATAGCTATTCTCAGTTTTTGTTTATTCTGACAACTCTACCGGTCTCTCTACAAGATTTTTTTTTTGTTTTTTTTATAAATTCATGTTCTTTCCACAGGACTGTAATTCCAAACATAAAGATTTCCTCACTTTATCAGACTCCCTTTCTGCTTTGGAGGCAAGCACCCTCAGCTGCTGAAAGCTTTTGAACTGTACACCTCACTAAAATCAAACAGATACAACATACTTTTTGCTTGGGTTCCCAGCCATATGGGCATTCGAGGCAATGAGATGATTGATCAGCTTGCCAAAAATGCCAGAAGGAAAAGTTGAGCAGGTTGTCTATTCCTCACACTGATTTGAAACCCAGAACACACGCTTACGTCAAAAGACCTCTGGCAAGAGGAATGGAACTCGCAGACGGATAACAAACTATTTAAAATCCGTCCAAACCTGAAAGAGTTTTTACCATGTTCCAGAGGCGGCCGTAAAGACGAAATAGTCTTGTGCCGCTTGCACACAGGCCACTCGTTTTATACCCATTCTTATCTTTTAAAAGGTGAAGAAGTTCCATGGTGCATTCCATGTCATGTTCCACTCACAGTGAAACATGTTCTTTTAGATTGTTGGGACTTGCACGATGTGAGACATAAACACTTTACAGCAGAGTCCATGAAAACCTTGTTCAGAGATGTCCCACCTAACGTGATCTTTGAGTTACTGAAAGAGATTGACATTTTTCATAGGATCTAAGATTTTACGGGAGAAAAGATTTTGACGAAGTTTCTGGTGTGTTTTTAGAAGGTGTATTTTACAGACATGAGCGAAAGGCGGTTTCTTTTCTTTTTTTTTTTTTTTTTTTTTTTTTTGGATGACTTGT
Organism: Conus betulinus; assembly: GCA_016801955.1. Taxonomy (NCBI): domain Eukaryota; kingdom Metazoa; phylum Mollusca; class Gastropoda; order Neogastropoda; family Conidae; genus Conus; species Conus betulinus. The sequence continues at coordinate 214,924 of JADBJO010000744.1, forward strand.
GAGTTGATTTCAATCAAGTAAGACACTTTATTTTCTTTGATATCAACTTTGTGTTGTGTTGGGAACACATAAACACATGACTTATGAGTACACAACATTGAATAATGTAAAATATGCAAATGCACTCACACCTGCACATGCCCACAAATTTAAAAACAATATGTATAAAGTAAGGCTTATTTTTCACATAAAACTAATCAATAATTCTACCCAACGTACACTCCATTTTATATCCAGTCAATTTAATAAAATCAACTGTAGCTGAAATAAGTGTAAAAGGGGGCGCGCGCACACACACACACACACACACACACACACACACACACACACACACACACACACACACACACACACACACACACATACTACAACTGAGAGAACTGAGATAATTTTAAAATCATTATCATTTGATTATCATCCCCCTCCCTACAACATCTACACTCTCATTCTCTCCCCACCACCCTCCCCCCCCCCCCTCTCTCTCTATCCCAGTCTCCCCCTCACCCTCTCCTCTATCTTGATAACGATAGCATTGAACATTCACTCAGGATGGTCAGGTCAGTGATTGTTCAATGAACGGATCGAAAGAGGCAAAAAACTGCGATTCAGTCTGTTGGTTTCGCATTTCAGTTGCCGGAATCGTCTATCTGAAGGCGTCTTTTCATGAAGGGGAACAGAGATGGGGTTTCATCACATACAATCTTCTGAGCTTTCTTAGGCACTCTTTTTTTTATAATTTTTATTTTAACGTGGTGATATCCTGATATGGCCTTTTTGCGGTCGGCTGGGATATAAGCAGCATTACCTTATCTCCCCACAGGACAGTCCGGTGCTTTGTTGTTCACTGGCAGAAGACTGTTTCCACAGGTCAGTCTGATGGTATTTGTTCAATGGCAGAGAACCCTCATAAAAAAAAGTCCCTTTCTTAAACAGAAGGCCTTAATAAAGACGTGTTGTTCCCACGTGCCAATCTGTGGTTGGTGGTTCCCTTGCAGAAGGCTCTTGGAAGGCGCTTTATACCGGTTGGTCAATCTGGTAGTTTGTTTGGTTTGGTGGTGGAAGGCTTTCATTAGGACAACTTGTTCCCACTGGTCAGTCTGATGCTTTGCTGTTTGCTGACAAAAGGCCTTTATAAGGAAATGTCCCCACTGGTCAGTCTGGTTGTTTGCTATTAGCTGACAAAAAGCCTTTATAAGGAAATGTCCCCACTGGTCAGTCTGGTTGTTTGCTATTAGCTGACAAAAGCCTTTATAAGGAAATGTCCCCACTGGTCAGTCTGGTTTCGCTATTAGCTGATATAAGGCACTCAGAGCACAGAACAGCGATGTTCTGTCGGCAGAAGGGAGCATCGCACTGACCTTGCCTTACCTGAGTGGATGCTCGACCAAGAGATACAGGCCACCATCAGCCTCAGAGTTCCTGGCATCACCACTAAAGACCAGCAACCAGCTACTCTCAAGATCCTGACTCTGGCCATGATAGAGGAGTCCTACTCAGCCAGCTCCTGGACGCATGTATACACGGACGGATCAGCAGCAGAGGAAGCCACACACAACGGAGGCAGTGGTGGCTACGTCAGATTTCCCGATGGAGAGTCCTGCAGTATCGCATTCCCTGGAGGAAAGCTCTGTTCCAATTTCAGAGCTGAAGTTCTGGCCATCACAACAGCAGCAGAATTCCTCTCCTCCTGTGGAAAACCCCGTGGCAGAATCTCCATCTTCACTGACTCCATCTCCACACTCCAGACCCTTGACTCCCCTGATCCTGATCCACTGATCCAGTCCTTGAAGGCCTCCCTCGCAGCCCTTACCCAAACAGCCCCAAGTGGGTGCCTGCGCATGTAGGCCTCCTAGGCAACGAGCGTGCAGACCACCTTGCTAAGGAAGGTAGCCAGCTCACACAGCCGACCATTCCTGCCACGTATGAGGAAGATACAAAAGTCTCCTCTGCAGCAGGTTCCGAAGAGGCTGGGTCACTCTGAACGTATGCTGCCAGACGCACGAGGATCCCATCAGGCCACTGGAGAGGAGACATCAGACTACAATCTACCGCCTTCGCACAGGACACTGAGGCCTCCGAGCACACCTGAAGAGGATTGGAGTGGCAGTCACATCCCTATGCGATTGCGGCCAGGCTGACCAGACCCTCATCCATATTCTCCAAGACTGCCCCCTGCACGAAGAGACACGGCATCAGTACTGGCCGGGGGTGCAGACTCAAACACAAAGCTCTGGGAGAAAGCAGCCAATCTTTCCCGGACGTCCAATTTTGTGGTATCCCTCGGACTTAGACCCTGACTGCGTAGCTGTCGAACGCCAAAGAAAGAAAGAAAGCCGACAAAATGCCTTTATAAGGAAATGTCCCCACTGGTCAGTCTGGTTGTTAGCTGTTCGTCAGCATAAGACCTTTGGGACATATTCCCATGAAATAAATGCAGTAGTTTGTTGCTTGCATAAGCAGAATATTCCCATGAATAAATGCCTTTCAAAGACATGCGACATGCGACTGTAGTCAGTCCAGTGACTGTTTGTTAGCTATAGTTTCAACTGAGCCCGGCATTAAAATCGATGAACTATCAGAACAACGTGGAGAGTTCACCGACTTGGGGAATACTTTGGCCTCAACCTGTAGCATGGACAAGGAAGCATCAAATAGATATATACAGAATCGATACTGGTGGAAACACATTTCGATCATCGATCCCTTCAATTATATTTCAAAATTCAAAGAAAAAGAAGATCTGGATACAAAAAAAAAAATTTACAGAATTTACATCAATCGCATTATCTACAACTAAAATTTGTTTCATCAAATCGAATCAGTGAATGTTGTTGGGTGATATCTCACCGGCTGATTTAACTTTTAGTGCAAGGATTTGGTTTGATCTTTATTTCTTTTGTAGCATATGTATTCGTTCCCTTCCCCTATCCTTCTTCTTCCCCATCGCCCCGTTTCCCATCGAAATCACTGTAACCTGGATGAACAACTACAGCGTTGCAGCAAGATTGTTGTTCCTACGTCGTAGCTGACGATGACCTAGGACATTACTCTGAACACTGAGGATTATATGGCGTGCAGCAAGGAGTATGACAACCTTGCTGCTTCAAATGGTTCGGTCAAGAAAAAAAAAAATCGGTAACAGGACCAAATGACAGTTTACATGATTTAGGAGAGGAGGGGGTGGGGCTGGGGGGTGGGGGTGGGGGTGGAATGCAAACAAGCCGAATGTGATTGTCTGTTCAATGAAGAAGAATCATATATGACATCCTCTTTCAATATATTATTTCACACGACTGTGAAAATAGGACGAAAACATATATTGTTTGATAATAAGAATTATATGTAACATCCTCTTTCAATATATTACTTCACACAACTGTAAAAATAAGACAAAAATGATAAATTGTTTAAAACACCACCATCCCCAATGTCTTATGTAACTACTGTCAACAAGGTCTTTAGGAGTTTTTTAAGCGTGTCAGAATTCAAAAGTCATTCATGATGGTCGCTCGCGGATTATATCGTTGAAGCTTCCGTGCGTATATCCAAAGGGCATCTTCTCTTCTTTTCTCTTCTCATCATTGATGCGATGCTCTTGCTATTTTTGGACTGTTGAATCAAATGCGAACTACGCATGCGCTTTTAACAATGGCGGCGCTTAATCGTCTGAAAGGAAAGAAGCGCATACAACAGGCAAATATCTGATCCCGAGCGATCAAGTCCCGCAAAACACGTAAGAAATTGTTGCTTCGTTTATACAGTGCTTTCTGTACATTATACCTGCCCCTGTTCCATGGTTGCACCATGCTCATGTTTGATTTCTTTTATGTCGTGGTGATGCCAGACAGTGAATCATTGTTGACTGCTCGTGAAAGTTGATGAGGATGCTGAGAGTGAGAGTGAGACCAGTCGCTTTTGTATGCATGCTCACGCTGTTGATGAGGATGGTATCCTGTTGCAAAATGGTACACAAGCTCAGCGAAAATGAACCTTAATAACACTTCGTAGTGTTGACTCTGGCATGTGAAGAGAAAAATCGATTATTTTAAGATTTAGGCGCATGCATTATAAATTAATTTTACATCAACGGTTTTCACAAAAACTTTACCGGCCCTGAAGTCTTGGTGCTTACAGGGACATGCGGGGTTGATGCCAATTCCAAGAAGATGGATATTGATAAGTTTTATTGAAACATTGGTCTTGAAGTGAAAAATAGCGTAATGGAGACGCGAAAGCATCACCGGGACACTTTTTTCTCCCCCCTCTTGGGTCTTTAAAAAAATTATTTATTTTTGTTAATTTAAACATCCCTGGGCAGCTATAGCTTTAGGCAGCCCTTTTTATCAGCTGATTATGCAGACCACTAAAACTGTTTATGCATAGATGCTGTTCCTAACAACTGACCATAATTAAAAAAAAAAATGCAAAATTTGAAATATGAACAACTTACTTATTAATCTCATAAAATGGGTTTGATAATCAATAAATGCAAGGCACGTATTGTACCTGTACTTATCTTCTCCATGATTATCCCTCAATCACTCCATGAGTTGGAGCTTGGCATCTTCATATATTTTACCTCTAGATGATTGAAATTAACACAAATGAATAAATAGACATTTGATGCATAACTCATTAAATAGGGTTTTCTTTCTCTAGAGTTCCCCAAGGTTAGCTGTAACTGATTAAAATTAGCTCCTCTAACATCTTGTAAGCATAGGTTTCAGTCACTTGGAAGTTACCATTACCATTACCAGTCTAAGGGCTTCCTATAATAGTCAGCCATATATTTCCTGAAAATACAAGGAGCCAGAAATTGTGCAAGTGGATTCAGATTAACAATCAGTCCTGGCTCAATGACTCTGAAGTGACAATTTAGCAGAGACCAGAACTAAGGATGGAAGTTGATTCCATGGTAGGTATTGTCTGCTGGCCAGCTGGAAACAGTGCAAGTATATAGTTTATGTTTTTTGTGAAAAGTTTTGTCTGATTTTTTTTAATCAGTGATTTTTCGAAGTATACAAATGACAAAGTGGTTGTACACTATGCCGGCCCATAATACTGATTCACTTTTGATAATGATGAGACCAGCGATTCTTTTCCCTTCATTTTCTGGCTTTTTGTAATCTTTTGTCTCTGTCTCTGTCTATCTGTGTGTCTTATCCCCGCTAGAGATTCTGATTGAGATGGGGGGGGGATGGGGAGGGAAGGTCAAGGCAGGGGGCTTTAGGAAAAGAATCAGTCAGAAGGCATCTTAACCAGCATATTCCAGGAAAAAAAGAAACAGTTTAAAACTATCTCCATTAAGATGTGTTAACAAAAATCAGATTATGCATCACATTTGTCCTGCCTCTCACAAGTCTCCCTACATCGTCTCTCCACCTTACTGAACAACATTTGGCCTATTGTAGAGCTCATAAAGGAAGAGGAATCCCCAGTACTCTTGGATGTGATGAAGTATGCACCAGTCTGCATTACCACTATCCTGTGGTTTCTCTTTTATGATGTGTAACTTAGATTGTTTGCCTAAGAAAGTGTGTATGTTATATGCAGAGCAGACTTCGGCATGCAGCACATGGATAGGCAGCAGTCACTGTGCAGCAATGGTATTGTGACAAGCAGTGACTGGGGAGAGTAATGGTTCATTCAAATCCCAGCAGAAAGGACGGGTTTCACGCAATCTTGACATCTGCTTCACGACTCCATAGCATTAGGATTTGAAGACTTGGCATTTCCTCAGTGCTGTTTGTTATTATTTTTTGGTTTGAAAAATTGAGTATGTAGCATTACACAATAGTATCATAATGAACAATGGACTTGTCATCACAAGACATCTCATTTTGCCTTTTTTTTTTCTTCTTCTTTGTTGTTGTTTGTTTGCTGTCATATCTCCTGTGCCACCTCAGTGGTTGTGCCCTCAAGCTGCTCATTCTGAGTCCCCGTCCACAGCATGGCCCAACTTACCAAAGCCGACAGGAAGCAGTCAGTGTGAAGTCATCATGAGGCAACCCGTCAAAGGAGACACTGCACAGCTGCGAAGTCACTTCAGTGGTGTTCAGTGGTTCCTGTTCTGATCCAGCATACACAGGACACCACCTACAATGCCCCCTACCGACAACAGCAATTGCTTAGTTGCTGAGCCTGTGTGAGTGACTTCTCTCTCCAGAGGGAATATGCCAATACCGATGACCCTGACAGAATCAAACAAAGGCTATAGATGTGGAGAGGCAATTGAAACTGAGGTCAGCATGAGAGCAGGGCATAGAGGGCCTCAGAATTTGAGACTTTTTTTTAATGCTGACCAATGGAGTGAGGGTGATGAAGATGATGCTACGTATTATTGTTCAGGTCTGAGACTGTATTAGAAGGCTGTATTCTACACTTACTTTCAGAATATATCCCGGCGTCAACCAGGCCTTAGAGATACAGACACCTGCAGTGTTGATTACGAAATCTGAGCAACACTCACTCAGAGACGCACCCTTTAAGTGGATGAAACTTGACTGTGTGGTCCCAGTCTTTCCATCTGAGCCCGTAGTAAACTCAACTCTGGGTAGGAGTCATAAATGGCAGGAAAATCCCACAAATAAATGGTTCTGATGGAAGTCGAACCCACGGCCTCCCAGTTGAGAGCCTACGACACTAACCACTTCGCCAGAGTGCGTTGTATTTTGGCCTTGTTTTGGTAAGTTAGTGGTTGTTTTAATACCAGAGCTAAGAAGCCATAGGTTATTCAGAAGTGTATGATTTCCAGTTTTAAATTGCCCATACCAATGATTGGTTGTGCAGTTTTTGAAATTAAGTCACTAAATTTTGGGAATTTTGATTGAAGCTCATGTGTGGGGAAAAAGTTTTGCATTCTGCTGGTACTCGGGCTTTGGCACATCACAGTGAGTGAAGGGCATGCTGAATTCAGCGTTGACACAAAGGTGTTGAGTTAATACTTTTAGAACAGACACACAGTGATTACTTTTTGTTGACTTGGGACCCTGTAAGATTCATTCATGTGATTCACTGTCCATGATCATTTGAAATGGAGATGGATACCATTTTCTTTTTTTGTTATTGTTGTTTTTCTGACATGAAGTTGTGTACACATGAAGACTTCCATCTTATACTGTTATAGGCTAAGTGATAAAAAATGAATTCTTCACACCAAGTGGAAAATGCTTGATATGTAACTTTAGTAACTGCTCCAGAGTTTTAAAAAACAAAAAAAGAGAAATGGTCCATGATTGTCCTTATTACAGATTAAAAAAAAATGAATACATGGCAGGACTTCCTTTTCATTGTCTGACCTGCCCAGGGAACAAGCGGGCAGCATGTTTACCTGTCTCCACAAAGCGAAATTACTGGCTGACGTGTTGATTACTCAGCACTGACAAATAATGCTGAACTACTATTTCTCTATGTGGAGGTTTAAGTAAAAGCCTTGCCTTTGCCCAAAAGGGCAGGAGGGAGAGAAAGATAAAAAAAATTACATGTGGTTGTGCATGTCTTTTCTCCTAAATATGGGTTATCTCTCAACTTTCATCATCTGAAAAAAAAGAAAAATCTAGCTCAGAGTCCAGTTCCTTTCGTAGTTTAGTTTAAGATCTTCAGATGAAAAGTTAATAATTGTTTCTGCATGACCTGTATTATAAAATAATACTTCCTACACAAATGGAAACATCTATCTCTGAAATAGGATTTCTGATTGTGCAAATCTGACGGTCTGTTGTGCAGAGATTTCAGATTTTTAACTGCAGGTCATGCTAACACACAGATTTTTGCAAGGGTTGATCAGTTGGTTTCTAAATCAGCAACACTGGTTAGCTACCTTGGTAAAAAAATGATACCATTGTACTGCTCTCAGTGCTTTAGATCATGTAAAAATGGGGGAATGGTATCCTTGGATGCTAAGAAATCATATAGAAAAACATGAAAAGGGTAAGGATGCATATCCGAACAAAAACAAAACCTGTTTAAAAAGACTGCCAAAGCAGCGCCCCCCCCCCCCCCCCCCCCCCCCCCCCCCCCCCCCCCCCCCCCCCCCCCCCCCCCCCCCCCCCTGGTATAAAACAGATGGCAGTTTCACAAAGTGAGTGTCACAGTGTAACTGCCAGTGCCAAGTACTGCTTTGTGTGTAGCTTTCAGCTCCTTGTCAAGTTTACGTATTATTTCCACTTCTGTTCATAGCATTTATTTTTATGTTTGTTTACTATTTCATTGTTATTTCGTGCAGAATTTTCATAGCATGTATTTTATGTTTGTTTAGTATTTCATAGTTATTTAATGCAGAACCCCCCTTGTCTGAATACTGTGTGTGTGTGTGTGTGTGTGTGTGTGTGTGTGTGTGTGTGTGTGCGCGCACGCGCGTGTACATGTGAGAGACAGAGACACAGAGAGAGAGAGGGAGAGAGATTTCACTGTTCTGATTGATATATTTATTAATTGTTGACAGTGAGCTTCACATTAGTGGACGTCACTGTCCACAGGGCACAAATTTTAATCATGATTGCCAATTTTTTTTTTCCAAACCAAATGAAAACTAAAATCTGTTGGTAAATAAAAAACTATGAGATAATGTTTGTTGGTATAACTTTTTGAAGTAAATGTATAAATCGCTTTTGTCCTTTGCAAGGGCAAAGACAAGTTGTTCACACATGTTTACTTGGAAGGATGGTGTCAGGTGCTTAGGGTTCAGGTTACCTGAAACACACGCACGCACGCACACTTGCACGCACGCACGCACGCACACACGCATGCACACACGCTCTCAGTTTGTGTAAAATGTATGATGAGTAATGTAGAAAAAATATGAAAAGGACTGAAGGACTAAGAGTGTCTAACTACTGAAATAGGATAACCAGATTAATTTAACTTGCATGTTGCTTTGGTGACAGTTTTTTCTCCGCTTTTCACTTCATAGAAATAGGTATATGTGTGTGTATCCTTTGCAGTTGTGCATTTTCTAATCAATTCTTTTGTACGTATGTGTGTGTGTGTGTTCATTTCAACTTTTTGTGTTTTGAGGAGACGGAGCAGTGGATTTTGCTGACTGCAATCAACACGGCTGGAAGTGAATGCTGTGGGAGGATGACAAAGGAGGAATAGTGAAACGTGTCACGCTGTTAAAACAAACATAGCAAAACATGTTCTTAATCATCTACGCCGTGTATGTTGCAGGTTTGCCACACAGCCGCCGCTTCTGTGCGCCTTAGCTGGAGTGATGTGCCGGTTGTAGTGAAGGTGGTGAGCCAGGTATGCTACCCAGGAGCATACCGGCCTGCCTGTCCTGCCCTGATTGACATGCTGAGAAGGCAAAGGTAGGATAAGGCTTTGGTGATTGAGAAAAAAACAAAAAAGGAAAATGACAGAAAAAAAAAAGAGTGTGTGTGTGTGTGGGGGATGTCTGCTTATCTGTGTTTGAAAACTTTGCGTATGTGATTCGCAATTTTTCTGTGAATTTGTCATCATTCTCATATTTGTACCAAGAAGAAAAAGAAGTAAAACAAAGAAAGGTATTTACATCACATGTACACATGTGTACTGGTGTGCATGCATGTACTCTAACATAGACAGACATACAGACAGACAGACTGACACATGGGACACACACATGCATGCAGGCATGCATGCTCGTATGCACACATGTATGTATACACACACACGCTCACACACATTCAAGGAAAAACACAGGGGTATATATGGGAACATATGTATCATAGAGCGAGTGACGTCCATGATTATAGATGTTTTGTTTCATAAATTAAAACACATGATTTTGTTGGTTTAACAAGCAACCGATACCCCCCAGGGAGATATGACTCAGAAATGAAGTCGAACAGTATTCCAAGTCTTTTGAAACTAATTCAAGCTCAAAACATCTGCACTTTATCTTTTAATGCTTAAAATTACTCTAAAAAATGAACAAAGGTAATGTTCTAGTGCTTACTGAGGAAATTAGTGGCCTTGTGGTTTATGGATTAGAAAACATTTTTTTTCTTTTGGAGGGAGGCGAGGACGGGGGCTGAGAGCAGAAATTAATTAATGTGTGGGCTTTTTTTTTTTCTCTTTGTTGTGAAAAATCTGATTTCTGCTTCAGAGATGTCGTTTTTTGATGAAAATCAGGTTGAGATGAGCGCAAGATCTTCATTTGAGCTTGTGCAGCATTGTCTGCCTAAGAAGTATTCTCAATGGAAAAAAAAAAGATTGGTTAGAGTCTGTGAATGTGTGTGTGTGTGTGTGTGTGTGTGTGTGTGTGTGTGTGTGTGTGTGTGTGTGTGTGTGTTGTCATTTTCTTTTTTGCACTTGTCATGGACTTGAGAAGTATTAACGAAAAACATTGAAGAAAGTGACACACTTCGATTAAATTCACATAGAACAGTTGCAACATCTGTTTCCATGAATGTACTTGCTGCAGATAGTGTGTAAAGCTAGCCTGCCTTTGGCAGATTGTTTTGGGGTTTTGTGAGAAAAATGACATAGGCTGAGCTTGTTGTGTACCCTGTACCTAACCACGTCCACAGCTGAAAACTTGTCTGCTGGTGATGTTCTGTGCAATTTGGAGAGGCATGGGAAACAGCCAAGGCAGGGCGCCATGGTTTTTAGTCCACTGCAAGACATGCATCACTCCCATGAAACAATGGTTAGTTTTGAGCGGCAGCAGATTTATCTTTCTTATCCATTTGAAAGTTAGAAACAGGTCCCAGTCATCTGTTTTTGACAGTTTTTGACAGTTGTGTTGATGACTTGAGAGACAGACAGTAAGTTAGAAACAGGTCCCAGTCATGTGTTTTGACAGTTGTGTTGATGACTTGAGAGACAGACAGTAAGTTAGAAACAGGTCCCAGTCATCTGTTTTGACAGTTGTGTTGATGACTTGAGAGACAGTCAGTAAGTTTGAAACAGGTGCCAGTCATCTGTTCTGACAGTTGTGTTGATGACTTGAGAGACAGACAGTAAGTTAGAAACAGGTCCCAGTCATGTGTTTTGACAGTTGTGTTGATGACTTGAGAGACAGACAGTAAGTTAGAAACAGGTCCCAGTCATCTGTTCTGACAGTTGTGTTGATGACTTGAGAGACAGTCAGTAAGTTTGAAACAGGTGCCAGTCATCTGTTCTGACAGTTGTGTTGATGACTTGAGAGACAGTAAACACACTGAACGGGTTCTGACTGGCTGTTGTGATTTCGTCATTTAGTCAGATTGATGTTGTTGCAGAACTTTTTGGTTTCATTGTTTAGTTGTTGTGGCACATGTTCATTTGCCAAATGCTTTTTAAAGTGGAGAAGAAAAAATAGCAATGACAACAAAAGAAAATGATCCGAGAATAGGTTCCTACTGTGCCATCTGATACATGAGGTGAAACTGTGAGAAAGGCATGAACTACATACATACGGACAGACAGACAGACAGACAGACAGACACAGACACAGACACACACACACACACACACACACACACACATGCGTGCATGCTTACTCACTCATGTGCACACACACACGTACACACACACACACACACACACACACACACACACACACACACACACACACACACACACACACACACACACACACACACACACACACACACACACACACACACACACACATGCTTACTCACTCACTCATGTGCACACACGCAGACACACACACGCAAACACACACACACAGACACACAGTCTCTCACACACACACACACACACACACACACACACACACACACACACACACACACACACACACACACACACACACACACACACACACACACACACACACACACACACACACACACACACACACACACAGAGAGTTCAACACATCTCACACACACACACACACACACACACACACTCTCTCTCTCTCTCTCTCTCTCTCTCTCTCTCTCTCTCTCTCTCTCTCACTCTCTCTCTCTCTCATGCACATGCACACAGAATGTAGTTCTGTCATGCTTCTCACAAAAAAAAAAACAGCAGAAAACAAACTTATGAGAATCCTGTGCCAGAGAATAATAAAAGGAGTGAAAAACAAACAAACGATGACAACAACAACAACAACATTGTATATTCGTATTAAATCAGAAACAATTTTATGGTTGTCTTTGCTGCAGTGTTGCCTTCACAAATGTATTGATGTCATTTGTTTGTAACCAGCTTCTTCCATGTGTGTCCCTATGAAAGCAAAATATCCTTGGTGTTTTAGCTGTTCTGCATCCTTTATATTGGTTTCAGTGTTGAGAAATTCTGATTGGATTAGGTTTTGTGGGTAAATTCTGGTTGCAGAGGCTAAGGTGTGTTGGGATGCTTGATAGCAGGCATTTATATAGCACTAGTAACCCACACCAGCGCTGAATTTGTAAAATTGCGGTAGTATGTTTTATCTGTTGATGCTTATTTTTGTGTGTGGTAATACCTTCATATACTGTAGGGCTTGTGTTAAGGATGGGGGGGAAAAAAAGGTGCAAGACAGTGTGTGAAAATGCTAACTCTTGATTTAACTCAGATTTTTTTTTTTCTGTTGAAATTACAGTTCATTTTGTGTTAATGAAGGTATCAGAACTACAAATATTCTGAAGCACTCCAAGTGTCATTCTTAAAATCATTGTGTGCTTGGCTGAATGCGTGTGTAAATTTGATGCTGAGATGGGTGTAAGAGGGGTTTTTTGTTTAAGGGAAAGGTTTTATTTGTTGTTGAATCAGTCCTTGCATCAAAACTCCTGTGTTTGCCTTACCAATTTTGATGTGCATTTGACCCATCCTCAGTCGGAAACATTTAATAAGTGTTCACACTCACTTAATAAAAGAAAAGTACAACTTGTCCAGGGTAGTGTTTTCTCGCTTTGTTTCCGGTGGAGATTAGAAGTTTGTTTGGGTTGGTCACAAAGGTGGTTGAAGAAATAACAAGTGTATGATATGTCTGTAAAAATGCACCAGGAAGGAGACGACATCATGTATACCATAGACTAAAAGCCAGAATAATCCTCTGACCTGTTACCAAGTTGCGGAAGATAGGGCACATTTTTTACAGAGGAAAGCACCATAGCAGAAGCTTGGCATCTTCGAAAGTTACCATGCCATTCACAAACATCAAACCCCAGTTACTTCCCTTCTACTGTCAATGGAAAGTAGGTGGGAGAGTGTGCAGTTTAGTTTGAAATGAAACATAATACAATGGGCTGCACATTTTCAAAATTCCAATCTACAAATTCGAATATTTCAGTGTAAAACTGATGTGCAAGGTTAATCCACATGTTAGTATTTAAAGACAGTAAAAGCTGTAGCAAAATGTCAATTCTGTAACACAGTGTCCAATCCAAGGCAATGTGTAGGTAACTTTTCACATCATAGTGGCATCATAGTGGTTACCAGGGCTTTTGCTTTCATGTTTGAACTTCATACTATGTAGTTGTGTAGCATTTGTGTTGATGTAGATGGTAGATTAATACTCTGCAGTTTTTTTTGTAATGTCCTGGGCCAGCAGAACTGACTAGCGTCAAACCTGTTTTCAAATTCTGTTCAAAACCACATTATCTTGCCTTGTGCTAACATTGCATCAGTGAATACGAGTCACATGATGTACGGTACATAAAGAAATTCCCATAAAAAAAATTCAAATATAATATCAAAGTTTGCTCTGTGTGTGTGTGTGTGTGTGTGTGTGTGTGTGTGTGCGTGCGTGCGCGCACGCATGCGTGCGTGCGTGTGTGCGAGCGAGTGTGTGTGTGTGTTTTCCTGCAACACACTGGCTGTCTCAGAGAGCCTGACTGATATTGATCATGTAGATGATCGTTTTCCACCTCAAAATGAAGGTCAAGTAAAGCAAAACATTCAGTGAACTACGACATCTCTTACACTTACTGACTGTGTATCTGCTGCAGGTCAGGAGACAGCATTGTTTAGGACATGCTAACGTAACTTTCAAATGCATTTCAGTCTTAAGTTTGTAACGGAACGCCTGGTTGCCCCCCACCCCAGATAATGGTATCTATAATGGGCTGTAGCAGTGAAGGAAAAAACACCAAGCGTTTCTAACTTCTGCTTGTCTGACTCAAATGTCCTGCACATTCTGGACCTGAGCCAGGGTCATAGGTGGGGAGAGCCAGTGAAGTCATGAAAGGGAAGTAACTATGTGAGTTTGTGCACCAGGTGGGTTTGTTCCTCCTCCATTTTGTTTGGTAAGGTCTGCAGCCAGTGCTAGGTACTAGTGGTTGTGCTAGAGAGCTAAAGGCCCCCCCCCATTCTCCCTCTCTCTCCTTCCCCCTCCCCCTCCTTCCCCCCTCCCCCTCCCCCCTCCTACCCCCTCCCCCCCCCACTCCATCTTTCCCTTCTTCCGAGTTGTCAGATGATGAACTGTTTTCTGTGTTTTCTTTCGTCTGGAAGTTGGCATACCTGACAGCGCCAAAGGAAACGAGAAGGTTATGCTTAGAATGCTCAAGCTGGAGAATTGAAAACGCAAAGTTTATTAGCAAAATGTTGTTTCAGTCACATCTTCTAACAAAACCTGGTGTGATCATGTGTGGTTCATTTAATTAATACTAGTTTGGTGATCAGATAATGTTTCTAGACAGAGAGGAGACGGGGAATGGGGAGAGAGAGAGAGAGAGAGAGAGGTGTATTGAGTACATCTTTGTGTCTGCTCCTGGAACGAAGTGGAAGGAGAGGGTTCTTTTCAGTGGCTGCAAGACTCTTGCCGCTGTTCATTTGTTTATTTTTGTCTTTACTCAGGATGAACGCGGAGAAATGACAGACAAAAGCTTCACTCAGTACATGGCACTCACGTACATGCCTACCCATGCACCCATGCACAAATGTTTGCGTGCACAAAAACACACACACACGCATGCAAGCATGCACGCATGCATGCATTCTCGCACAGACATGTACACATGCACGCATACATGAAAGAGTACACACACAGGCATACATGCACCTACACATGGACACATGCACATATAAAACACACATACACACACACACACACACACACACACACACACACACACACACACACAC
Source organism: Conus betulinus (assembly GCA_016801955.1). NCBI lineage: Eukaryota > Metazoa > Mollusca > Gastropoda > Neogastropoda > Conidae > Conus > Conus betulinus. The sequence continues at coordinate 229,924 of JADBJO010000744.1, forward strand.
ACACACACATACACACACACACACACACACACACTCACACACAGAGTTCAACACATCTCACACACACGCACACACAC
>JADBJO010000744.1:267500-270000 GCA_016801955.1 Conus betulinus
AGGAGGGGGGGGGGGGGGGGGGGGGGGGGTTCGTTGGAGGAAGAAGAGAGACGGAGGTATTGAGACAAGACTAGACAAGGCAGAAAGGAAATGACTTGTATAGGCACTGGTTGTGTGTGTGTGTGTGTGTGTGTGTGTGTGTGTGTGTGTGTGTGTGTGTGCATGCGTGCCATCCATGTGTGCATCCATTCCTTCCTGTGAGTGGAGTGTGCATTGAAACTGAACATGTTTTTAAAATGTGGATGATGTAATGATGATGTAATGTGAGGGGGTGGGGGGTAGGATGCCGATGGGTGGGTTCAGGAGACAGGCAGAGAGAGAGAGAGAGAGGGGGGGAGATTGAATGCACAGACACAGCCATGTTGATCGAAGGAAAATGGAGAAAGAAAGAGAGATAAGGGGATGAATCACCTTAATTGATGATTAAAGGAATAAATCGAGAGAGAGAGAGAGAGAGAGAGAGAGAGAGAGAGAGAGAGAGAGAGGTGGTGGTACCCTTTCACTTTTTCTAGTGAAACCCAGAGAGAGAGAGAGAGAGAGAGAGAGCAGCCAAGCGTACAAACCTTGCTCTTCATTCTGTATCCGGAGACCTGAAGCCATGATTTCTTGATGATGCTTGCTACACACACACTCTCTCCCAGCACACACACATGGAGTCTCTCTCTCTCTCTCCGGCTCTTATTCTAGGTATTTGTCTCTGTCTTTCTGTCTCTCTCTCTCTAGAGAGAGAGAGAGAGATTAATTTTGGACATAGATACAATGGACCAGGGCATGGATAGAGAACGACCAGGTTCAAGAAGTGGGGGTGCGTTTTGTGGTTGGTGAAGATGATCTCCCTTTCTTTTTTTGTATTACCTCCCCTGCATGGTCTCCCTCCCTGCTTCATCTGTACTCTTACCCTGCCAGGCTGTGCCCTTGACATGCATGGCCAGCCGATTCCACACTATCATTGATTCTTCCCTGTTCTGTTCCAACTCTTGTCTTGGTTCCCACTGGCTTATTCAGCAGGCATGACCTGCGTTGACTTGTCACATGACGTGGTGACTGTCAAGTATGGAAGGAAGGAAGAAAACTCGACTATCAAACGAGACCTGCTGACAGCGATGAAATGGGCGCTGATGAGGGCCAGTGTGAGTCAGACAGCATATATGACATGGTGGTTGGCACACACTCTCTCTCTTTCTGTCTCTCTCTGTGTCTCTCTTTGTCTGTCTCCTCTCTCTGTCTCTGTCAAACGTGGTGACAGTCCTGAGATAACCTCTGCTGTTGACGGGACTATAATTTTAATCTTAATCTTAAGCTCTGTCTCTGTCTCTCTCTCTCTCTCTCTCTCTCTCTCTCTCTCTCTCTCTCTCTCTCTCTCAGACTTACTTGTCAGGAACAGGCAGCAGATGCTGCAGAACTGTGAAATGATGGGGGGTGGGTGGGGAGTGGGGGGGGGGGGGGGGGGGAGGAGAGTTTCACCTTCTAGAGCTTGTATTCTTGTCCCTAGTAAGTCTTCTTCAGCTCATCATATTCATGTCGTGGAAAACATGTATTCATATTAATTCTGGAACTGTGACTGAAACACTTCAAACAGTGGGCAGACCCCCCTCCCCCCTTCAAACCTCCCCCCCTCCCCCCCCCCCCCCCCCCTCCCCCCCCCCAACACACACACACCATGAGTTACAATGAGTCTTTCTCATGCTGTTGCTTAGTCCATGATAGACATGGTTCAGTGCTGTACCGTGTGTCACAGCATTTGTGGAGTAAAGCACCTCTTCTCCTGCTCTCCTGTGTCTTTGCTGGTTTGTGGGTGGTCTTTAGGCTCATGAGTACGGGGTGTTTTAGGTTTCAGAGGTCTGCATTGTACTTATTTTGTTGTTTTTAGATGAAAAAGTCATTGTTTATCATGAAATAATTTTCATGCTGTGTCAGTAATTGTCTTCATGGAGTGTGGTAAAATTTTGAAGTCAAAATGATAAAATATTGACTGCTTCTGACACCATCAGTATATTGAGCAGCACCACAAAAAAAAAAAAAGAAAAAGAAAAGACGAGAAAAGAGAGAAACAAAAAGTTTGGTATCAGAAGGAAACCTGCCATCAGTTGAACTAATTGTGGCAATGCTTTCTTCTCAACAACTGCTACCTTTCATTCTGCCGTGCCTGAATACACACGCACTAGATCATAATTATGTGCAGCGATCAGCAGTCTAGCTGCTATAATGGCTATCAGACTGCTTATAGGTGATGAAAGCTATAATTGTGGGAGTTTCTTGGTCTTTTCCTCAGGGAAAGGAGGAAAGGAAAGCTATAATTGTGGGGAGTTTCTTGGTCTTTTCCTCAGGGAAAGGAGGAAAGGAAAGCTATAATTGTGGGAGTTTCTTGGTCTTGTCCTCAGGGAAAGGAGTCTTTCCATGGAGAGAATTTACAAACCTTTGGACACACTCATCTTCCATACACGTGGTTCATGGTTGTAGCCGGTAGGTCCAGGCATAAAGTAACAGGGCCAACCACCCA
>JADBJO010000744.1:275000-292500 GCA_016801955.1 Conus betulinus
TCAGAATTTCCCTCCTTCTGTGCACACACACACACACACACAACACACAAAAACACACACACACACACACACACACACACACACACACAAACGCTTGCATGCACACACACACACACACACACACACACACACACACACACACACACACACACACACACACACACACACACACACACATGTGACACTGAATATTACATGCAGATAGTCACAAGTTTCTGATATTGCCCTATTCTTTTTCTTATTTTTTTTTTTTTTTTTTTTTTTTTTTTTTTTTTTTTTTTTAACTGCCTGAATATGCTACTGTTTTGCCCTGAGTGGTGGTTAGGGGGTGTACAGAACTCGAGATGGCATGGTCACGTTCTTGACACCAGACACTTCTCTTGTTGAGTCATTGAGAGCTTAAGAGGGCTGGCTCATCGACCCAGCACTCCACTCCCATTGTGTGTATGACGCTATTGTCCTACAATATGGCTGGAAACCGGTTGTAACTGAGGTCATATGGGAGATCTGACTCGGTGGTCAGGGCAGATTTTTTGGTCAGAGTTCTTTGTTGTGATTCGTTTCTGATATTTGTTCGTTTTGTGCTCGGCAAGGTGTTATAGTGAAATGATTTGTTGGCTGTTACTGGACAGCTCTTTGCTGATGAGGGCAGATTCGTGTCTGCAGATGTATTGTGGAGGATTCTTTTGAAAGCGAGGAGACATGGTGTTTTTCAGTTTTGTGCGTTCAGTATGATTTGCTTGTTCTGATATCTTTTTACAAAAATAGTGAGTGTCTGTAGATGCCTCTTAGAAATGTTTGACATCATTAGTTATATAAAAGACAGTGTGTGTGTGTGTGTGTGTGTGTGTGTGTGTGTGTGTGTGTGTGTGTGTGTGTGTGTGTGTGTGTGTAAGCTTGTTTTGCTTGCTGAATGCATGTAGGTGTATACATGTATCTAGGCTCCTCCTGTCTCTCCCTACCCTCCCTGTGTCACTCATACACACTGCCTCTTGCTTTCTCTTGTCTTTCTTTCTTTCAGGTTTTCTCTCTCTGTTTCAGAGTAGGATACTTTTTTTTTTCTATTTAACTTGGTTCAGGGGTGAGTTAGATAAAGTTCCTCCCTGCCCTAAGGCATGATCATTTGCCCTTCAATCAACAGTAATTTTGAATTCTGTAAACTTATGTTGGGGAAACAAGAATCAAAAACAATCAAACACACATATTGTTACGTCCCTCTCACACTCACAGCCATCTATCTCCAGCTGCCATTTTGTCAGTAAGTGGCCCAAATTAGACATCTGCTTGGTCCCTTCTGATTGGCCAGTGTCATCTGACTCAGCCAGTTACTCGGCTTGATACATTATGATACTGGTATTATTAACAGTTACAATAGTTGAAAAGGAAATGTAGTCAGGTTGTTGTGATGGTTATCAGATATTGGCCAAAATAACTGAACTGCAATTTGTGCGCAGCATATGTTTGAAAAAAATTCTGCAGTTGGCTTGAAGTCAGGTTGCAGCATCTACAGCTCGCCCAACCCTAGTGGTCACCTGCCCTGGGCCTTCAGAAGGTCCTTAGTGTTTTTCATGTGTTTATCTCTCTCTCCCCTCGTTTTTCTCTTTGTCTGCCTGTCTGTCTTTCTGTCCTAGAAGTCTGTCTGTCCTAATTGGTACCTACATCATCTTTTCTTTTTCTCTTGCACATATCAGTGGTTAGGTCCCAGAGAAAGCAGTTTTTTGAGATTTTTGCATTTTGCATGAATTTTTTGTAATTTTTTTTAACATTCTGTGCATTATTTCTAAAATGATAATATTTTTGTTATGAATGTTGTTTTAAATACCATAATTCCAGGAAGAAAACCGTCGATCAGCGGTGATCGAAATTCAAGGGAAAGAACTGAAAAGAGTTAATCAAGTGACTGTATAGGCACTTATGATTACCTTGTCTTTCACTGATTGTCTTGTTCTCTGTCTTTTTCGTCGGTCTGGTCTGTATGTCTCTCCCTCCTTCTGACTATATCTGTCTGTGTCTGCTGGTCTGTTTCCCTCTCTCTCTGTCTTTCTGTTACTTTATGTCTTTGTGTGTGCATGCTTTATGTGTGTGTGTGTGTGTGTGTGTGTGTGTGTGTGTGTGTGTGTGTGGTATGGTGTGGTATGTGGATGTGTGTGTGTGTGTGTCTCTCTCTCTCTCTCTCTCTCTGTATTCCTTTCTCTCTCTGTATGTATTCTCTCTCTCTCTCTCTCTCTCTCTCTCTCTCTCTCTCTCTCTCTCTCTCTCTCTCTCTCTCTCTCTCTCTCTCTCTCTCTCTCTCTCTCTCTCTCTCTCTGTCATTTTCATCTTTCCTGTGCACCTGTTCCCCCTTCTTGTCATGTTCATGTTTCTATTTTTGCAAACCACTCATACCTGATTTTCTCCTCTTTTGTGTGAGATGTATTGATGTTGAGTTGTCCATTTACTTGGAATGTTTGAGAAGGTCGAGAATAGAAACATAAGCGGATGTAACTCTTATGGCTCTTAAACCATGCAAGGTGTGTGTGTGTGTGTGTGTGTGTGTGTGTGTGTGTGTGTGTGTGTGTGTGTGTGTTCATTCTTGTCCCTATATAAGTAAAATCTTGTGGGAAAAAAACACATTCACAGTGTTTGAGTGTTTGATATTTTCTCTGACCATTGAATTTACAAAAAGGTTTGTATGACCATGGACTTTACAAAAAGGTTTCTAATTCTGTCCATAGCCTAATTTTTCATGGATACATGTGTTTGAGAGTCACAGAAAGTGTTAGAGAGGGAGGAATGGGGTGGTTTGGTTGAGGAGGAGGAGGGGGGGAGAGAGAGAGAGAGAGAGAGAGAGAACAGCGGAGGAGGAGGAGGAGGTCATATCTGTCTCCTTTCTTCTCTTCTTCTTTGTTTTTGTTGTATCTATTATTCAACTTTCCTCTCTTTCTTCTATTGTTCAGATGATAGTATAGATTATCATCATATTTCACAGGTATTTCCAGTCATGGAAACTAATCTGTTTAGGTCCAGGCAATCATTTTCCATGAATCCGTCATTAACGTTAATGAAAGGAAACTGTGAATGTTCTCCGTGATCAAAGGGGCCAGACCCCTGTGTGTCCTTTCAGGCTGTGGATTAGGATGCAGTCCTGACTGTCTGGTTGATGGTTGTAGAGATCTTCAGAAAAAAAGAACAAAACTAATGTATGTATTTCTCCTTTAAATGATTGTGAGCTGAGCAGAAACTAAATGGCGACAGTTATTCCTATTGTGCTTATCCAGTCATGTAATCTTGATGCATAAAAAAAAAAAAGATCAAAGCGGTTGAAACATAATCCTAAGAATAGTCACGTATGTGTTTATGTACATTTTGATGTAAATCTGCCATTGAGCGTTTAGGTGTGGCTTCTTTTCTTCAGAGGGAGGGTGTGTGGTGAAGAAGGGAGAGGGGAGAGAAGGATGTGTTAATGGGATGTGAGGAGATGGAGGTCTTGTTGAAAACAAAAATTGTCTAGTATCCACTGGAATTACTTTTCTTCCTTTAGCTGATTATGTATTGAAAAAAAAAAGAAAGTGTTTTCTTGCAGATAAAAACTGCATTTCATTGCCATTGTTAGTAATATTGATGCTACTGTTATTGTTATGCTATTAATTATAATTTAAGTTACACATTTTGGAAACAAAAAAGGCAACACCAGTTGAACAGTGAAAAGTGTTCATTAGAATTGTCTCTGGCACAGGTTCTAATCAGTTAGAAAGCAAAAACAAAAACAAAAAAAGCAAAAAACAAAAAAATTAGAAAAGAAAGGTAACTGAAGTAACCAGACAAAAGGAAAATCAAGACAAAGCAAACAGCGTCAAAGCAACAACAGCGACCGTAACAAACAAAAGTCGTGAGAGTCCACATGAATGTTTGTTTTCTTCACGAACAGCATTGATGGCTGTGCATGTGAGAGGTCCAGGGAGTGTGGTGTCCTGATCCAGGCAGTCTGTGATCACATGTTCAAACTGAGGAATCAGTGGAAGGAGCTTGGGGGGAGGTGGGGGGGGGGGGGCTCCTCCATACCTGCCTGTGTCTCATTATCCGTTTTTCTCTCATGATCTCACAGAGTCCCAGAGGAGGGAAGAATGGGGAGTGACCTGCCCTTTTCTTAGATCTCTCACAGCCCAGTGATTGTTGTTTGATGTTGTTGTAATGAACCACATTTCAGACACTGTGACCTCAGGGACAAAAAAAAAAAAAGAGTAGCTGATGTTTACAGTCTGTTTGCTTCCTCAGGAAGGATGTGACAACATTCGTTTCGTTGTGTTCAGTTTTCATCGCAGCTGATCAGGCAGACATCACTTAGCACCACATCAGTCTGCAGAAGACCGGTCGTGCCGTTGTTTTCAGCCAAGAGATGAAGAGAAGGCATGGAAGATGGATGTGTCATCGTCTTACTGGATTGAAAGATGAAAGAAATGTGCAACCTGCAACATTTTGAAGGGCAGTGTTGAAGTGTTTTGGCGGGCAAACTGTTCTAAAGTCTAATGTTTCGAGATGTCATCATCAAACAGTTTAGAACTCTTATTGTTGTGAGATAGCTTACAATGAGCAAGCGCATAGATGTATGGCATGTTTTTGATCTTTTCGCATGTCATAGAACATCTACAGCAGGACCGGGATTGTGACACAGTTGAAGAATGACAAGTGTCTTCGTGAAATATTTCTGACTTTTTCGGTTGTTGCCTCTTAAATCACTGACCTTTAGAGTGTGCGGTCAGTGAGACACATGACTTTGATCAGCATTGGTGGACGACATGTTTGTGATGTTTTTCGATTTGTACCACTGACCACCTCAGCGTTGTGACGACCTTTCATGGATGTACTGTGCGACCTACCTGAGTGATGTTCGGGCGCTGAGCCGTCTGTGTGCTGCCGTCAGAGACTCAGTCCCATGAGCCTGGCTCACTCATCGCCGCCATCATGTGTAGCACGGGCTCCACGCCTCAGGCGATGTTCGATGTGCAGAACATCTATGGAACGCCTCAAGTGCCCCGGAAGAAGCCCTGCCTGCGGCCCCCGCGTATGACCCTGATAGACCTGAGGTAGGAGGTTTTTGTCTTATTACCGCTACTGCCTCCCAAGTCTAATGTGCCTGCCTGATCCCTTGCACCGTGTGGCACTGTGGGCTGCTTTTCTTTTTTTTTTTTTTTTTTTTTTTTTTTTTTTTAAAAATTTTTTTTTCCTATAGAGTTGTTGTAGAGTTGTGCCTCATTCACAGGCTGGTGGTTTGGAATTGTGTGGATTTAATGTAGAATGTGGATTGACTGGCATTGTGATGCTGATGACCGATCGATACTGACCATTTTGTCTGTCGCAGGCACTTGGAAATTGTTAGGGGAATAGAGGTAATGGCTGCAGCGGGAATACAGATAATGGCTTTAACTGAGAGGAACAGAAATAAAGGCTGTGAGGGGAATACAGATAATGGCTTTAACTGAGAGGGTACTGAAGACTCAGTTGGCATTCACAGTATCAGGACTTTTGCTGAGCCAGAGAACAGCTTTTGGGGGCTTGTGATGTTTAAGGAGAAGCGACAAAGACATCGTGGAACAAAAGAAGTTGTAGCTTTTGTGTATTTTGCGAATGAGGTCTTCCAGATGCCTGTAAGACTGTGATTTGATTGATCTTAATTTGCGTTTATTTGAATGAACCATGGTAGTCACTAGCATTGTAGATTTGGTTTTTTTTGTGTGCATTCTGTACATTTTCCACATCCTTCATTCATTCATGGCATCCTCTGTCGTATAGTTACAGTTCTGTACATTATGAAAAAACAGCGGTGCCTTTGTTCATTCATCAGAGATGAAGGGAGATGTAGGAAGCATGTGATTAGTTCATTGATAATGTGTATGAGGTGGGGTTTCATATTCAAAGATAGAATGATAAACCGTTCTGTCTCCCTCTTCCATAGCATGGAGAAATACAGCAGTAAAAACCTCGTCAATGAAGATAGCGTAAAAAAACATTAGAGACAGTATATGAAAAGAAACTTAAAAATAGAAGACACAATGCATTTCCTTTTTTTTTTTTTTTTTTTTTGCATAGAAAATAAGTTAATTTTGAAGTCCACTATTTTCAGAATGGCAAAATGTTCAGATTAAAAGACCTGACTTAACCTGCCAAAGTTACACTTAATCTTTAGAAATCAGTCCCCCAAAAAATTACAAACAGAATTTTGCGGCAGTCTAGACTGGGTTGTAGGTCTGCTCATCTGGTTGTTGATTCCGTAAGCTGTACTCATCTCCTGAAGCCATGGTTTTTTTCACAGTTTCTACAAAGACATGATGTACAATTAGGAGCATAATTATCATCATTTGAAATACATGAAAGTTCATGTGATTAAAAAAAGAAAAAAAAAACCCCTGATCCAAGGGTATACAAAGGTATTAAATTCACAAGGAAGAATCCTGTGGCATGCTGTGGATTAACTCGCCTCAGGAGAAATGACAGAGCTCAGGTCAGCATAACCCACTGTAGTGGTGTCTCACCTAGCCTTACCTGGGATTAGGAAATGGGTCAGGTCAGGTCAGGCGGGCTGTACTTTGGATTAAGGCTAGTCCACACTCTTCAAAGCTCCAGAACTAGGCTTTTACAACGTTTGGGTATTGGCCAGGCCAACAGGTGTGATGTAATGCCATGCACGCGCTGCTGCCATGCTGTCTTCCTTTCCTCCCACCTGGTGGCTGGATGGTCCAACTCACAGATAACTCCAGTTCTGCCTGAGGTCTTGACTGCAGTAAAAGACATTGCTTGGTCTTGCCAGTCTGGACGGCATTAACCAAACGTATCTTGGGTGAGAGTTTATTTTGGTCCGCCTTCATACAGCCATTGGAGGCTTTGTTTTCACCACTTTAACACAGTTTTTGGAGAGGCGCTGTGTGTAACTCTACTCACGAGTGATGTGACCTCACCTCATTGTTGGCCCTGATCTGATGATTGCTTTCATACTGGTGACTGCCATGCCTGAAAGTTGAACATACTCTGCTCCTGTAGAGGGGGAGTGCTGGCACCGTGTCATTAGCATATTCAGCTCCTGTAGACAGGGGGAGTGCTGGCACCGTGTCATTAACATATTCAGCTCCTGTAGACAGGGGGAGTGCTGGCACCGTGTCATTAACATACTTAGCTCCTGTAGACAGGGGGAGTGCTGGCACCTGTCATTAAACATACTCAGCTCCTGCAGACAGGGGGAGTGCTGGCACTGTCATTAACATATTCAGTTCCTGTAGACAGGGGAGTGCTGGCATCGTGTCATTAACGTATTCTGTTCCTGTAGGGGGAGTGCTGGCACCAGGTTTGTCCACATGAAGGTGCTGGTTTTCAGAAATTGACTGCAAGAGTACTGGTTGAAGAGAAGTGACGAGTATCAGTAAGACTGGGCAGATTATGTTAAAGATTGACAGAAGGGAGTCCTTTACTAACCATTCACCAGTAAAGATGTTTAAGGTGGTCTGTAGATGACTAGCCAGTCAACAGTGTGGTATTAATATTGTGGATATACCATCATAGTCCTCTCCTCCCACGCAGATTGTCAACACAAAAGACGTTTTGAATTGATTTTTTTTTTTTACCTGTTCACATATTCATATTGGTTTATGCTTGTACACCCTGTGTATATCAAGGGAAATGGTGATTGTTGCATGGATGCTGGTGATTCAGATGAGGATACTGAACATTGTTAAACGCTTGCAGTGCTCAGTTGTAAGCCATAAGGTTTCAGTATCGACATGATATGGATATCAGTGTTGTGCATACAAATACTCAGCTATGCAAAGGTACGTTTGGCTCTGCTGCCAACACCATGTTTTCCAACTGGGTCAGATTGAATCTGACACACACACACACACACACACACACACACACACACACACACACAAAGAGGGATCCTCATCTTGGTAACAATCAAGAGGTTTCTTCATTTGTAGTGGGTATTTTCATCCCAATTAAGAATTTAAAAAAGTTGAAAACCACACACCCTCCCCATGCAGTGATCCATGAACAAAATAAAATTCTGTGTTTATTATTTTTAAGTTTTCCCTGCTAGCCTCAGGACAGTGCATATACCTAATGTTTGAAGTCTTTAACATTTTTAGTATTTTGAAAATGTCTTTGTTGTTTGTTGTAAGGTTCTTGTTCAGTGATGCAACAACAATTACTTCTTTTATCTGTAAACTTGTAAAGAAGCGACTTAGGAGTTGGAATACTGAGAACAAAATAAACCTTAAGGGGTACACTCCTACTGAAGACAGAAGCTTCTGACTTTGCTGCCCACATCAGTGTTTGTAAAGTGACTGCATCTCCCGCACTTTTAAAGGCTGATCAAAATGTGCAAAACAGCATTTTAAAGGGCGAGTGTCGCGCCCACATTGGAAATGAAAGGAGCACATTTAAGCGCCCCTTGCATCAAAAACACATGAAGCGTGCGTCATTGGGAGCCCTGGTAAACTGCTTAACCGCATTGCTTCACTCCGTTGATGTGGAGCAGTTGGAGGCATTTCAGCTGGAGGTTTTTATTCATCATGTTCACTGCTGTGCAGGTTTGGAATGCCATACACTGTGTGATTGAATTCATGGCTTCATCCGTGCCAGTCACAGTATGAGCGGGTTTGCTAAAGAGCGGAAGGGAAGTTATCACAGAAGATAGAGGTGTCCAGGAGTAGATAAACCTATGCGGATCACCATTGTAATCTTTCATAACTAACTCGCTGTATATATTCCAGACAGATTTGAGATAAGCCTTTGGGAGTTTGACAGTCAGGGTACGCGGTACCCAGCCTCTGAAGCTGCTGTGTGCGTGGTTTCTGTCAGTGACTTCAACACTGCAGGAAGGGAAAGGCTTGATAGGTTCCAACACACTGCCTGCAACAAACGTTTGAAAAAAAAACAGATGAACAAGAACTGGAGCATAATTCTTAAATCTGGAGGATGAGAACAACTTTTTTCGTTCTGTCCCCCAGTTCCACTGCCTGACCACACTACTTTCCCCCAACTCCAACTCCCTCACTGAAGTTGGCTGGTGCAGTGAAATCCTCCTCCCTTTCTCATGAGGGTAAATCCAGAAGCAGTGAGGATGTAGGCCTGTGTGTCAACGACCTCATGCGCTGAGTGTCAATGACCTTATGAGAAAGCGGGGTTTCCCCCATACCCCCTCCCCTCCCCCAATTCTTATCTCTTGGGCTGGAGCTCATGTTAGAGCTGCCTACTGTGTGTGTGTGTGTGCGTGCACGTGCGCACACAGACACACACACAAACCACCCTATCCTCCACTGCCTGTGTGTGCATACAATCATAGTATTATATTCTGCATGCATTTCAAAGCTGATATTCATAGCGACGGTAGTGCATGCTTAGAATGTTACATGCCCTCTCTCTCTTTCTCCTTCCTTTCTCTCTCTCTCTCTTTGTCTCTCTCTCTCTCCCCTCTCTCTCTCTTTCTATCTTTCTCTGTCTCTCTCTCTTTTCATGAATTAGAAGCTTGACATCCTGTAGATGCATGTATAGACATTTCTCCCATTCTTTTTCTACATACATTACCAAAAAGATGATTGGGAGGGGGGAGGGGAGGGGGGATCATCGAACCCTGGTTTTGTTCATTACTACATTTTTTGCCATAGGCTAAGCTGTAATCAATGTGAACATGTTCTCATTGCATTTGATTGTTTATGTATGTATTTATATAGTATTATGTTTTGAACGGTTATTATTATATATGCATTTATATACATATATTATGTTTTGAACGGTTATTATTATATATGTATTTATATATATATATTATGTTTTGAATGGTTGTTTTTCCTGTGTGCTGTTTCCTAAATGAAACAAAACCAGTTTGAATGGTTTTTGTACTGTTTCTTGAGAAAAAAAAAAAATGTGCACTATAAAGCAACAACCTTTTCCTTGTCCCTGATTTGTCACTGTTGGCCGTTTATTGATTTTGTTTGTTTGTTGTATGAATAAAGGGCACTGTGCTGTTTATCTGTTTTGATATGAAGCACAGTGATTTTGACCTCTTTGTGGTCAGGATGTGCCATGATTTAATTTTGCCCTTTGTATTGATCACTGTCAGCCTTTTCTGCGCGTTGTCAGGAGTCATGGTCTTGGAATGGAGAGTGCAGGATGTCAGTAGATCGGATTGTTCTGGCTCCTGGAGTCTTTGACTTCATTGTGTAAAATAAGCTTTGCAGTTCACAGGAGAGTTATGTGGTTGGAATCTTTGGTGGCTCTTGACTTTCTGTTTCAACACACACACACACACACACACACACACACACACACACACACACTTTCTCTCTCACTCTCTCTCACACACACACACACACACACACACACACACACACACACACACACACACACACACACACACACACACACACACGCTTCATATTAAAAAGCGTTCATTTTCAATTTTGAAAGATTTTTGTTGTTGTTGACTTTTCATCTCAGAATATTGAATAAGAGGCGCTGAGATTATGAACTTCTGTAAATGATGTGAAGGTGCTTAGCTTTGAGTGTGTTTGCATATGCGAGCCATGCAGGTTTGGCGTGCGGTGTTTGTGCATGCATGCTTACGTTGACAGGGGCCTGAGCAAGCTAGTCTGAGCCCTCTGTGTTTGCACTGATTTGCATGACTGCCATTTGATATGCCGATTGTTTTTGTGTGAAATATTTTATTGCAGAAGGTGCATGTTTATATTGTTATGGGATTGATGATGGTTTTATGATAGACAATATGGTTTAAAAGAGTGTGTTGAGAAATGTATTCATATCCATGCTCATGCACATGCATATGTATATATGAATAGACACACATACAGACAGACAGTCAGACAGACAAACACACACACACTCATTCACTCACACTCACACACACGCATGCATGCACTCATGCACACACACACACACACACACATGCACGCACAGCATGCACACACATGCACACACACACACGCACACACACACACACATGCACACACACACACACACACACACACACACACACACACATGCACGCACACACGCACACACACAGAGAAATGTTAGTATATGTATTTTGATGTGGTTTTATGTTATGTTATGGAAATCAGTCCCTGTTTGTGCTGCACGTCTAATTTGATGTTATGCACATGTTGGATACAAATACATGTATATGATCTGAATGATTAGAAAAAAAGGAAGCTAGCTATTGACTTGTGCATTTGGTTTGATGTTTGATTTAATCTGTAAATATGTGATCGATTAAGACATACATATATATGTAATCTGCATGGTATGATTTGAAAAAAGAAAACCAAAAAAAAAAAAAAGAAAAAGGAACCTCATTATAGATGTGTGCATCTTATTTGATGCGATTTGTGGTATCATTGTTAATTGTATATTCCAGTGACATACTTTTGAGTGCTGGGAACAGGTTTCCTGTTGGTGCAGTGTATGAGAATTGTACTTTCTGGGCAGCAGTGCAGATGGATCAACAGACACAGAAAGTAGAAGGACACTCCGGATAGGGTGGACCCCTGTCAGACCTGAACAGATCATGGATCTGACTCATAGATCGGTTGTTTCCGCACCAACGTTTATTGCTTTGTCCTCGGGCCACTTGCAATCTTTCCACAAAGGTTTCGGTTGTTGTTGTTGTTGTTGTTGTTGCTGTTGTTTTTGTTGTTGTTGTTGTTGTTGTTGTTGTTAAATTTTCCCCTCCAAATTGAATCAGCTGTTTTTGTGTAGTCTTGCTGAAAGTGGTGAAAGGATATTTTACCTGCCCCTTGACCAGGGTCTGCTCGTTAAGGATTCTGCCCACCTGATGTGATCTTTGAGTTTCTGAAAGAGATCAACATTTTTCATCTGATCTAGGATTTTTACGGTAGAAAGATTTGTTAACAAAGTTTCTGGTATGCTTTTAGAAGATGTATTTTAAAGAGATGTGTGAAAGGTTGTGTGTGTGTGTGTGTGTGTGTGTGTGTGTGTGTGTTTTGTGTGTGTTTTGATGACTTGTGAGTTGATTTTAACATGGTGACAGCCCTGATATGGCCCTTTGCAGTCGGCTGGGCTATAAGCAGCATCACCTAACCTTACCTTGGGCCATCATTCATCTTTCCACACAATTTCAGTGAAGCTGGCTCTGTAGTGTTGCCATCATAGCGCTGACAATCAAACCAACCAGCCAGCCAACCAACCAACCAACCAAGAGAAACAGATAGAAATGTAACCTTGGGGGGGGGGGGGGGGGGGGGGGGGGGGTACAAAAGCAAACCTGAAAGAATGGGACAGAGGGAAGGGAAGGAGGAGTCAAGTGGGAAAGATGATTATCATGCATTTCAAAGTTGTTTGTGTGTGTCGGTCAGCAGTTCAGTAATAGTTGAACGAATGTCATGGTGATATTTGCTGGAACTATGGAAATTGTTTTTGAATACATTTTTGCCTAGCGTGGGCTTGCGGAAAAGTCGGTATCCTAACACCGTGTGTGTTTGTGCATGGGTGCTTGCATTAACTCTGTGTGTGTGTGTGTGTGTGTGTGTGTTTAATGTGAAATATGACTTTGTGAACATTATATATCTCCGTTTTATTTGTTTATAATTCTCTCTCTCTCTGATCTCTCTCTCTCTCTCTCTCTCTCTCTCTCTCTCTCTCTCTCTCTCTCTCTGTAATATGAAATTTCACTTTGTGAATATTGATATATATATGTGTGTGTGTGTGTGTGTGTGTGTGTGTGTGTGTGTTTATTAATTCTATGTCTGATTCTCTTTGTTCTGTGTGTATGTGTGTTGTGTGTGTGTGTGTGTGTGTGTGTGTGTGTGTGTGTGTCTCTCTCTCTCTCTCTCTGTGTCTCTCTCTCTCTGTCTGAGTGTCTCTCACTCTGTCTGTCTGTCTGTCTGTCTGTCTGTCTGTCTGTCTGTCTCTCTCTCTCTCTCTCTCTCTCTCTCTCTCTCTGTGTAAGGTGAAATTTGACTTTGTGAATATCGATATGTGTATTTCATTTTTTTTTTTTCATTTGATGGTTTGATTCTCTCGGTTTCTGTCTCTGTTGCTCTCTCTCTCTCTCTCTCTCTCTCTGTTTTCTGCCTGTCTGCCTGCCTGCCTTTCTGCATGTCGGTCTATTCATGACTCAGTCTTAACGTATGTTATTAAATCGGTTTTTTTTTTTGGTTGTTGTCGTTGTGAATGTGTGTGTGTGTGTGTGTGTGTGTGTGTGTGTGTGTGTGTGTGTGTGTGCGTGCACGTGCATGCATGCAAGTGTGTGTGCGTGCACGTGCATGCATGCAAGTGTGTGTGTGTGTGTGTGTGTGTGTGTGTGTGTGCGCGCGTATGTGTGTGAGTGGATGAGTGTGCGCGTGCACGCAATTACATCTTCGTGCACGCATTCAGGTGCATGTGAGAGTTTGCGTCAGGAGCTCTCTCTGCATTAAACTCATCACCATCTTAAATGTGATGACGCTGTGGGCTGATCAAACGCCAACCCCCCCCCCCCCCCCCCCCCCCCCCCTGAACACACCATGCAGTGAGGGGCGGTTTTCCCGGGGATCGCTGGCTCCCATCCTCCCTGACATCAAAGCTGGCTGTAGATCAGGTTCACTGCAACAAAGACTCGGACAGGCAGATCTGAAGATAACTGCAGGAAAAAACTCGGGGGAGATGGAGAGATGCGGAAGATAACGGGGCAGGAAGGGGTGTGGAGAAAGGGAGAGGGGGGGATGGGAGATCGGGGGGTGGGGGATGGGGGGGGGGGGGGGGGAAGGGGGGGGGGAGGAAGTTATTAGCCACAGGATCTGCCACAGGATCGGAAGTTAGCAAGTAAAGCAGAAGCCACAGGATCTGCAAGGTAAAGCAGAAGAGCGGCCAGCACAGAGAGTTAGTTACCTGCAAAGGAGAGGGGTGGGTGAGAGGGAGGGGTGGAGCAGCCAGCACGAAGAAAGGTTACCTCTACCACTTACCGCCAGCAAAGGAGAGGGGTGGTTTGCTATGCCACCCTGAATACTATTATGCCCTCCGACCATCCCCCCCACCCTTATACTCTCATCTCCCCCCCCCCCCCCCCACCTCCTCTCCTTTCTGGACGTCCAGAAAGGTCCTTTACCCAAGAGCAGCAGCGAGTTTCAGGCGTAAAGGACGTAAAATTCAGCATTCCAATGGATGAACCTTTTTTTTTTTTTTTTTTTTTTTTTTTTTTTTTTTTTTAGGTGCGATTTGTTTGTCTGTTCCATGGGTCTTATTTGAACATTATGTCTTTCATTAAGACATGATTAAACTAGAGTTTCAAATAGAACAGTCCAAAGAATACATACAGAGAGCCTGTGTCAAGCATCGGTTCTGTTGGTCAGTAAAAAAACAAAACAAATATATATATATATATATATATATATATATGGAGATCCAAGTAAAGGTTGTTCTGCACAATTCTTAGCCGCTGACAATGCTTAGGTTATTGAACAGCAAAGCTGACCACTCAGACTGTTCCATATCTTTTTGACCTCCCTTGCATCCTTAAATGGATCCTCAAGCATAGGCTCAAAGATTGTCCCCTATATTTTATACTGTAAAATAATGTTTTTAGTTTTCAGCAACTTTTTTCCTCTCCACTCTTTCGTTTTGTTTTATTCTACTACCTTTCGCTGGCTGCTTTGGGGGTGCTGTTGCTTTCTTTTTCGAACCCTTGGCGGTCAGAACACCACAAAATTATTGACCGTGGTGTGTCTCTATTTGACGCCAGAGCACAGACACAATCAGCCGTGTCTCTCTGATGAGACCGATCCAGCGGACGAAAGGCCTCGGAGCAGGCGATACATACAGATCTGCCTTCGAGAGGGATTGCGATAGTTTTCCTCATGCAGCTAGTGAAAGGTTTTCATAGATATGATATACATTTTTCCCATTTCTTTCATCTTCAATTTTTTTTTCTTCTCCATTTCAAATCTTTGCCACATCATTACTATAATGATGGAAGAATTGTTAACCTACACTTGTTTTCCCCCACTACTTAATTGTTCAGCGTTATATATATATATATATATATATATATATCAACCATGCAGTGGGTTTTTTGAGAGTGGATCAGTTATTTGGTCTATTAAAAAAAAAAAAATCTATCAACCATGCTGTGGGTTTTCCAAAATGGATCAGTTGTTGAGAGAGAGAGAGAGAGAGAGAGTTTTTGTTGTATGTGTCTTCTTAGCTTCAGCACTGAACATTTTGAAATGAAAGAGAGAGCTTCCCGCGAAAGCGGAGAACAGTCCCTTCACTTTGCTGGCACAGAACGTGTCAGTGAAAGCAGACCACAGCGAAAGGCTGCAGGCTTTGAAAAGCCCTACTACCATATACAGCCGTTAAGGTTCTCTGTGGGGGAGAGATTCCCTGTGAAATGCCTTACAGCCGTTAGGGTTCTCTGTGGGATGGAGATTCACTGTGAGAAGCCCCACTGCCTGACAGCCGTTAGGGTTCTCTGTGGGGTGGAGATTCACTGTGAAAAGCCCCACTGCCTTACAGCCGTTAGGGTTCTCTGTGGGGTGGAGATTCACTGTGAAAAGCTGTTAAGGTTCTCTGTGGGGTGGAGATTCACTGTGAAAAGCCGTTAGGGTTCTCTGTGGGGTGGAGATTCACTGTGTGAAAAGCCGTTAGGGTTCTCTGTGGGTGGAGATTCACTGTGAAAAGCCGTTAGGGTTCACTGTGGGGTGGAGATTCACTGTGAAAAGCCCCACTGCCTTACAGCCGTTAGGGTTCTCTGTGGGGTGGAGATTCACTGTGAAAAGCCCCACTGCCTAACAGCCGTTAGGGTTCTCTGTGGGGTGGAGATTCACTGTGAAATGCCCCACTGTCTTACAGCCGTTAAGGTTCTCTGTGTGGGTGGAGATTCACTGTGAAATGCCCCACTGTCTTACAGCCATTAAGGTTCTCTGTGGGATGGAGATTCACTGTGAAAAGCTGTCAGGGTTCTCTGTGGGGTGGAGATTCCCTGTGAAAAGCCGTCAGGGTTCTCTGTGGGGTGGAGATTCCCTGTGTGCGGGACACGGCATCACGGAAGGCGGAGTCCATCCCTGTCCTTCCGCAGCCATCACGCTCCATGAAACTGAACCTGGTGTCCATTTGCCGCTGCTGAATGCACACAGGCCGTTTTAAGGGGGGGGGGGGGGGGGGGGGGGGGGGGGGGGGGGGGGGGGGAAGAAAAAGAAAAGAAAACAACTAAACAAACTCATGCTTATCCCCCCCCCCCCCCCCCCCCCCCAGGAAAGGAGGAAAGAAAAGAAGAGCAACAACTAACAAAACTCTTATCCCCCCCCCCCACCCCCCACCCCCCTTCCCCCACACACAGACAAAAAGAAAGAAAAAAAAAAAAAGGGGGGGGGGGGGGGAACCTCACGTCGAGTGGTTCGAACTGTAAACCGTCAGGTCCGCAGCAGACGGCCTCCTGGCCGTTGGACCACGGGCCCGTCTGGGATGACAGCAGTCAGTAACGGAGCTGCGACGATCGGTCGATCCACTTATTTTGTTGAGTGCGCCATCATTACTTTCTGTGCGCGACTTTTGCCCTTTCCTCACGAAAGAAGAGGAGATCACCAGTTTAGTTGTTTTTTTCAGTAATGTAAGCAGTTTTCTTCACTGTCCTACTCAACTTAGCGAGAGAGAATGGCGCCAAGAAAGGGCAAAAGACCAGAGAATTGTTCAACTTTATCGTGGATACCAGAGACGTAGAATCGACAAGGGCGCTGCTTCTCGAAGACTCGTGTTTTCACGAGCGTGAAGGCGACAAGCGTTGTTTCATGGGAGAGGTAAATGTTCGGCGAACACCAGAACGGGTGGCTTCGAAAGTTAATTGCAAGGCTGGAGGGAAGAGAGGGGATGGAGATGGAGGGGGGGGGGGGGGGGGGGGGGGGGGGGCTGAGTGACCTACCCCCAACTTTCTAAAGCGCAGTACATAGTGAACAATCTTCATCAGGTTCGAAGTGCTTAGAGCGTTACGGTGAACAGTCTTCACAATAAATGATAATGGTGTCGGTGTGATTGGATTCGTGGTGTAGGAAGGAGAAAGAAGTAACGTGTAGAAAGGAAGTGAGGAGGACTCGAAGAATGGAGCTGGACAGGGACTTGTGAATGCGATTGGATGGGGGGGGGGGGGGGGGGGGAGATGAGAGCTAGTGAATTAGATTGGATATGTGGATAGGAGGAAGAAGAGAGGGAAAACACGAAGGGACACCCACCTGTCCCCCACTGACACCCACTGCCCCCCACCCCCCCCCACACACACACGCACACCCGCATCTCTGTAAACACACACACACAATTTCTGTCACACACACACACACACACACACACCTCTCTGTCACACACACACAACACACACACACACAGCGCGCTCTGCACACACACACATCTCTGTAACACACACACACACTCACACACACACGCACACACATACACACGCATCACATAACACACACACACACACACACGGGCGCGCGTGCGCACACTCACACTCAGACGCAGAGAGAGA
>JADBJO010000744.1:297500-310000 GCA_016801955.1 Conus betulinus
ACAACACAACACACACACACCACACACACACACACACACACACACACACACACACACACACACACACACTCACACACACACACACACTCTCTCTCTCTCTCTCTCTCTCTCTCTCTCTCTCACTCACACATCTTTCTCTCAGCTCCTTTACTTCAGACAGAAGAAAGAGATTGGCTGCATGCTACCAAGTACCATACACAATCAAGAACAGTACTCCTTTATCCCTCCCTTGCCCCCCCCCCCCCCCCCCCCCCCCCCCTCCCCGCACTAATCTGTCCTGTCTCCCCCTCATTCCACCCTCACCCACCACTCTCTTCACTTACCTGCAGACTCCTCTGATCCCTCACCTGAAGGAAGGGGGGAAGGGAAGAGGAAGGGGGGGGAGACAGGGATGGAAGTATTGGAACCGGCCTGAGCTTATTCTGTTTATTTCTTCTTCAAAGAGGAGAGAAAGCCTGGATTGCCATTACATTATGGAAGTGTGTGTGTGTGTGCGCGCGTAGGGATGGGGCTGAGGTGGGGGGGGGGGGGGGGGGGGGGGGGATGTGTGGAGAGACTGGAAGAGGTGGGGTGCTAGTACAAGTAGTAGTAGTCCTTCCACTCTTTTCATTTTAACCTGTTTAGGGTATATTAAACACGTCACAGTTATGATTAAGTGCCAAACAGTATTACCTCCTGGCAGATTGACTTACCTGGGGCTGGCATTGATAGTACTGTTATCTTCTGGTGTAGTGGCTCGTCCTTTTTGATAGAGAACACTGATATATTGCCGGCTAGGTTTCTTTCCCTGGGGCTGACAATGATAGTAGTAGTATCCTCTGTATAGGTTTTTTTTTTTCCTGTTCTACTATTCGATGCGGCACACTGAAGTGCCAGACATTACCAGCCAGCAGATATGCTTACCTGGTTCTGACGATCTGATACTATCTATCATGGGATGGGTTTACCTCTGTTAAAGGGATGGGGAGGAGATGGAGCATGGGGGGAGGGGGTGTATGGGCAAAGGGGAGAGGGGGGATGAGAGGAGAGAGAGCAGCAGTGACGTTGATAGGATGAGGATTAGGGTGGGAAGAGGAATATTTGGGGGGGGGGGGGGGGTGTGCTTTTTTTCGCTACTCATTATACAGAATACATAAAAATTGTACAGGATACTTGAAGAATGTAGTTTGAAAATGCATTTTCTTTACTAATTATACAGAATACATAAAAATTGTACAGGATACTTGAAGAACATAGCTTGAAAATGCATTTTCTTTCTTTACTAATTATACAGAATACATAAAAATTGTACAGGATACTTGAAGATGTAGCTTGAAAATGCATTTTCTTTACTAATTATACAGAATACATAAAAATTGTACAGGATACTTGAAGAACGTAGTTTGAAAATGCATTTTCTTTACTAGTTATTCAGAATACTTAAAAAAGCGTACAGGAAACTTGAAGAACATAGTTTAAAAATGCATTTTCTTTACTAGTTATTCAGAATACTTAAAAAAGTGTACAGGAAACTTTAAGAACGTAGTTTGAAAATGCATTTTCTTTTACTAATTATACAGAATACTTAAAAAGTATTCAGGATACTTGAAGAATGAAGTTTTGAAAAATGTATTCTATAAATGAAGTTTGAACATGCATTCTCAACATCACCCTTACCCTCTTCATCCCAACCCACAGGGGAGGAAACTGAGTTTGGAAGGGTCAGTGTGTGCCTCAGGGAGGAGGGGAGAGAACTCTCTCTGCTATTGCATGAGGAAAGGCCTCTGTACAGCTGCAGCTGGTTGGTAATGAGGTGCTATTTTTAGCGCCTAGAGTTTTGACTTGCCTGCTACAGACCAGTGGTACTTCTTCTTCTTTTTGTTTTCTCTTTTTTTTTTCTTCTTTTGTTAATTAACCGTGCTTGGCTGTGGTACTTACATGACAGACGGCTTTTCTTTTACTTGCTGTGGAGGTGGAGGGGGAGGAGGAGCGAGGAAGGGGGTTGGGGAAGGGAGGGGATGGAGAGGTGGAGGGGGGGGGGGGGAGTATGATGATGATGAAGGAAGCAGTGTGTGAGGATTGTTGGATGATGGGAGTTTTTATTTTTTAATTGACTTTTTTTTTTTTTTTTTTACCTGTCATAAATTGAAAGCCTATGGTGATAAAAACTTTTAATGTAGTTCTCATTGTCAGCAGCAGCAGCAGCACTACCACCACCACCACCACCATCATCATCATCATCATCATCATCATCATCATCATCATCATCATCATCATCATCATCATCATCATCATCACCACCATCATCATCATCATCATCACCATCATCATCATCACCTTTTCCCTCTCCTCCTTTCCTACCTCCTTATACTCTTCACCCACTTAACAGCCCCCCCCCCCCCCATATCCCCCCCCCCCCTTCTCTCTTCCCCCCCCCCCCCCCTCCTCCCTCCCCCCTTCTCTCTTTCCCCTCCCCTCACGTCAGTCCCCCCACATGACCACTCACCTGAAGAAGTGAAACAGGAAGGAGAGGAGAAAAGAGCAGGTAGGAAGAGGGGGGAGCTCGTTCAGTTTCTCTGTCAATCTTCAAAGAGGGGAGAAAGCCTCCCTCCCCCCCCCCCCCCCCTTTTTTTTTTTTTTTTTTCTCTCCCTATGGACTGCCATTTCCAGGGGCAGCGGAGTTCTTGGCTGCTGGCTCCCCGCAGTGTGTGTGTGTGTGTGTGCGTGCGTGCGTGCGTGTGTGTGTGCGTGCGCGCGCGCGTGCCACAGAGTCTGTCTTCTGTGGTCCAGACAGAGCCCCCCTCGTTGACTTACCTGACTGCAGACTTGCCAGGTACTGTGGTAATTAACACAGAGGATGGCTATCTGGGGAAAAAAAAATAAGGAAAAAAAAAAAAAAGGGGGGGGGGGGGGGGGGGGAATGAGGGTGTGGAAAGGAACTGTGGTGGTGGTGGTCATGGGGGATGGGGGGAGAATTTGGTAAGAAGGATGTCGGAGGGAGGGATTTTGTTTGTTTGTTTGTTTTCTCTCTCTCTCTCTCTCTCTGTTTGTGTGTGTGTCTCTCTCTCTTTCTTTCTATTTTTTTTTTTTTTTTTTTATAAAGAGGAATGAGTTAGCAAATTATACCATAAGTCTGCATGTGTGTGTGTGTGTGTGTGTGTGTGTGTGTGTGTGTGTGTGTGTGTGTGTGTGTGTGCTTGTGCATGTGCGCATATGCATGTGTGTGTGTGTGTGTGCGCGCGCGCGCGCGTGTGCGTGCGTGCATGCATGCGTGTGTGTGTGTGCGTGAGAGAGAGAGAGAGAGAGTCATGGACCTCATCATCATCATCACCCGCATCATCATCACCTTTTCCCTTCTCCTCCTTTCCTACCTCCTTATACTCTTCTCTATGACATGAAGCTCATTCCCCTGCCTTCTTCAAGGAGGAGCTAAGGCCCTTTTTTTTTTTCCTGTGTGGCAAGCCATGGTGTGTGGCCAGTGAAGCCTCTGGCGCTGCAGGTCTGAGTCTCCCAGCCTTCCTGCCTCCTGTTGATTGTCCCTGCTGTTCTGCGCAGAAGATACCTACACCTAACTAGCCTGCAGCCTGGTAGAGTACCTGTGAGAGATGGGTGTTAGGGGGAGAGAGTTGGGGAAGTTGGGGTGAGGGGGAGGTCTCGCTTCGGTAACAGTATTGAAGGTGGCGCGTTGGGTTTTTTTGTTGTGTGGTTTTTCTTCCTTCTTTTTACCTTTGGAGTTGGGGAGTTGGTGGAGGAGAAGGCGAGAGCTGGTGCTGAAGATGTTAAGGGGGTAGGGAGAATTGGGAGGAGATGGTTGGGAGGGAGAGGGCGGTTGGTAAATGTGATGTTTTGTCGGTTTGTACAGTCTTTAAAGAAACAGGTGCAAGAGGTTAAATGGGTTGCTGTCAACATCATCCTCACCATCACTGTCACTGTCACAAGAAGATTTGTGAACAAAATGTAAATCAGGTTCGTTAGTGTTGCATACTTAGTTTATAACTGCTTTAAAAGTGATGTCATATCAAGAATGTAAAAAAAAAAAGGCAAAGAAAAAATCAAAACAACAAAAAACATTTAGGAGAAATTCTTATGCACCAGGACAGGCTTTTGTGGACAGGAACACAAGGATATGAATGCTTATCGTGTGTGTGTGTGTGTGTGTGTGTGTGTGTGTGTGTGTGTGTGTGTGTGTGTGTGTGTGTGTGTGCGCGCGCTTCGATTACACACAAGTGTGTGCGTGCGTATTTGTGTAGCCTATATAATCACAAGCACAGAGGTCGGACAAAATGGAATTATAACTAGTCTAACAGCCACACATAAAACAGTCTTTGCTAAGGCATTTTCCTAATGATGGAGGAATGGTTTGTCTGGCATTTTCTTAATGAGAGAGGCATAGTTTGTCTGCACTGTATTCCCCCTTTAGGGACGGAGTGTGTGTGTGTGTGTGTGTGTGTGTGTGTGTGTGTGGAATTAGATCTCTTAGGAGATCCAAGGAAAGGTTGACACATACACTGCCTAGAGCTGACCACTCAGACTGTTGGCACATTTTAACAGCTTTGCATTCTTCTCTGATTCTCCAACATCGGCTGAGAGGTGTTCTTTGATGCTGTCACCTGGGAGTTGCGAAACAGCATTGGTGCTGAAGCAAAGGTGCCGTCCATTGTCTCATGCATTTCCTGTCTGGCTTGCTTGAAGTGAGAAACTGGTGTCGAAGCTGTTCCACAGCTGAATTCATTTCACGATGTGTGCTAGTCTGGTGAAATGCATTTCTTGAATTTTGCTCCATCATCCGGAGAACAGTACTGCTGGTGGACATGTGCTTTGCTTCTCTTGACAATCCAACAGCAGATGAAAGATGGACAGGCCTGTTTTATGACATGTTTAACGTGATGAAGACTTGGTGTCTGATCCGATTCATTCTGTGGCTGCTCAACATGATGGTGGTGTGTGTGTGTGTGTGTGGGTGTGTGTGGCATGTCAGTTAACAACAACAACAACAAAAGGCTTTGAAATACCTGCAGCTGTAAATTGTGCGAGGTCTTTGGAACAGGTGATTCTCTTGGAAACGGTGTGGTGTGACTCAGGCCTTACTCTTTATGTTTAGCATTTCTTTTTTTTTTTTTTTTTTTGCTGCACTTTCTCTGTCCCCCACCGCCACCCCATTGTTTTTGTTTGTTTTGCTTTTCATGTTTAGCATTTTTTTTTTTTTTTCTGTTTTTTTTTTTTTTTTTTTCCCCTTTTTCACATTTTCTGTTCTGCCCTTGGCTAGTTGCCTTAGGGGGCAGATGATCGTGATGTTGTCCCTGTGCGTTGGGTGGTGGAATGCCTCACCGAGTTCTAGGTGATGTGGCAGTGCCAGGCACTGAGGGTGAACTGTCACAGCCAGGTTGAGTGCTGCTGACAAAGTCTCACCCAGCTGACCACAGGGCACTCCAGACAGGCATAAAACAGTGGGCTCTGTGCCCAACCCTGAGTTCAGTGACTCTCCACCCAGGCTGGAGTGTGGGCGGCCTTCATTAAAGGTGGGGGTTTGAAAACGGCGGCTAAGGCAGAAGTGGACAGGCAGTGAAGCTCAGTGAAAAGAAGGACAGAAAGTAGAAGAGAGGAAGGAAGAACTGGATGACTCCTAAACGCTGACAGAGAGAGGCTTCACATGTAATACTTGCTTCCTCACTTCCACCTGTCCACCCCCCACCCTCACTTCCACCCATCCCCCCCCCCCACCCTCACTTCCACCCCCACCCCCACTTCCACCCCATCCCCCCCCCCCCCCCACCTCCACTTTCCACCCATCCCCCCCCACCCTCACTTCCACCTGTCCCCCCACCCTCACTTCCACCCATCCACCCCTGTCCCCCACCCTCACTTCCACCCACCCCCCACCCTCACTTCCACCCTCACCCCCCCCCCACCCCCCCACCCTCACCCACCCATCCCCCCACTCTCCACCCTCCACTTTTCAACCCACCCCCCCTCCACCCTCACTTTCACCCACCTCACCTCACTTCCCCTGTCCCCCCCCCTCACTTCCACCTGTCCCCCCCACCCTCACTTCCACCCATCCCCCCCCACCCTCACTTCCCCCCATCCACCCCCACCCTCACTTCCACCCATCCACCCCCACCCTCACTTCCACCCATCCACCCCCACCCTCACTTCCCCCATCCACCCCCCACCCTCACTTCCACCCCCCACCCCCCCCCACCCTCACTTCCACCCATCCACCCATCCCCCCCCACCCTCACTTCCACCCATCCACCCCCCACCCTCACTTCCACCCATCCCCCCCCACCCTCACTTCCACCCATCCCCCCACCCTCACTTCCACCCATCCCCCCCCCACCCTCACTTCCACCCATCCACCCCCCACCCTCACTTCCACCCCATCCACCCTCACTCACTTCCACCCATCCACCCCCCACCCTCACTTCCACCCATCCACCCCCCCTCACTTCCACCCATGTCCCCCCCCACCTCCACTTCCACCCATCCCCCTCACCCCACCCTCACTTCCACCATCCACCCCCACCCTCACTTCCACCCATCCACCCCACCTCACTTCCACCCCATCCACCCCCACCCTCACTTCCACCCATCCCCCCCCACCACCCTCACTTCCACCCATCCCCCCCCACCCTCACTTCCACCCATCCACCCCCACCCTCACTTCCACCCATCCACCCCCCACCCTCACTTCCACCCATCCACCCCCCCCACCCTCACTTCCACCCATCCACCCCCACCTCCTCACTTCCACCCATCCACCCCCCACCCCTCACCTTCCCCCCACCCACCCATCCCCCCCACCCCTCACTTCCACCCATCCAACCCACCCTCACTTCCACCCATCCCCCCACCCCCACCCTCACTTCCACCCATCCACCCCCACCCTCACTTCCACCCATCCACCCCCCCCCCACCCTCACTTCCACCCATCCCCCCCCACCCTCACTTCCACCCATCCACCCCCCACCCTCACTCACTTCCACCCATCCACCCCCCCACCCTCTTCCACCCATCCACCCCCCCACCCTCACTTCCACCCCCACCCCCACCCTCACTTCCACCCATCCCCCCCACTTCCCACCCATCCACCCTCACTTTCCACCCATCCACCCCCACCCCCCACTTCCACCCTCCACCGTCACCCTCCATCCCCCCCCCCCCACTCCACCTTCCCCCCCCCCTCACTTCCACCCACCCCCCCCCCACTTCCACCCATCCCCCCCACCCTCACTTCCCCCCATCCACCCCCACCCTCACTTCCACCCATCCACCCCCACCCTCACTTCCACCCATCCACCCCCCACCCTCACTTCCACCCATCCACCCCACCCACCCTCACATCCACCCATCCACCCCCACCCTCACTTCCACCCATCCACCCCCCCCTCACTTTCCACTTCCACACTTCCACCCACCCTCACTTCCACCCATCCACCCCCACCCCTCACTTCCACCCATGAAATATTTATTTATACCCTTAAAAAAACCACCCACTTCCACCCATTTTCATAATGACAGAGGAATTGTTTTGCACTCATCACCCCCCCCCCCCCCCCCCCCTCACTTCCACCCCCCCCCCCCACTTCCACCCTCCACCCCCCCCCTCACTTGCTTGTCATATAGATTATCACCAGCTGAACACCAGTCCCCCTCTCTAACTTATTCAGGGGAGGGAACGTGGAAGAGGTTCTGGGGGTGAAATGAAGGAGGGGCATGCTGACACATTTGCAAGGGATATTCCACCTGATAGACACCCCCACCTCACACACACACCCCACACACACACACAGAGCACACCGCACGCCGCACACACCCCCCCACGCATGTGCATACCCTGCACGCATGCCTGCGTAGGCTAAGCGGTTTTTTGGCGCAGACAGCCCCCGCGGCATACATCTGCACAGCTAGTTAGCTGTGACAGCAGCAATGCTGCGACCCCCCACCTGTGCTTGCTTCTGCCGCTCAGGTAGACCACTAAACATGTTACTTAACAGGAAGGGTGGGAAAAGGGGGGGGGGGGGGGGGCTATTGGGGGGGGCAGGACACAGAGGAGCCACATGCAGCAGGCAGGAGAGAGAGAGAGTTTTTGGCGCATGGGAGAGAGAGAGCGCAGGCTGTAGAGGTTAGAGAGAGAGCAGAGTGCAAGAGAGAGAGAGATGCAGAGAGTGCAGGCGAGCGAGAGAGAGAGAGAGAGAGAGAGGGAGAGGAGGCGGAGGATGGAGAGAGAGCGCAAGGGAGTGAGAGAGAGAGTGAGAGCGAGAGAGCGAGAGGTGAGGAGCTGGGGGGGGGGAGAGATCAAGGGGTGGGAGAGGGGGTGGGGGTGGAGGTCTTTATGATGATGCCGATGGAATGGAAATGTTCTGCTGGAAAGGCGCCCACTGTGTAAGAATGGCCTAGTAATGAACGACAAAGGGAGATTTTGATGGACTGGGTTTGTTCTTTTTTTTTTTTCTCTTTTGTGTGTGTGTGTGTGTGTGGAGTCCCTTGTCTTAGGGTTTTGAGTGTTTGCTTTACTTTTTGGTGGGGGGAAGTGGGGTGTGTAATGTTGCTGATGGATGTGCTTGAAGAGAAGACGTGTGTGTGTGTGTGTGTGTGTGTGTGTGTGAGAGATGATGATTATGATGATGATGATGATGATAATCTTTATTTCCAAGGGTAACAGATAGGCAAACACATGCTTTGTTTCGTCTGGCTCTTGCCCCCCCGCTAAGGGACCTAACTAAAGCATGACTAGCTACTAAAACATACAGAACTTTTAAGAAACACACATAACTCCACAAATACGTTAAGAAGTTGATGTGTTGTTTCTTTCCATTAACAGTTAGGCGTAGATGATTTAAAGGGGAAAAAAAACATAATTGAAACAACAAACAAAAATAAGAAATTGATGACAAAGAAGAAAAAAGCTCAGCCCACACAGACAGAATAAGCAATCCTTCTGGTTGTTAGAGAGAGAGAGACAGAGAGAGAGTGATACTTCTTTAATAAAATATCAACATATAATAAGCTGCAAAGGATGATGATTTCGACAACTACAAAGCATCAATAATGTCAACATTTTTTTTCATGAAGTGGTTACAAAGCAAGGTGAGGACAACAGTACCACAATCAGTTGTCAGTTAGCAACAGTGAATTCCTAGCATCAGTAATCATAACACTTCTTTATCATGATGTGTGTATGTGTGAGGGAGGGAGGGAGGGAGAGAGAGAGAGAGAGAGAGAGAGAGAGAGGAGAGGAGAGAGTGAGAGAGAGAGAGAGAGAGACTGAGAGAGAGATGAGGGAGGACTTTGTGTGTGTGTGTGTGTGTGTGTGTGTGTGTGTGTGTGTGTGTACAGACTTAATTTGTGAGAGAGAGAGAGAGAGAGTGGGTGTGTGTGGTGTGTGTGTGTGTGTGTGTGTGCGAGCGTGCGTGCATGCATGCGCTCCGATAAAATTTACATGTGTGTGCGTGCATGCATGCTTTCACTCATGCATGCGTTCGTCCAAGGAGGTGTGGGGTGGATGTGTGGTAGTTTGGGGGAGTGTGGGGATCAGGAGGTGGGGGTGGGGGTGAGGGGGGGGGGGACTGGGGGTGGTGGCGGTGAAGGCAGTGATGCAGAGGTGAAGGATCAAGAGCTGGTGGGTGTGTGTTGGCTAAGAACGGTTGCAATTTATGAGATGTTGAACTCGATCAGTCCACCACCCAGTTCTTTGGCGTAACTTTGCATAATACGGGCAGTGATGCAAAGGGGAAAAGATCTGAGCTGGCAGTGCGTGCCGTTAAAAAAAAAAAAAGTTTCCACACCCAGGAGGTTTTGACCTTGATCAATGCGCCACATGGTTCTTAGGCATGCATAACTTTGCTTGATGTCAGACGATATGAATAAATTATGATGGCCGACATGGTGTGTGTGTCTGTGAGAAGGGAATCAGGGGAGGAAGGGGGTAAGGAGGGGGGGGCGTAGAGGGAGGGAAGTGGGGAGGAGCAAAATGGATTAGGCGGTATGAGGAAGTGGGCTTGGGATGGTAAGAGAGAAGTCATGAATCACAGGTGTAGTTAACTCCCTTGATTCCCTGCGTTACTATTTTTTTATTTATTTATTATTTTTTTTTTTTATAGCATTGGCTGTCATTGTCTGTGGTAGATTTCCTTCCCTTTACAGACTCGGTGTGTGTGTGTGTGTATGTGTGTGTGTGTGTGTGCGTGTGTGTGTGTGTGTGTGTGTGTGTGTGTGTGTGTGTGTGTAACTTTGTCTGTCTTGGATTGTGTTAGACTTGCCTCTCATTAAAGGTCCCTGTTTTTGTAGACATCTTTTGTGAAGGGTTTTCTTGTCTTTGACTATTTCAGGTCCTCCTCTCAAGAAAGCCCGTCTTTAGACTTTCGCTCTCCATAAAAGTTCTTTCCATTTGTGGATTTTGTTTTCTTCAGTGCAATTTTCTTTGTGTGTGTGTGTGTGTGTGTGTGTGTGTGTGTGTGTGTGTGTGTTGGCATGGCTGAAACCTTTTTGCTTGGGGGCCAATATCAGCCATTTTGAAAAATGGCTTGTAAGGAATTGTTTTTTTTTTTTTTTTTAAAAAAAAAAAAAAAAAAAAAAAACCCTAATGTGTTCAGATGTTTCTGAAATTTTTGTTTAAAGAAAAAAAGTTT
This sequence comes from Conus betulinus, assembly GCA_016801955.1. Taxonomy (NCBI): domain Eukaryota; kingdom Metazoa; phylum Mollusca; class Gastropoda; order Neogastropoda; family Conidae; genus Conus; species Conus betulinus. The sequence continues at coordinate 308,111 of JADBJO010000744.1, forward strand.
TTTTTACAACTTGTGGAGTTCTGTTGGATGTCTTAAAGAGTTGGAGACGTAGGATGCCAGGAATGAAGCAGGAAGGTGAATGTTGCCCATGGCAGTGTCGCTGTCCCATTTGATGGAAGCACCATTTCAATGATTTGTTATGATACTAGCATGTTTGATGGAGAAAAAAGTGCTCTCAAGGCAAAGTCCTTGCACTTCAGAGGGCTGCCAGTTTGAAGCATGTTGGTGGTCACTGGGAGTCTACACTGGGGTGGGGGGGTGGGGGGGGGCTCTGTTTGGAAGCTGTTTGTTGCCCCTGCCTCCTGCTGGGGCCTGTGTGTCCCCTGAACCCCACCCGGATTCCTTACTGTCTATTGTTTTAAGAAATTTTCATGTGTGTTGGATTTTCGTCACTAAAGGCTCCCTCCCATTGTGGCCCTTTGGGGTCATTATTTTCTTCCTGTGATGATGGAAGAGTACCCTCTGAGTAACCATTTCCGGGGCTTGAAGATGGGTGTACCGCAGTCAGTTTTGTCGTTGACCATGGTAGTTTGTCGTGTTTGATTCACATTTCAGTGAAAATTGTATATATAAAAAAAAAAAAAAAAAGATTTCAGTGGCCATCACTGAGACATTGCCCCCCCCCCCCCCCCCCCCCTCCCCCAAGTCATTTCATTTTTTCTGTATTTGTTGCTTTGTATGTGTGTGGTGGTGTAGTTGAAAACACTTTCAAAACAGCCCCCAACAAACGACAAGAAATAACAGCAACTTAAGATAAACCTCAGTTCCTGAGTGAGAAATCTTCCATTTGTAAATTCCACAACAGAGAGAGAGAGAGAGAGAGAGAAGACAGCAACAAACGAACGGCATGAAGGAAAGTCGGAAAACACACATCGCTGATGATTACTTTACCTTTCTCTCTTTTCTTTCTTTCTTTCTTTCTTTATTTCTTTTTTTTTTTTTGCTTGTCTCTTTTCTTTTCTTTTTCTCTAATGACGAGGATGAAGGAAGAAGAGCAAGGGGCTGGCAGCGCTACTGTTATGGGATGGGTAACAGGAAGGTTTCTGTCGGTGGGCGGATGGCTGGTGTAATTGGGAGCGAAGTTGAAAGGGGTGGGGGAAGGAGGGGGGAAGGGTGTCGAGAGGAGTCGAACCTAGGGTGGGTGGGTGGGTGGATGGGGTGAGTGGAGTGGAGTGGAGCGGAGTGGCAGAAGAAAACCTGAAGGCAGTTGGCAAAACACCTGGCATACATTCAGGAGACTTCAGGCAGAGAGGTGAGGTGCATGGCAGCATGCTTGTTGTGTGGAAGCGGCGGCAGGAGGAGTGTGTGTGTGTGTGTGTGTGTGTGTGTGTGTGTTATGGGTGTGTGTGTTGTGGAGTGTTGAACCTCGTGCTGGAAAGAGCAGACAAGGCTGGGTTCATCTTGTAGAGGAGGCTTTTGTGAGAGTGGTTGAAGAAGCAGCGTTGAGGTAAGTACTGTAAATAGTCGAGGGAAGGGGGGGGGGCTTGTTTTTTTTTTTTCTTTTTTTGTTTTTGTTTTTTGTATTGTCTGACGGACAGGAAGGGGCGCTTGCTTTTTTTTTTTTCCCCTTTTTTTGTTTGTTTTTTGTATTGTCTGATGGACAGGGTTGTATGTTGTGTTGGGGTGGGGTAGGATCTCAAGTGTCCTTTGAGATGGTTGTGAGCAGGAGAAATATGTCAGAAATAAGCAGTTGGTCTTTTTTTTTTTGACAGATATTGTGTGTGTATGTGTGTGTGTGTGTGTGTGTGTGTGTGTGTGTGTGTGTGTGTGTGTGTGTGTGTGTGAGAGAGAGAGAGAGAGAGAGAGAGAGAGAGAGTGTGTGTGTGAAAACAAACTTTTGTGTGTCTGTCTGTATGTCTACCAAACCATCTATCTATCTGTGTGTCTGTC
>JADBJO010000744.1:315000-317500 GCA_016801955.1 Conus betulinus
CATCATCATAGACATTATATCATCATCATCATCATCATCATCATCATCATCGTTATTATCATCACCATCACCATCATCATCATTACTGTCGTTCTTTCCCCATGACTTCTGTGATGACTAGTACAGCTTGCCTCAGCTGCTGCTGTGGCTGTGTGCTGCTTGATGCTGCTTTTACCCCAGCCAGCATGGCTCTGAGGACAGAGCCACTTCTTGCTGTGTTGGTTGTACCCTGAATCCCCCACTGTACCTCACAGGCCAGACTGAACCATGAGTAATTTCCTTTTCCTCCTGCTTTTCGCTTCCACTCATTATCATCTTCACCTGTGGAAAGAGGGCGAGGCTTCGCGGGTTTTGGAGTTTGTGTGTGTCATACTTCGAAGTAGAAGGTATGAAAATGCTCCCAGTTATGGGAGAGGAAACGGGCCAGTGAAGTGGGGGGAAGGGGGGGGGGGGGGGGGGGGATGAGGGATTGAAGCCAGTCGAGGTTGAAATAAGGGCCATAAGGTGATTGAAATAAGGGGCACGAGGAGATGAAGTTTGAACTGAATGGGAACCAGTGAGGTCACTGAAATAAGGGCCCATTGAGGTGATTGAAATGGGCACAAGAGTTATCTGAACGGGGAACCAATAAGGTCGCTGAAATAAGGGGCCATTGAGGTGATTGAAATGGGCACAAGAGTTATCTGAATGGGAACCAATGAGGTCACTGAAATAAGGGCCAATGAGATGAGTTATGGAGGGGTCATCGAGATGTTCAAATCAAGGGGTCGGTGAGGTCATTCAGTTTAAGGATCAGTCATGTGGTTGAAATGATCAGGTGTTTTTAATTCAGGACCAATGGGATGATTGAAATTATGGGATTGAAATAGGGGGCAATGAGATGATGTAAACTATAGGGGCCAGTGAAGTCACTGACATTGTCATCAATCAGATTATTGAAAGGGCAGACAATGAGGTGTCAAAACAAGGACTGATAACGGAGATTAAAAAAAAAAGGACTAATAAGGACATTGAAACAGGGATTGATATGGTGATGAAATAGGGGCCAGCAAGGTGATTGAAGTATAGGCCCACAGGGTGATCGATGTAATGAGGTCATTGAAGCAGGGGGCCAGTGGGGTATTGAAATAGGGTGCAGTGGGATGATTGATAATAGGGGCCAGTAGGGAGAACGAGATAGGGGCCAGTGGGGTTATTGAAATAGGGTGCATTGGGATGATTGAGATAGGGGCCAGTAGGGAGAACGAGAGAGGGCCAGTGAGATGTTGGAAGTAGGAGGCTGATGTGATGTTGGAAGTATGTGTCAGTTGGGTGATAGAAACAGGGCCAGTGAGGTGATCAAGGTGGGGTCAGCTGAGTGAGTGAAATGGGAGGTCAGAGAGGGGATTGAAGATGAGGAGGAGAAACAGGGCCACGGGGTGATGTAAACAGGGGCAGTTGATGGGGTTTAAATAGGGCCAGCAAGTTGATCAAAGTATGGACAAATGGTGTGATTAGAATAGGGGCCATGGAAATGATTGGAAAAAGGCTCAACAGGATGATTGAAATAGATGCTAATGGGATGATTGAAATAGATTCCAATGGGATGATTGAAATAGATTCCAATGGGATGATTGAAATAGATTCCAATGGGATGATTGAAATAGCTGCCAGTGAGGTGATGGAAATAAGGGCCAGTGAGGTGATGGTTACTGAAATACAGGATTAGTGGGACAGGGGCCATTGAGGGTCAGCAAGGGTAGTGGTTGAAACAAGGGCCAACAGAGAGTATTGTGTTGAGAGAAAGTCCGCCAAGGGGAACAGGAGGGGAGGGAGAAGAAGGGGTGATGCGGCATGATGGAGCAGGGGTTTGCACAGAGAAGATGAAGGGTGAGGGTGGAGTGGGGTGGGGACATGGGCACAGAGTTGAGGTGGGGGGGAGGGGAGGGGAGTGGAGCGTGGCGTGGAAAGCAGGGTAAACGGAGTGAAAAGGCTGCAGACTGAACTTGCATGGCAGAACACTTTGTGTGCACACACCTGCTTGCCTGCAAGCACACATGCGCGCACATACGCATACACACACATGTGCCACATTGCTATCCTTTAGCACGTAGAACAGATACTGAGTGGGAATTAAGGTCAAGTTGATGTATATGCTCTTTCCATTTTTTTCTTTATGGGCTCTGTTCTTCTGAAATCTCGGTCTCCAACATAAATATCTAATTGCTAAGATGGGTGCTGTTCTTCAGCCAGGGTTGCGTAAGGCTGAACTTTAGATGAGGCGCAAGATTCTCTGACTTTATTTTTGCTCTCTCTCTTTTTTTTTTTTTTCCTCTCCAGGGAATTGCGCAGTCTGTTGCATACATTGCTTCTCCTGTCCGTGTTTCACTTACTCACAGGAGGAGCGATAACTTTATGTGCACACATGACGCACACATATGTTAAATGGGTGATCAAGTGTGTGTGTGTGTGTGTGTGTGTGTGTGTGTGTGTGTGTGTGTGTGTGTGTGTGTGTGTGTGT
>JADBJO010000744.1:325000-422500 GCA_016801955.1 Conus betulinus
GTTATCTGAGCGGTTTCATTTTAATAATGTTTGTGAACAACAGTGTGTCAGTGTTGTTATGAACATTACGTCATCTCCGCAATGAATGTAGTGACGGTTGCTGATAATGGGTTAAATGGTGGACTTGAAGAGGGATGAGGTTTGTGCAGGGGCAGTTTGTCAGTGTTTGATTCCACTTTCATACCCTGGTGGATTTTGCACGCATTCATAAAGTTTGTCAGTGGCTGGTGTTGATGACCGTGATGATGATGATGGTACTGACCAACTGGTAGTAACAGAACAGTGCATTATGGAAGCAGTCAAAAGTGGCAATCAGGAGTTGATCCATTAAAAAAAAAAAAAAGTTCTGGGGACTACCCATTTCATCATGCCTTTGCAAACATAACATGTGGTGATGGTTATGATGATGATGACGTAAATGATGATGGTTAATTATGTAGGCTGATAAAGGTGGGACAATGTTTTCCAGAAGCAGCCAAGAGTCGATCCGCTTTCCCAAGCTGGAAGACTGCGCCCATTTCCACTATGACTTCGTGGACTTCGGGCAACTTCAGGTGAGGTGGTAATCAGGTGAAACTGCTGTGTGTGTGTGTGTGTGTGTGTGTGTGTGTGTGTGTGTGTGTGTGTGTGTGTGTGTGTGTGTGTGTGTGTGTGTGTGTGTGTGGTGCGTGTGTGTGTGTGTGTGTATGATTTTGTGGACTTCGGGCAACTTCAGGTGAGGTGGTAATCAAGTGAAACTGCTCTGTGTGTATGTGTGCGCGTGTGTGTGTGTGTGTGTGTGTGTGTGTGTGCGTGCGTGCGTGCGTGCGTGCGCGCGTGTGTGCGCGCGCGCGCATGTGTGCGCGCGCACGCGTGTGTGTGTGTGTGTGTGTGTGTGTTTTATGTGTGTGGTGTGCGTGTGTGCATGTGTGTTTGTGTGTGTGTGTGCGTGTCTGTGAGTGTGTATGTGTGTGTGTGCATGCATGTGCATGTGTGTGCGTGTTGTGTGTGTGTGCGTTTTGTGTATGTGTTTACTTCTGTTTATATATATCCACTGAGAGTATGAAATGAATGTGTGCTTTTGTTTGTATGTGTGTGTGTATGTTTGTGACAATAAGAGCTGTAAAGGTGTAACAGTTATACAAATCTGGTTAGTCCAGTAGCTTTACTCACCAATATTACAACAGTTTTCCTAGTAAGTACTTCAGTATCATGTATTTCAGCTGCCAAGTGTGATTATAAGAAAATCGGTACCTGCTTTAAACATTTTCTTCTTGAGGATGGTAACTTTAATGTTCAGAGGTGCATATTCAAATGTACAGCATGACATTTTTGGATATTGGTTTGACACCAGAAGAACCTCATGCATTTTCATGATGTGTTTGAGGCGCTGTCTAAAATTAGAAGTGCACACAAGGTCAGCCAGTCAATGTCAGATGTGCCGGCTCAAGTGGGCAGCAATATTGCTGCCATTCAGTGAGCCATGCCACCCACCACATTCCCCTAATCTTAATTTTTCCCCCTTTCGTTTGTCATGTAAATCTCAACATAGTCCATGTGCTGTCTTTCTTCTCTCTCTGTAGTGTGGCCATTTTCTGTTTCGTGGATTGCTGAATTGAACTTAGTGGGCTGAAAATCATGCATGTAATTATGCACACTAAAATACAAACCTTTTTTGGGTAATGGCAGACAGCAGAGTAACTAGTACAGCAAAGCATAGCATAACATTTCTGTGTGTGTGTGTGTCATATCAACATAAGCTGTTCTTCGTGAAGGAACATGTCACTTTGTGTGTGTCATATGCATAAAAAAACCTCACTCTCACGTGCAAGTATGCACTCAGACAGACAAAGACAGACACATATGCATGCAGACACGTACGCACACACGTACGCTCGCACGCTTGCTGGCTCTCTCTCTCTCTCTCTCTCTCTCTCTCCTCTCTCTCTCTCTCTCTCTCTCTCTCTCTCCTCTCTCTCTCTCTCTCTCTCTCTATCTCTCTCTCTCTCTCTCTCTCTCTCTCTCTCTCTCTCTCTCTCTCTCTCTCTCTCTCTCTCTCTCTCTCTCTCTCTCTCTCTCTCTCTCCCCCTCACCTTATGTGCATACACACAGTTAATATAACAAGTCAATGCACACAGGAATTGATCAGCTCATTCATAGCCATGTGAAGTCAGAACACTACTGTCCAGTCCAAGCATGAAATATACATTCTGCTCTTGAAGACCAGGGTTATGTTCAAAGCCAGGGAACTGAAGTCCATTTACAGGCACGCCCTTGTGTACTGTTCTGGGCAGCAGTGCTTCTGTGGAGCCCTGTAGCAAAACAGTGTTAACTGGAATCAAATGAAAGGAAACCTGTCAGGGTTCTCTCAGCTATGATTTACTGGTGGGGGAAAATGATGTTAGACTTTTCTGGTATTTCTTGCCCGTATTTCATTGCTTGCAGTAAACTAAAATAAGAACTACCTGTCATATGTACATGTACATAAACAAAAGTGAAAGTGGAATAAGAACTACCTGTTGTATGTACATGTACATAAACAAAAGTGAAAGTGGAATAAGAACTACCTGTCATATGTACATGTACGTAAACAAAAGTGAAAGTGGAATAATAAGAACTACCTGTCATATGTACATGTACATAAACAAAAGTGAAAGTGGAATAAGAACTACCTCTCATGTGTACATGTACATAAACAAAAGTGAAAGTGGAATAAGAACTACCTCTCATGTGTACATGTACATAAAAAAAAGTGAAAGTGGCATGAATGCCATGTCTTGTTGCCTTGCAGTTGTATCCCCTTGTCCAAGGTAGGACTAGAGGCGTGCACCGCACGTGCTTACAACCGTTGCAGACGTGCATTTTTTCGCACTTTTTTATTTTATTTTATGTCTCCTAATATAAACCTAACTTGTAATGAGCATAGAATTAAAATACATTTTTGGTAAAATAGCAATGCTTTTGTTACAGAAACAACATAAGTAAAATGTAGGAGAACACAATCTAGTTTACGTTTGTTTGGTTAGTATGACAACAGCAAATGAGGAAGAAAAGGGGCATAAAACTTCGCTCTTACTTTGAACAGATGCAGAGAAAGCCTGAGGTATTCAATATGTGTAATCCAAGTGAATTTTTTTTTTTTTTTTTTTAAGGCATTTAAATCATTGCACACAGTACACACTTTTCACTGTTTTTGTTTCAGATGATACGACTTATAAAACTATTAAATACACACAGAGCAAATAAAAATGAAGCTCAGATTCTTTTCGATAAAACGTGTACACCTTTACCCCCTCATTTTCTGAACTACTTTACTGAACCAGTTTCTAAAAACCACATGTCATTCTCCTTCTGCCCGATATGTTTGGTGAGGCAGGAAATTCCACACGTGCCTTACAGTGCCAGACGGGTCTCTTTGTTCGGACTGCTCTAAGGTCACAAAGGTCATCGCTAGTGCATGTAAACTTACCCTCCCAGTGGCTAGAACCCTGTTCTAAATATTTATGGCAGCTGCATCCCCTAGACGGTAGACGAGAGAGCATGGGAATTTTTTATAGTTGTGCCGTGCGTCACACAAGTTCTTGTGTTGTGAGGAGGAGACATTTCATCGTTAGGTCAGCAAGGGAGGTTCCACTGTGTTCTGCCAGTGGTGTGTGTACTGGTATTTCCCACAGGTGTTTTGCCAGTGGTGTGTACCTGTTATTTCCCCACAGGTGTTTTGCCAGTGGTGTGTACCTGGTACTTCCCACAGGTGTTTCGCCAGTGGTATGGACCTGGTATTTTCCACAGGTGTTTCGCCAGTGGTATGGACCTGGTATTTCCCACAGGTGTTTTGCCAGTGGTATGTACCTGGTATTTGCCACAGGTGTTTGCCAGTGGTATGTACCTGGTATTTGCCACAGGTGTTTTGCCAGTGGTATGTACCTGGTATTTGCCACAGGTGTTTTGCCAGCGGTATGTACCTGGTATTTCCCACAGGAGACAATCATCGTCATTGCTGGAGCTACAGGTGTATACTCCCTCCCCCCCCCAGAAGTGGAAACTTGGCAAAGCCAGGAATAAGGAAAGGTTTTTTTTTTTGCAGCTGGATCGTGCATGCTTTCATGAAACGACTGAGTGATTTAACTTGATGTGTTTCGGGTTTTTTTCATTTCTCCCTCAAGGCGTTTATATTTTTACGTGTCGGTTGGTTGTCTGTCTTTATGCAAGATCAGGTTAAAAAAAAAAACAAAAACAACTGATGGAAAAATTTGATGAAACAGTGAGATGTGGCTCAGTAACAAACCTGTTAGTGCTCTTGTTGAGCTGTGGGTTGTGGATCTGTGATCGGTTCAGAAAGATGATGATGCAAAAAAAACAACTGAATTGATTTACATAAAACTTGGCAGCAAGTTTGAGCGTGGACCAAGGATGAACCATGTACATTTTGATGTGGATAAGATAAAAAAGTGGATCTTTGGATCTGTTCAACCATGGTGGAGGTCTTGTTCCCCTGAGTGCCCCTGTATGTTTTGATTCTGTTTTGTGTGCATATTTTTCTGCTGTTCGTCTAAAAAAGAAAAAAAAGTTGACCGAGTCCAGTTCGGTTGTTTTCATGCAGTCCCTGTTTCTTTCGAACATTGTTTTATTTATTTATTTATTTAGCTTTTCTTTCTCATTCGCATGCCTTGATTTGTGATCAGGTGAACCTCTGTGATGACGATCGTGAGAACTACCGCCACAATGAAGTGGAGCAAGGGGAGGTCAGTCTGCTGGTGCGGGTGTCGTGCAACGACAAGGGCTGGACCATTCGGCGGTCGCTGTCCCATTTCGCCTCTCTGGACCGGCAGCTGCACCGCTGCATCTTTGACCGCAAGTTCTCCCAGCTGCCTGAGCTGCAGACTGCCCACACTGATGTCAAAAGTAGCCAGGTGTGTGTGTGTGTGTGTGTGTGTGTGTGTGTGTGTTGTGTATGTGTGTATTTTTGTGTGTGTGTGTGTGTGTGTGTGTGTGTGTGTGAGTGAGTAGTGAGTGAGTGAGTGTGAGTGTGTGTGTGTGTGTGTGTGTGTGAGAGTGAGTGAGTGAGTGTGTGTGTGTGTGTCTGTGTGTGTGTGTGTGTGTGTGTGTGCGTGCGATGTGTGTGTGTTTGTGTATGTGTGTGTGTGTGTGTGTGTGTGTGTGTGTGTGCGAGCATGTGCAAGCATTTTGACTGTCTGATGGTTTCTGTTTGTCTATTTTTTTTCTTTGTCCATTTATTATGTGTGCATTATGTTTTATTTTATTTGAGGTTCGGGCACATGCACATGCACAACAACACACACACTCACACTTGCACACATGCATGCATGCACACATGCACACACACACACACATACATGTGCGCACACACACACACACACACACACACACACACACACACACTTGAATGTATATACAATCATACTCATACTTTCACACTATCACTTGTGTTCATACATTTGCATAATTATGAAAAAAAAATACATACACTTTTAAGCATGCTCACTCGATTTTGAAATTCGCACAATGTGGGCTTAATTACACACACACATTCACACACACACACACACACACACACACACACACACACACACACACACACACACACACACACACAAAAGGTCACAGCAAATAGTTTTTACAAACATATTTGAAGTAAATTTGAATGGAAAAAAAACAAACACACATACATACAGGCATGCATGTGCATACACACATCATCACACACACACACACACACACACACACACACACACACACACACACACACACACACACACAAGAATACATGTTGCATACACACACACATACACACACAAGTACACATGTTGCACACACACACACACACACACACACACACCTGGCCTTCATCATGATGTTTTGTCCATGGCAACAACCTTAGAGGTCAACTGAAGGCATGTGTATGTGACTCAGGAAGTGGAGCAGTTGCTGCAGAATTACCTGAAGAGATTCTCAGAACTGGCCGGCACTATGATCAACTGTGGATCCATCCTCAACTGGCTAGAGGTCAGTATTGGTCATGGTGATGGTGATGATGATGATGATGATGATGATGATGATTATGATGTGATGATATTGATAAGAGCTGCTGAAGATTTACTTGAAGAGATTCATTGAAATGGCTGGCACTAAAATCATTTGTGACTCCATCCTGATTGGCTAGAGATGAGGATCGATCATGAAGACGATGAAGGTGATGGTGATGGTAGTGGTGGTGGTGATGATGATGATGATGATGATGATGATGATGAGGTGATGATGATGATGATGATGATGATGATGTTGATGAGGTGTGATGATGATAAGAGCTGCTGAAGATTTACTTGAAGAAATTCTTCAAAGTGGCTGGCTCTATAATCATTTGTGACTCCATCCTCAATTGGTTTGGTCATAATGACGATGATGATGATGATAGGAGCCTTTGCAGAATTACTTTAGGAGATTTTAACAACTACCTGGCTCTTTCATCAGTTGTTGCTCCATCCACAGGCAAGCATTGATCATGGTGATGATGGTTATGATGAAAGAAGTGAGTATTGATGACGGTGACAGTGACAGTGATGTTGATGATGATAGTGATGATGTTAGCTGCTGCTGCAGAATCACCTGGCTGGCTGCATGATCAGTTGTAGTTCATCATCAGCTGGTTCTAAGATTTTATATGGTAGAAAGATTTTTTACCAAGTTTCTAATATGCGTTTTAGAAGATGTATTTTAAAGAGATTTGTGAAAGTTTTTTTTTTTTTTTTTTTGTTTTTTTTGTTGATGACTTGCGAGTTGATTTTAACATGGTGACAGCTCTGATTGGCCCTTTGCGGTCGGCTGGGCTATAAGCAACATTACCTTACCTTGCCTGGTTAGAGCTGAGTATTGATGATGATGATGGTGGTGATGATGATGATGATGATGATGATGGTGATGTAATGTAGGTGACTTCCGTATTGGCTGTTAGTTGTTACTGCAGAACTCCAGATTACAAATGTGTGAAAATCACTGATTTACCCTTTAATCAGGTGTTACAAAAGTGGAAGCAGGGCGATTTACACTTTAGTGCAAATATTTTGTCTTTAACCATCCAGAGACACTTGCATGGAAAATCAAAGTGTGACGACATGAGTTCATTGCACATTCTGTACAGAAACACCAGTAAAGTGTGTTGTTCCAACAATACCACAATATTTTTTTTATCTGGCTTTACAAAACCACTTTCAAACTGTTATTAGTGTCTGTGTTTGTCATTTGTTTTTTTTAAATTTTGGAAAAACTTCCCAGTTACCACTTTCACATATGGTTGAAAAGAGTTTTAATGTGTCATGCTGTTGTGAATCAGTCTCTTTTCCTACATCAAGTAATATGGGGGATAGAATGTGCATTTTCACCTTTGCTTTTATAAGTGTACACTTTGCTTCGCTCTTTGAAGGTCAGAGCCTTTTTTTTATGTGATAACGAAGATGACGTTTTGCACAACAGTCTCCATGACAGAAGGTGTGCTGAAGTGCTGCAAGGGGGGGGGGGGGGGTAACTTTGTATTCATTTGTGGAAGTGGTTGTTCAGAGGTCCTCTGTATGTGCTTACCATGGTTTTTTTTTATTTATATTCGAGGAACTTGTTTGGATTTAATCTGCATTTTGTGTGTGTGTGTGTGTGTGTGGTTTCCAGATGGACAACCGCGGGAATCGGTTGTTGGCAGTGGACGACTCGGGGATCAACACGCCGGCCATTGCCGCAGCCCACGCTGTGAAACGGTACACAGCCCAGGCTGCTGATGAGATATCTCTACAGGTAGGGGTGGCTGTGGTTGTGGATGGATGTGAGGGTGTGTAAGGGGAGTATGGGGTGATGATCATGATGAGTGTGTACCCTGCCCGCAAGCATGTACAGGAGGATAGATATTTTTTCACTAGATGTAACTTGAACCCTGGCAGGAGCTGTTCACTGGTTGAGACCAGTTTTGTAGGTTTAGCTCTTTCACTTGATTTAGTTTGGAGTTTAATTCCAGGCATGCTAACTTTACCTAGTTCTATTCTTAACTTGCTTGTGACTTTTGTGGCCAGCTGGGCTATAAACGACGTGTATTGACAAGGGGGAAGACGGGGGGGGATGAGGGGTACTTCAGGCGAGGGGTGTGGGTGTGTTTGTATGTGTGCATGTTTTAGAATTCTGTTCAGGTGTATTAGAGAAAAGGGAGCTGATACTGTGAATTGGTCGGTGTACTGAAATACCTGTGGTGTTACCATTTATCCTCCATATCCCCAACCCCCCCCCCCCCCCCCCCTAAAGATTTCAAAGGAGTGGACATTTTCCTAGACTTTTTATTTATAATTCTTAAATCCTCATATTAAATGCATTCAGTACATCTCAGTATCTCATCTGTAATGTTGACTGTGTGGTGGGGGTGTGTTGTTCAGGTGGGGGACATAGGTGGGGGACATAGTGTGGGTGATTGACATGTTGGGTCTGTGTGGTGGGTGTGTTCATGTAGGGGACATAGTGTTGGGTGATTGACATGTTGACGTGTGTGGTGGGTGTGTTGTTCAGGTAGGGGACATAGTGTGACTGTGTGTGTGGTGGGTGACTGTTGTTCAGGTTAGGGGACATAGTGCTGACATGTGTGTGTGGTGGGTGTGTTGTTCAGGTAGGGGACATAGTGGGTGATTGACATGTTGACTGTGTGGTGGGTGTGTTGTTCAGGTAGGGTACATAGTGTGGGTGTGGTGGGTGACATGTACATAGTGTGACTGTGTGGTGTGGTGTGTGTTGTTCAGGTAGGGGACATAGTGTTGACTGTGTGGTGGGTGTGTGTGTTCAGGTAGGGTACATAGTGTGGGTGATTGACATGTTGACTGTGTGGTGGGTGTGTTGTTCAGGTAGGGTACATAGTGTGGGTGATTGACATGACTGTGTGGTGGTGTGTGTGTTCAGGTAGGGGACATAGTTGACATGTGTGGGTTGTTGTTCAGGTAGGGGTGTGACTGTGTGGTGGGTGTGTTGTTCAGGTAGGGGACATAGTGTGACTGTGTGGTGGTGTGTGTTGTTCAGGTAGGGGACATAGTGTGGGTGATTGTGTGTGGTGGGTGTGTTGTTCAGGTAGGGGACATAGTGTGGGTGATTGACACTGTTGGTGTGGTGGGTGTGTTGTTCAGGTAGGGTACATAGTGTGGGTGATTGACATGTTGACTGTGTGGTGGGTGTGTTGTTCAGGTAGGGTACATAGTGTGGGGGATTGAGTGTTGACTGTGTGGTGGGGTGTGTTGTTCAGGTAGGGGTAGGGGACATGTGTGGTAGTGTTCAGGTTGACATAGTGTTGACTGTGTGGGGGGTGTGTTGTTCAGGTAGGGGACTGTGTGTGGTGGGTGTGTGTTCAGGTAGGGGACATAGTGTGACTGTGTGTGGTGTGTTGTTCAGGTAGGGGACATATATTGTGTGACTGTGTGGTGGGTGTGTTGTTCAGGTAGGGACATAGTGTGGGTGTGTGTGGTGTGGTGGGTGTGTGTCAGGTGTTCAGGTGGGGGACATGACTGTGTGGTGGGTGTGTTGTTGACATGTGTGGTGTGGTGGTGTGTTGTTCAGGTAGGGGACATAGTGTGGGTGATTGACATGCTGACTGTGTGGTGGGTGTGTTGTTCAGGTAGGGGACATAGTGTGTGATTGACATGTGTGTGTTCAGGTGTGTTGACTGTGTGTGTGTTGTTCAGGTAGGGGACATAGTGTTGACTGTGTGGTGGGTGTGTTGTTCAGGTGGGGGACATATACTGTGTGGTGTGGGTGTGTTGACTGACATGCTGACTGTGACTGTGTGGTGGTGGGTGTGTTGTTCAGGTGTGGGGGACATAGTGTCGGTGATTGACATGCTGACTGTGTGTGGTGGGTGTGTTGTGTTCAGGTCGGGGGGACATAGTGTCGGTGATTGACATGACATGCCGCCAGCGGAGGATACCATCTGGTGGAGAGGGAAGCGGGGTTTTGAGGTGAGTGGAGCTGACAGCAAGATGCAGTCAGTGTCAGGGGCGCTTCACTTCTGTAACGGCCATTTCCTTTTTTTTTGTTTTTTAACCTAACACTCATGTAAACGCCAAGTTCATCCAAATCTCACCATTTTTTTTTACCAGTGGGTGTAGATATTTTCTGTGCATACTTGTGTTTCTAAGGTTTTAGTGTTTATAAATGAATATTGTGTTGTCACTTCATGGTTTTTGAAAATCCCAAATCAATCATCAACATCAGTGCTGACTCCACACATGTAGGGCCTCTCACACTCTGTCCCAGGTGTTTTAAAAGAGTGCAAATGCAGCTTTAGAATCATCACCAATGTCTGAAACCGTCCTCATTGATTCAGCAGTGCTTGTTGGCTGAATCGTCCCAGTCATGATGAAGTAACAATCCCCTGTCACTGTTGCTGATCACCACACTAGACAAGTAACCGAAGAGCTTGGCAAATGCTCAAGCAACCATGCAGTCTTTCAACTGCATTGATGAGCATGCGGGTCATCAGGGACCTCAATCATTTGATAAATGTAAAATGAAAAAAAAAAAAGAAAAGAACATGAATTTTTCATTGAAAAAAAAAAAAAAACGAAGGATTTTAAATACACATACCCCCATACGGAAACAAAAAGATTGACTCTTCTCTTTCAGGTGGGGTTTTTCCCCAGTGCATGCGTGGAGGTGATCATTGGGGACAAAGTACCATCGTCCATGGCCACAGTGATGCCGCAACAGGGTCGCTAAGCACCTCCATCCACGGGCGGCACCTTGACGCCCATGTCCACGCCGGCCATCACACGCAAACCTTGTGAAGTGGACGAGGAGACGGCCAGCAGTGAGCGCACCTTTTGTCTTGTCTTTCCTTCAGTGTTCTGTGCGCTCCTTGTTTGCTCTACAACTGGCATGGCCAGATGTGTCTGCCGTAAAGCCACACCCGGTGCCATCCTGCGGCTGTCCTGGCAGAGGACCTGTGCAGGGAGCTATCAATGTCAGGTCTTCCATAGGCCACTCACCAGAGAAGACAGTGCATTTCGGAGTGCTTTTGTTGTGCTGTGTTCTGTTGTGTCTGTCACATGTTTACTACGTCAGAAGAAGATGAGACTTCCAGCAATGAGAGAACGTTCTATTAGGCCTATATTTGCTTTATTAACTGTACTTAGCCCTTTAAATACCATTTCTTTGTCATGTAGCATTGACATAACTACCCTGGTTTTTTTTTTTTTTAGGACACCAGACAAACTAACTCAGGTACTGTTGTGATACAGAAAAATAAATAAGTAAAAAAATAACCCCCAAACCTGGCAAGTCTGTATCACACCAAAGTTTGTATGTATGAAAATCAAGCAGCTGAGGATATGTGCTGTGCATGTGTCTGTCTGTGTGCTGTTGATGTTTGTCACTGAACTCCGGTCACAACCTGCTTTTTGAGAACTCGCTTTCTGTCGGTAACATTGAGGCCACCCCCTACTTCTGGTTATCTCATACTCTGTGTGTGCAGTCCCCACTGTGAATTCTCTGTCTGTGCAGTCCCCACTGTTTTCTGAATTCTCTGTCTGTGCAGTCCCCACTGTTCTCTGAGTTCTCTGTCTGTGCAGTTCCCACTGTTCTCTGAGTTCTCTGTCTGTGCAGTTCCCACTGTTTTCTGAGTTCTCTGTCTGTACAGTCCCCACTGTTTTCTGAATTCTCTGTCTGTGCAGTCCCTACTGTTTTCTGAGTTCTCTGTGCAGTCCCACTGTTTTCTAGATTCTCTGTCTGTGCAGTCCCTACTGTTCTCTGAATTCTCTGTCTGTGCAGTCCCCCACTGTGAATTCTTTGTCTGTGCAGTCCCCACTGTTTTCTGAATTCTCTGTCTGTGCAGTCCCTACTGTTTTCTGAATTCTCTGTCTGTGCAGTCCCCACTGTTTTCTGAATTCTCTGTGCAGTCCCCACTGTTTTCTGAATTCTCTGTCTGTACAGTCCCCACTGTTTTCTGAATTCTCTGTCTGTGCAGTCCCCACTGTTTTCTGAATTCACTGTCTGTACAGTCCCCACTGTTTTCTGAATTCTCTGTCTGTGCAGTCCCCACTGTGAATTCTCTGTCTGTGCAGTCCCCACTGTGTTCTGAATTCTCTGTCTGTGCAGTCCCCACTGTTTTCTGAATTCTTTCTCTGTTCAGTCCCCACTGTTTTCTGAATTCACTGTCTGTGCAGTCCCCACTGTTTTCTGAATTCTTTCTCTGTTCAGTCCCCACTGTTTTCTGAATTCTCTGTCTGTGCAGTCCCCACTGTTTTCTCTGAATTTTCTGTCTGTGCAGTCCCCACTTTCCTGAATTCTCTGTCTGTGCAGTCCCCGCTGTTTTCTGAATTCTCTGTCTGTGCAGTCCCCACTGTTTTCTGAATTCTCTGTCTGTGCAGTCCCCACTGTTTTCTGAATTCTCTGTCTGTGCAGTCCCCGCTGTGAATTCTCTGTCTGTTCAGTCCCCACTGTTTTCTGAATTTTCTGTGTGTGCAGTTCCCACTGTTCTCTGAATTCTCTGTCTGTGCAGTCCCCACTGTTTTCTGAATCTCTGTCTGTGCAGTCCCCACTATTCTCTGAATTCTCTGTCTGTGCAGTCCCCACTATTCTCTGAATTCTCTGTCTGTGCAGTCCCCACTGTTTTCTGCATTCTCTGTCTGTGCAGTCCCCACTATTCTCTGAATTCTCTGTCTGTGCAGTCCCCACTGTTTTCTGAATTCTCCTGATTGGTGTTGACTTGACAGTTACCGACTACTGTCATTCACAATCGCACAGGAAACAAGCTGAAAAGTAATGTTTATAACTTTGGGGGACGTGAAGCCTTTTCCAAATGGAAGCCACTTTCACTGATAAAGCAGCTGCCATAAAGGCTGTGTCTTAATGCTCAAAGCTTCCCAGATAATCAACTTAGGAATGATATCTAGAGACATCCGCGATGGGTGAAGTAGGGTAGAAGGCAGTTGATATCGCTAGGAATAGGACAGAAACGTAGTTAAAAGACTTGTAGTAAGTACTTGAATAACATAGAGCCTGTTTTATTGAATTGAAGTGTAGGGTGTTTTACTTGTAGACCAAGGGTTTTACTCAACATTAATGATGCTGCTTTGAGTTTACAAGTCAGTATGTGAGGGGGGAAAAGCTGTGCGTACCATGCGGAAAGCTGCTCACCATTAAACATCTTGTATATGAGAGTTGTGATGCCTATAATCAAAGGTGCCAACATTTTATTGTAGTGCCTTTAAAGACCTTGCTCTGAGGTGTTCCACCTGACGTAAGGAGATCAACAGTTTTTCATTTGATCTATGGGTTGGTGACACTCCTGTTTTGAGACTGGTCATTTCAAGTTGAAATCCTGACTTGGCCAAACCTTGGGATTTCAAAACTTAGATTGGTCATTTGAACTCTTTCATCCCTACAACCTGGTTTTCTGGTTTGCAGAAATCCTATCCTTCCTTCCTGCAGCCCAGAAAACCGGGCAGCACAAAATCCCCTCCTATCCTTCCTGCAGCCTGGAAAACCAGGCAGCACAAAATCCCTCCTATCCTTCCTGCAGCCTGGAAAACCAGGCAGCACAAAATCCCTCCTTTCCTTCCTGCAGCCTGGAAAATCGGTTCTCGCAGTAAGCACTTTGAACTTCGTGCGAGTCGCGTCATCGGTACATGTCATGACCGGGTCGCTTGCGCGGCAGTGTTTATGAATGGAATGGATGCCAGACGGCCCCTACAGCATGGGAAAGTGGTCGCCGCTCTATTCTGGCTGGTTTGCTACTGCATACATGGGCAGTTCTCACTTTACACTTCTTTTTTTTCCCCCCCCTAAATCCAGGAATGAAGGGAATGCTCGTACTATAAGAATCTAGGAACAAGAGGAAGTAATGGTTCATAGAAAAGTAGGAATTAAAGAGTTAAGTTCAAAACCTGACTTGGCCAAACCTTGGGATTTCAAAACCCAAACTTAGCTGTGTTTCTAACTGGCTTGCAGCCCTGTTGTGGCCTGTATGGTTTGCTGGGCTATGAACACCTTGATTTGAAGTAGGGAGAGCTTCTTGCAGACCTGTTTACCAATACAATTTCTCCTTATTCTCTACACAGGCTTGATGGAAATACACAAATATGATCAACAACAACAACAGCAAAATTCTGAAAAAAAGTTAGGGGAAAAAAAAATCTAGAGATGAAGTTTTTGAGCGGCGGTAATTACAGTTTGGGAAAGCAACCTTGATGTTGTTGTCTTGGTGTGGCTGCGTGTGCTGCTTCAAGAACATGCTGATATGCAGTGATGTTAATGGGGACAACAGGCTTTAAAATATAACATGCAAGCACGCACGCACACGGAATAAAAAATATGCTCATACATCAGGTTTGAAGTAATCTGTGTTGGAAGAAACTTTTTGTTTACGGTACTGCAAGATCAGGTACCCCTGTACCCTCTTCATAGTCTGCTGTGTGATGCAGGTGAATATGACCCCCCCCCCCCCATCTCCTCCCCCCCTCCCCCCCTCAGTCCACCACTTTTACAGACGTTTTCCTTCCAAACTTTTTCCTTCCAAATGTTCTCTGATGTTGGGTGTGCAATAATTTCCTGTCTGCTTTTGCAGTGATTCGCAAGCATGGCAAGCTGATGTCCTTTCTCAGGACGTTCTTCACCAACCGGCCTCCTCGCAATCAGCTGAAACAGTCAGGGATTGTGAAGGAGCGAGTGTTTGGCTGTGACCTGGGGGAGCATTTGCTCAACTCTGGACATGATGGTCAGTATTGATATATGTGTGAGTGTGTGTGTGTGTGTGTGTGTGTGTGTGTGTGTGTGTGTGTGTGTGTTTGTGTGTGTGTGTGTGTGTATGTGTGTGTGTGTGTGTGTGTGTGTTTGTGCGTGTGTGTGTGTGTGTGTGTGTGTGTGTGTGTGTGTGTGTGTGTGTGTGTGTGTGTGTGTGTGTGTGTGTGTGTGTGTTTGCGTGCCTCTGTGTGGTGTGTGTGTGTGTGTGTGTGTGTGTTGTTTATGTGCCTCTGTGTGTGTGTGTGTGTGTGTGTGTGTGTGTGTGTGTGTCTGTCTGTCTGTCTGTCTGTCTGTGTCTGTGAGAGAGAGAGAGAGATTGTGTTATTGTGTGTACATGTAGAGAGGGGGGTGGAGATTCATTGTTCGAAAAGAAAAAAAAAAGTAAGACTTGCATTCATGTCAAAGAGTGAGAGAGAGAGAGAGAGAGAGGAGGGGGGGAGACCCATTGCTCAGAGAGAAAGGAAGGGAGACATTTGCATACATGTTACACACACACACATACACATGCACTTACATACACAACATGTGCATGCATGCACACAGGCATGCACATACACATTGCATGCACGGATGCATGCATGTATGCATGCATGCACATGCATGCATTGTTTAAAAGGTATAAAAAGGAGACATTCACATGCATGTTACAGAGAGAGAGAGAGAACCATTTTACATGGGAAAGAAAGGAAAATATTTTTTTTTAAAGTCTTTTTGTTTGTTTTTTGTTTAAAGTCTGATATTTATTATTCCAGATTCAGTCTAGTTGTGACAGGTAGGTTTCACTGCGTGCAGATTAGTCTGTATATGCTACACCACATCTGCAAAGCAGTGAGACTACAGTGTGCAAAGTTTACAGTTATGTCAAGTTGATAAATACTTGGGGAAAATCCAGACACCAGCTTAGCCCCTGTTTGACATGAAATACTCACTCACATGAGATGCCTATGAAAGAAGAGCAAATCAGAGACCAGTCCCAAAGTTTGAAGGCTTTCACACATATAAGCTTTGGAAGAAATAGATCTGCAGATGATTAAAAATTTTCTCATCTCTTAATGCCTGATGCTTTGTCACGTGAAAGAACACTGAAAGCTGGAAAGATCCTGTAATTCTTGTTGGCATTTGATTGATTACCAAATTGCTGGCATCCACTGGGATGTTTGGAGCATTCCTTCAATGCCCACTGGGAATCAGCGACCACCAGGTGTGTGTGTGTGTGTGTGTGTGTGTGTGTGTGTTTCCCTGCTTTTGCTTTATTGGTCCAGCAGATCCTGGAGGCCAAGAGGGCCATGCGATTGAGGACTGGTTTTCTTTTTTGTTGTATTTAATCATGATTAGTGAGGATGACAGAGATGATTACTGTGCTGTTCAGTTCCTGTGTGGAGTGAGGCCACAGGACTGATCTGAATTCTGCTTCGCTATCCAGACATCAGCCAGGCCTGAGTAATAGAGGAACCCAGGTTGTCGGTCATAAGATTTGAGAAACCATCAGGGAGACCCATATCTCTGAACTGGATGAAATATGGCCATAGGGTACAGTCTTAACATCTTCGCCCATAGTGCTCTCGCTGTGAACTGGATGAAATGTGGCCATAGGGTTACAGCCCATAGTGGCTGTATCTGTGAACTGGATGAAATGTGGCCATAGGGTTACAGCCCATAGTGGCTGTATCTGTGAACTGGATGAAATGTGGCCATAGGGTTACAGCCCATAGTGGCTGTATCTGTGAACTGGATGAAATGTGGCCATAGGGTTACAGCCCATAGTCCTCTATCTGTGAACTGGATGAAATGTGGCCATAGGGTTACAGCCCATAGTCCTCTGTATCTGTGAACTGGATGAAATGTGGCCATAGGGTTACAGCCCGTAGTCCTCTATCTGTGAACTGGATGAAATGTGGCCCATAGGGTTACAGCCCATAGTGCTCTATCTGTGAACTGGATGAAATGTGGCCATAGGGTTACAGCCCATAGTGGCTCTATCTGTGAACTGGATGAAATGTGGCCATAGGGTTCCAGCCCATAGTGGCTCTATCTGTGAACTGGATGAAATGTGGCCATAGGGTTCCAGCCCATAGTGGCTCTATCTGTGAACTGGATGAAATGTGGCCATAGGGTTCCTGCCCATAGTGGCTCTATCTGTGAACTGGAGAAATGTGGCCATAGGGTTCCAGCCCATAGTGCTCTATCTGTGAACTGGATGAAATGTGGCCATAGGGTTCCAGCCCATAGTGGCTCTATCTGTGAACTGGATGAAAATGTGGCCATAGGGTTCCTGCCCATAGTGGCTCTATCTGTGAACTGGATGAAATGTGGCCATAGGGTTACAGCCCATAGTGGCTGTATCTGTGAACTGGATGAAATGTGGCCATAGGGTTACAGCCCATAGTGCTCTATCTGTGAACTGGATGAAATGTGGCCATAGGGTTACAGCCATAGTGGCTCTATCTGTGAACTGGATGAAATGTGGCCATAGGGTTCCTGCCCATAGTGGCTCTATCTGTGAACTGGATGAAATGTGGCCATAGGGTTCCAGCCCATAGCGCTCTATCTGTGTGACTGGATGAAATGTGGCCATAGGGTTACAGCCCATAGTGGCTCTATCTGTGAACTGGATGAAATGTGGCCATAGGGTTACAGCCCATAGCACTCTATCTGTGAACTGGATGAAATGTGGCCATAGGGTTCCAGCCCATAGTGGCTGCTCTGTCTGTGAACTGGATGAAATGTGGCCGTAGGGTTACAGCCCATAGTGGCTCTATCTGTGAACTGGATGAAATGTGGCCATAGGGTTCCTGTCTTAACATCTTCGCCCGTAGTACTCTCATCCCTGGATAGGAACCGACCTAGGTTGAAAAATTCCAAGGAGAAATGTTGCTGGTGGTCCTCGCCCTTAAGAGCTCCCAACCTGCAGTCCATGATGCTTAAAACCATACTGCAGTAGCCGGTTTCATGTGTAGATCCTGATGTTGTTTTGTGTTGACAGTCCCAGTGGTGCTGAAGAGCTGTGCGGAAGTGATTGAGCGTTACGGCATTGTGGATGGCATATACCGCCTGTCGGGTATATCACATCAAATATACAGAAGTTGAGGTCAGTTGCTTTCCTCTGTGTGTGTTTGTGTGTGTGTGCGTGTGTGTGTGTGTGTGTGTGTGTGTGTGTGTGTGTGTGTGTGCGCACGTGTTTTTTGTGTGTGTGTGTGCGTGTGCATGTGTGCATGCATGCAATGCATGCACATGTGCATATGCATCTGTCTGCAAGATGATGGTGGTGGTGTGTGTGTGTGTGTGTGTGTGTGTGTGTGTGTGTGTGTGTGTGTGTGTGTGTGTGTGTTTGTTTTGCACTTTTGAGTGGCTTTAAAGTGATGAAACAATATATGCACTTTTTTTGAGGAGAATTATTTAGTGGCCATTTTGTCTTCCTGTCTATCTGCTTTTGCCAGTCTGAATTAACTTTTGAATCGGCTTCATGTGGCCCTTTGCGATTGGCTGGGCTGCAAACAACATGATTTGAATTGAAAATGAATTCTTGTTACTATTAGTATTCTTGTAAGAAAATAATCTTCTCTCGGCAGATTGAGTATTAGGAATTAAAAAGTAAAGCCTGCTCACTGTGATTTTCCTGCTGAACTTAGATGGTTTTTTTTTTTTTTTACGGCTGTTGGTTTTTAAATGACATTAAACTACTAGAAGTATGCTTCAAATTTTAAAGTTGAAGTCATGGATTACCATCAGGGACCTTTGCCTCAAGATCTTCATTGATCGTAATATCCTCGGTCACTTTTCATACAAATCCAAACAAGTGCCTTATTCTTTACTTGATGTGCTTTACCTAATCAGGATCCCTGTAAACTATTCAGGGGAGCTGATCTGAACCTCCTATGGCCTCCTGATGGACTCCAGAATGATCAGTTTTGCCAGAGTCCAGATAATGGGCAGATGTTGAAAAAGGAACTCAGGTGATTATCTCCCTGTAATGTGGGGGGAGGGAGTGTCAGTGTTGTTGTGACAGTTGGGATACTGAAGATATTGAGGGTTTGGTTGGCAGGGTGGCGTTTGATGAAGACGAGGTGCCAGAGCTGATGGAGGCGACGTATCTTCAGGACATCCACAGCATCAGTTCCCTGCTGAAGATGTACTTTCGGGAGCTGCCCAACCCTCTGCTCACCTATCAGCTCTATGACAAGTTTGCTGTGAGTGGAGGCTTCAGTTCTGTGTGTGTGTGTGTGTGTGTGTGTAGTGTGTGTGTGTGTGTGTGCATGCGTGTGTGCTGTGTGTGTGTGTATGTGTGTGTGTACGTGCGTGTGTGTGTCATGCTCATGCGATGTAGATTTAGAACTTAATTCAATAATTTTTCATCTTGGATGCTGTTAACACAGTCGTTGGTTCTCTTCCTCGAAAGATTGCTGTTGTTGGTCTCAGTAAATGCCTTCATAAATTTGACAATTCTTCAAATGCGTGTGACAGGAAAGCTGTAACTAGAGTGCTGAGGGTGACATGTTGTTGTTCAGTGTCCGTGATGGAGATGTTGGTGTGTTCAGGAGGCCGTGCGGGATGAGGACAACAAGCTGCTCCGTATCCATGACGTGGTGCAACAGCTGCCTCCTCCACACTACAGGTAGGCTCCCTGCCCTCCCCTCCCCCACTATCCCCCTTCCTTCCTTTCCACGGCCCACAGTAGACCACCTCATGAATCTTCTTGTCTCCCTTCCCCTCCCCTCCACACTACAGGTGGACAGTCATCAAATCCTTTCTCCCCTTGCCTGTCCCTGCCCTGCTCAACCACCTCCCCCATACACTGGGGGTAGATGACCACGTAGATCTCCCCCTTATCTCCTCTTCTGTCCTTCTCTACAGGCGGATAATGAGCTCAGTTCTCTGTCTCCCTTATCCTGTCCCTCCGCGGTACAGGAAGATAACCATGTGAATCCTCTCTGTCCTGTCTCACCCTGTCCCTCCACAGTGCAGGGAGATAATGGCCTGAGTTCTGCCTCTCCTGCTTTACTCCCTCCCCCCACATTACAGGGAGATAATCACCTGAGTTCTGCCTCTCCTGCTTTACTCCCTCCCTCCACATTACAGGGAGATAATCACTAAAGTCCTCTCTCTCTCCCCTCCCTCATCCCTTTCCTCCACAATATCAGTAGAGAACCACATGAATCATCCACCTTCCTTCACCCTCTGCCTTCTATAGTACAGGGAGATAATTGCCTGAATCCTCCCTCTTCTTCCTTCATCACGCTTGAATCCTCCCCCTCATCCCGTAACTGCACACTGCAGGGAGACAACTACCTGAATCTTCCTTTCCTTCCTCACCGGTCTCCCTCCACATTTATGAGGAGATAATTATTCCACACCTTCCTCTCCGCCCTCTTCACCTTCCTCTCTCCACACTTCAGGGAGATAACCACCTGAATCCTTCCATGCCCACCCTCACCGCCTCTGTCCCTTTAGATTAAGGTAGATGGCTGTCTGAGTCCCCCCCTCCCCCCCTCCTGTCAACGCTACAGCTAGATATATTCGCATGAATTTTTCCCTTCCCCCGCTCCCCAAACCAAAGGTAGCCACCTTAATCTGCGACACCCTCACCACCCATTTCACATTAACAACACAAATAGACAGCAGCTTGAATCCCCCCCCCCTCCCTCCCCTACTGTACAGACAGGTTACCTCCTGAACCCCCTCCCCGCCCCCTCTTCCCTCCACAACATAAGGATGTAACTCTCTGGGTCTCCCCTGCCTTACCTTTACCCCCTCTGACTGTCCCCACGATAGGCAGTGACGATCACATGAATCCTCCCAAGCCTCTTGCATCCTCCGCACTACCAGGAGATGACCACCTAGACCCTCTCCCTGTCCTACCCTTTCTTTCCCCCCCAGACTACAGGTGAGTAGCCACAGCTATGTTCCGTATGTCTGAGGTGTGGTGGACATTGAAATTCAAAGGAAGCATAACACACACAGTACGCTGATATATATAATATAGTACTATACAAAATAATGTGTAGCTCTATACAATACACAGTATAACACAGTGCAATGTGATTGAAAAGCTTTTTTTCTGAAATGTCTGCTTGTGTGGTAGGGTGAATGGGAATCATAAGCAGCATTGGTCTATGGCTGTAATAAAAGCAAAACATCATTTTCTGGTCACAGTATTAACCTCAGGGATCTTGAGTTTTTTTTTTTTGGTTCAGGCTGGATTGACTTTTTTTTGTTGTCAAATTGAAAAAATAATCTTTTTGTGCTGTGGTGTCCATCTAAGCTTGAGAGATGACGCTAATACAAATGAGAGATGTTTCTCGTGATGACCCATGCAGTCAGTGTGATGATGATGTCCCCTGGCTGCAGGACGTTGGAGTACCTGATGAGGCACCTGGGGCGTGTGGCCAGCCATGCTTTGGAGACTGGCATGCATGCATTCCAAAAACCTGGCCATCGTGTGGGCGCCCAACTTGCTCAGGTAGGTGGCGTTTCCCTTTCTTTCCTTGCCTTTAAGATGGACGCAACTTTGCCTTCTGGCTATATTGTGTTAGAACAGATTGAATCTGATGCAGGTAGACAGTCATCCATGTCTTTTTTTTTTCTTTTTTTTTTTTTGCAACTGAGCAGTTTGGAGGCAAGTATGACAGATTACTTCCTCCTTATATATGTGTGCCATCAGACAGACAGTGCTAACTCAATATCCAGCCAGTTGTATGTTTTGTTGTGATCAGACCAGTATCTTTGTGAAAAGTGTGCAGTGCCCTGGAAGTGGGATATTGGTGTTGGTTCCTTTACTGACAGTGACCGTCCAAAAAGAAGCGTGTTCATTTAGTTACATCATGATTATGAGTGTGATTTCTATCTGCACATATACGTTTAGTTTTTTTTGACAACATATTGAAGAATCATAACTGTCAAAGACAAAGATTTGGTGACGAAGAGATTTTTTTCATTGTAGTTGTTCTCAGATATTTGACAAAAGAATGAGGGGGAATCGTACTGTTCTGCACAAGTTATGTGTGTGTGTGTGTGTTACCCAGCTACAATCATCATACCTGCATTTACCAGCTATGCTTGTGCCTGTTTACCCATATGATCGTTTTCCTACAGTTTGGTGAAAGTATGATGAATACTAGGAGTAAGAATAGAAAGTCGAAAGAACAAAAAGAAATAGAGACAAAGTTTTTGAGTGATAATAGCAGTTGTGGTGTATAACCATTGTGTTAGTGTAATGAACAAAGAGCGACAACTCTTACCTGAAATCTCATCTTGCTGTCTTTGACCACATGCCAGTATTTTTTAAAAATAGTGGGGACTAAAGTTCCTGAAATATTATTGAAAAAAAAAATCTGTTGTTGAGAGAGCATGAATTTGTGCCAAAGTATGGTGATGAATGAGGTCTGAAATGAATTCATATGGGGTAGAAGGAGAAACTGTTTCTATTGCAGGTCTTTGAAGATCAGGCATCTCTCTACCTTCTGCTTTGTGATGACTGATGGTGGAGCATGTCCCCCCCCCCCCCCTCCCCCCCCCCACCAGCTTTTATGAAAATTAGGAAGATTCCTCTCTCAACCTCCCCCCTGTTTTTTTGTTGTTGTTTTTTTCTTTTTTTTAATTGGAAGACATGTATGCAGTATTTGTGGAAAAGTACACTCAGTTTATTTTGAAAAATACGCTGATAGCAGTTTTAGAGTATTTAGGCTTGTACATTGGAAGCTTCCAGCTCACTTGAGTATGGTATTAGAAAAGAAAATGAGAGAGGGAACTTGATCTTCACTCGAACCCAAGTTTTGAACCTCCCTGCGTCCTGGATGATAAGTTACTCAGTTCAAGCACTTCCTTGTTTTGAATATAGCTGTGTTGTTTGGGGCATAGTGATTACAAGGTGTGTGGGTGCTGCATATGATTGTGTCGGCATCACCTGCCTGACTACTGACTGTTGTTTTGAGCCTAGTGATTACCAGGTGTGTGGGTGCTGCATTGTGTCGGCATCACCTGCCTGACTACTGACTGTTGTTTTGAGCCTAGTGATTACCAAGTGTGTGGGTGCTGCATGTGACTGTGTTGGCATCACCTGCCTGACTACTGACTGTTGTTTTGAGCATAGTGATTACCAGGTGTGTGGGTGCTGCATGTGATTGTGTTGGCATCACCTGCCTGACAACTGACTGTACCCTGTACCTGTGCAGGTCCAAAGAGCTGGAGCTGGGAGGAGGGGCGGCAGCTCTCCAAGGGGTGGGCATCCAGGCGGTGGTGACCGAGTGTCTCATCTGTTACTGCGACCTCATTTTCAACGACAAGATGCCCTCTTACAACTCCCCACATCTCCATAGTAAGTGGCCAAGGGGGGACATCAGTAGTCTCTTAGACGGTGGGTCTACAACAGCTGGCGATGTACTTAGGAGATTCCAAGCCAAGACAGAGAAAGAAACTGAATTGTAGGTGTCTTGCTTTCAGGGTGTCAGGGGAGGTTAGTTCATGGGGAATTCACTGAGTGAATGAGCTATCTTCGCCTTTGTTTTCATTTACGTTGCAAATGTCCAGACACACCAAGTGGTTTTATGGTATCCGTTTGTCGGAAATGTGTGAGAAAAAGGTAACATACAGTACGCGTTCATTTGTGTGTCACTGAAATTTGAATTGGGGCTGAATTGTGCATTAAACTGTGTGTGTGTGTGTGTGTGTGTGTGTGTGTGTGTGTGTGTGTGTGTGTGTGTGTGTGTGTGTGTGAATGTATTTTAACTCTCTGTAACACACATGACTGAATACCACAACTTTTGCAGAATCCCAGAAGAAGCCACGGCCCAAGTCACTGGCCATCTCGACGCCTACGCGGCTGCTGTCTCTGGAAGAGCGCGCGGAGCGGGCGTTTCTCACCAGCCTGGCTCACAGTCAACGGTTCATCGATGTCGGGGGAGGTCCCTCCAGCCTGCCGGCCAACTACCACACAGTCATTGATATTCCTGGGTACAAGTGAGTGGACTGCTCGTTTGGTCTCTTTAAGGTACTGTCTGTTCATTACATTGGAATGAGCGGGAGAACAAAGGAAGGTGGTGTGTGTGTGTGTGTGTGAGGTTCATTTAAGGCGACCTGGTTGTACGAGTGTAAAGCATGTGTGTGTGTGTGAGTGTGTGTGTGTGTGTGTGTGTGTGTGTGTGTGTGTGTGTGTGTGTGTGTGTTGGGGGATGGAGGGGGATATGGGAAGGCCCGGGAGAGGTACAGAGACAGGAGAATGTGTGCGTGTGTACATTGCAATTGTATGCATTCCGAGAATCATACGCATGTATATATTGCAATTGTACACACTCTGAGTATCGAATTTAGGATTTTACACATGTTCACATGTTTTGTTCTCAAAATTTTTAGAGGAACATTTGTCTAGGGGAAGATGTGAAGATGTAGGCATGAGTTATTCTAAAGATGGCTTTAGCTAGCAATATTATATTTTCTTCCCTTTTTTTCTTCTCTCTTTTTGTTTGTTTGTTATTTGCTGTCTCATATTTCACAACCCCCAGCCATGCCCCTCATTCCCTCAGGGGCACTAACCCATGCCGTTCATTGCAGCCTGCCGCCACAATGCCAGCTGTAGGCGGTCCTGGTTCAGATCCAGTGGCGCAGACCTCAGGCAGCAGTCCATTTCACACCCTGTCAAACACTCTCAAACACACATATTTATGCACACACACACACACACGCACGCACACACACACACACACACACACACACACACACACACACACACACACACACACACACTCACACTCACACACATACTCGCAAGGAACTCATGCTTGCATGCACACATTTGCTCCCATACATAAGCACGTGCACATGCACACACACACATACATATACACTCGCACACTTTTCTGTCCACAAATACACACAGTTAACAATCAGAGCCCGGATAGCAGTAATGGAATCATTCACTGTTCTCTCTAATACCAGGAAAAAGTCGGGGAAGACTTCAAAAACAAGGGAAAGAAGTCTCCTGTTAGCGGTGGGTGGAAGTCCATTTTCTCCAAACCTCGTGCCGGCAGCATCAAGAAACCCAGGAAGGGGAGCATGCAGGGTGAGTGAAAGACTTTCTCCATACACCTGAATTCCCACCGCTCCCGATGTGTCAAACGTACTGCCTTCAGCTCTCTTTTAATTGGGTTATCTACTTCTTCATTGCCATTGAACGGTAAAGTGTGTGTGTGTGTGTGTGTGTGTGTGTGTGTGTGTGTTGTGCTACATGTGTACTAATACTTATCTGTAGATATGCAGGTTTCTGCGAAAAGTGTAACTTTGTGCTCTCTGTCACACAATACACACACGCACACACACACACACACACACACACACGCACGCACGCACGCACGCACGCACGCACGCACGTACGCGCAGAGACCTCCGACAGGGTCAAACAGTTCTGTTTACTGCAGTCAGAGCCTACTGAATTCATCTTTTTTATCTCTTGATGTTCTCTGAAGCTGTTGCATCTGATGCATCAGAACTGTTCTATCTCACATTGTTCATCATGTGAAGATTGTACGGTGTGGTAGCTTCAGTGTAGTGCTGATCACAGGTCTCTGGCTCAGTTTGTCGCTCTGCAGGGACTGACCTATGATTTGACCCCCTCCCCCTCCCCTTTCCTTTCCACCCCCACCATCCCCACCACTACCGCCACTCCCTCTTATGAATGCTAATGGGCTCATGGGATCCAGGTTTCATTTTGCAGTTGCACCAGAACAGATAAGTGTGTCGATTGAGCCTCTTTTGGGGCTGTGTTCTGTCTTCTCATCAAGTTTTTTTCTTCTGCTTATTGCACTGGAAGGGTTGCTGACATTTTACCACTTGCTTTGCTACAATTGATTAATCACAGACTCTTGAAACATACAAAATTTATGTTGAAACAGATTTTCACAGTTCATTGCCTTATCATTTTCATTCTAGCGGCATTCAATACAAAAACAATGGTCAGACAAATTCTGTGAATTGATCATCAACAAGTTTATCATATTCAGCACCTTTGACTTTGAACCGCAATTCAGAACTCAGCCAAGTGATCACTGTTTATCCCACAAAGTAACTGCAGACAGTTATTGAATTTCAATCTAAAATGTCATTTACACTCAATAATCCCAACTTTTTCAGTGTTGTTAGATAAATATTTGTTGGACGGCATGAGCTTTGTAGGTCACTTACTGATTCTCAGCTTGAGCATATTGGCTTCCTCGATGTCGATCTGCAACAATGTTGGCAATAAAGAAATTTATATCTGCAAAAAAGTCACTACGAATCGCTGTTTTAACTTTGTCACAAGTTATTTTTCTGAATAAATCTGCATGTTTTCACACTGACAGCGTTGCTGTGCGCTTGACAGAAAGTCTGATATGCTCCATTTGCAACCTCCAATCTCTTACTTTTCTAAAAATTGTCCCGTCAGATTGATCTTCGCTGGTAATGCGGGATCATATCCTGTCAAAATGTTGCTGAATCATCACTGATTTTAGCGAAATAGTCCTCTGAACTGTGTGACAAGTACACAACTTGTGCTTCTCATTTGAATAACAACACCCATGCAGTACACGAGATGCGTTTCTGGAATGATGAGGGGTGATACACACTGGAGCCTTTCCCAACATCTAGGGTAGGCTATGCACTGGCACGGTTCCCAATTAATAAGGGTGAAGCGTGTGTGTATGTGTTCATGCGTGTTTGTGTGTGCGTCTGTGCATGCGCCATAACACGTAACCAGCTCAGTGTGTGTGTTGGTGAAAAGGTGACGAGAAAGAAACCGCTGGAGTCCCTCAAGGCCAAAGCACTGACAGAAGAGGACGTCCACAACTGGAAGCATCGACTGCGCAGCGCCAAGTCTGCCGAATCCCTGTTGTCAATGGCAACATCGGCTCGCAGCAGCATCTGTAGTCAGACCTCATCCAGTATGGGCTTCATAGAGGGCAGCAGAGAAAGAGGTATGATCTGAAGGACTTCTATGAGGTTTTCTTGTCCAAGCTAGTGTTTTTCATATTTTTTTGTTTTTGTTTTTAGCCACTAATGGGATGCTTACTTGGGTGGTGGAACCGGTGTCAGTGTACTTCTATTGTGTGGTTTGGGTACTTTGATTGATGTTGATGAACCTGCATGTAATGGCGCAGAGAGTTCATAACATTATCATGAAAAAAAATTTGCAGCACTCTGATTAACCCTCTTCAGTATGCACTTATCTGAGCTTAGTTACACCGAAAACCGTCGGCAAGGTAAGTGACTCCGTAATTTGAACATGGTTACCCAATTAAAAAATTAATTTAAAAGAGAGGAAAGGAAATAACGAAATGAAAATAATTTAAAAATTCCTACGAATATATATGTTGCTATATCGTAAGTTTGAAGAATGTCACATGAGCCATTTACACGGGAAATAAAAAAAAAATCTTCTTCAGAACTTTCTTCCGAATTGTTGTTCATCATACCTGGAACTTCATCCCAGTCGAAATCTAGGTCACTCTAAGCTTCATTACCCAGCACTTTCACTAAGTCTTATGCCGTAAATCCTACAAAACGCAGTATCTCCATCACTAAATCTCATTACAGAACGGCAGAACTCAAGGTTAGCCACGGTGAAAAACGGCATTTCGACCTCAAAACTTTAAAAATTCAAAACTCGAGAACCACGGCACGTATCGACTCGCAGTTTTTTGCAAACGGAAGTAAATGGCTACAGGAAGAAGGAAGTCACGTTCTCGCAAGACTTTCTTTTGTACGAGAAACATGGCGGCGCCCATTGTTGCCACGTGTTTTACCGGGCGCTGGCGGGCGCTCAGCATTTTTGGCTGTGTGATTTCCGGCCAGGCGCTAGCGGGGCGCTCGATGGTCAAGAGGGTTAAAAGAAATTAAATTGAATTAAAAAAAAAAAAAAAAAAATCATCATGGCTATTGAGGTAGAAAGATGGAAGTTAGCCCAAGGATGAATCTGTTCAACTTAGGTGCAGGTCTGTGGTGTGGATCTGGATCAAAGGACAGATCCAGGATCAGTTAAACCGTGGTGGGAGTCTGCACTCTCCTTGGTGCCATTCCCCCCCCCCCCCCCCCCCCCCCCCCCCCACTCCTTTCCCTTTTGAAGTTTGAATTGCTAAATTTGCTTTTATTGCTTCAGCTTTTCCCTCAAGCTTTAAGCTTGCTGCTTTATTGTAAATTTTTAAGGCATACATTTCAATAAGAGCTTTATGCTTGCTTTATATGTACGGCTGGCTAATAAAGTTGAAGGTTATGAGGGAGGCAGTGGTTAGTGAGTGAGTTTGTCAAGAGAATTGTGAGGGGGGGAAATAGTGGTGAGTGTGGATAAACCGGTGACTTAGGTGGTGGTAGATTGGGGTGTGTCTGCACACAGTTGAGTAAGAACAGAGCTGGTTGTTTTGATGGTTACTGCTATGGAAAATGAGATAGTGTGTGTGTGTGTGTGTGTGTGAGTGAGAGAGAGTGTGTGTGTGTGTGTGTGTGTGTGTGTGTGTGTGTGTGTGTGTGTGTGAGTGAGTGAGTGAGAGTGTGTGTGTGTGTGTGTGTGTGTGTGTGTGTGTGTGTGTGTGTTGTGTGTGTGTGTGTGTGTGTGTGTGTGTGTGTGTGTGTGTGTGTGTGTGTGTGTGTATGTGGATATGAGGTAATCAAAATCTAGTTTGAATCAGGTAATTTGAAGCATTTTTGTTTTTTTTTCATACTTACCTGTCTTATGGGAAATACCTTTCTTGTATGCTTAGTAATTGTTGTTGACTTGTTGATTGTGCATCTTTAGTCACTTTCCCATTTTCTTAGAGTATCAATTTATGTTTTACTGGTGTATTTAGAAAATAGAATGTTTTTCTTTTTTTTTTCATTGATGTCTAGATGCTTGACAGTTGTGTCTTTTGATTCAGCTTATTTGTTGAGCTTAAGCTTTATTTATTTACCCTTCAGTTTGCCCGTTTATGTATTTTTGGGGTGTGCGTGTGGCTTCGCTTGTGTGTGTGTTTTGTAGAAGAGCATTTGTCCCCATACCACAAACGTTCCTTGTCCTCCGACGCTTCCGCCATCCTCCACCCTCGCTATCACACCTCTCCACACCTTGAGCTTCCGTTTGTCACCTCTGGGCGGGTGACAGGCCCGGCACAGACAGGTTAGACTGCATCTGTAGGACAGGAGCAATGTTTTTTTTCTCCTGCCTTTTGTTTGTTGTGTATATATATATATATATATATATATAGAGAGAGAGAGAGAGAGAGAGAGAAAGCCATTGACGACTGGTGAGGTAGTTATTTCAGCAACAGTATGATAGAAGACAGGGTTTTCTTTAGGGGAGGGGTGGAGATGGGGGAGTGGGGGGGGGGGGGGGGGGGGGTTGGCTGTCATCCTCCCACAGTAAAGCTAAAGCCATCAGCTGTCTGCTGAGATAGCATCAAGTATGACACCACCACTGTGTGTTTCAGGGTGAGTTTCCTAGTTTGTTGTAGTCGTAGTGACCATGGAATGTTCCACTGTGCTGTAAAATTCATGGTAGTGTGTGTTTGTGAGTGCGTTTTTGTTTTGTTTTGTTTTGTTTGCAATGATATACTGGTTGCTTTAACTCTCTCTTTACCAGCAGATTGCTCCAAAAATGTTTCATACGAAATCATCAAAAAAAAAAAAAACAACAACAAAACTAACAAAAAAGGCGTGGACATTCAATATTTTTTCAGAGCTATGTTTATAAATGATTGATAAAGCAAAACCAATTGGAATATCGCTATGGCGATTTGGCCAGTGCCTTTTGCCTTGGAAGACAAGGGCTTATTCATTGACTGGTTTTGTTGATTGGTGAAAATGGTGATGTTTGGTTTAACAAAGCAGGGGGGGGTTGTTGAAAAAACAAGCTGTGTGTGTTTGGTTTAACAAAGCGGGGAGGTTGAAAAAAACAAGCTGTGTGTTTTGTGAGCTGACCGGGCCTGAAGCTGAGTAACAGAGTGTGTTTGCACTGACCGGGCCTGAAGCCTGAGTAACAGTGTGCATGCACAAATTGGAATGTAAACACTGCCCAAAACAGTTTCCTGCAAGTGGATTCATCACCTGGAGAAAAAAAATCAAAATATCTGATTACATTTACTGTCCTTTGTAAACTAGCATTATACATGGCAGAGTCGGACATGTACTCCTTGGTTTGAAAAGGGTTAATCTTGCCGTGCATCGTCAGTGTGAAACCGTTTGCTGTGATGGGCTTCCAGGAGATGAGTGAGGAAGGGAGTGTGGGTGGGAACGGGAGTCACTAAATTGCTGTTGAAATATGGGAAACATCCACTTGCGTGTTATATGGTTGTGTAAGTGAATATTCCCAATATTCCAGGAAGCTAAGGTGAGACCATGACAAGGGTGAAGGTCATCCAGAACAAACAGGAAATCCGGAATTGAAACAATGTGTATTGGTTGTTTTCAGACTGGCGAAATATTGTTTGCTTATTTTCAGGATCACAACATTTTTTTTTTTTTTCCCAGTGTTTTTGGTTCTGAGATATTGGGGCAAAGCAAGATTCTTTTCGTTACTTATTTTTTTTTTTAATTGGGTGAAGTATAATTGAGAAGAAACGTATGTCTTGAAAACAATGAGTGGCTTTCTATGTCATTTGGTAATACTAAAAATTTTGGTGCAGAATCCTAAAGACACTGCATGAGTAGGATAAGATAAGATAATGTTGCTTATAGCCCAGCCGACCGCACACTGCATGAGTATCAGAAGATCTTTAGTCAGGAAGTTTTGAAAAGTGAGTTGTTGATGAGCAGCAGGGATGTTGTACTAACAGTCATGCCTTGGCAAGACAGAGAGGGGATGGGGGAAGTGAAGTACCTGGCCAGAAAATTTTGATGATATTTTTCCAACTAAAGGACGAAAACTATCTGCAAAATTGCTGGAAATGGTAATGGCTGGAGGGTCTTAGCTGAGACACAGACTTTGGTGCCAGGAGCTTGATGTTCCTGTCTTAACTGCCCACCATGTGGTCGAACGTTAAAGTACGGCTTTAGTGACCAAAAAACCAGTCTCTAGCTTCTCACAGCAGTGTGGTACACATAGCAGTACATGCTGTGATCATTAACAGCATGAACATGGAGGTTGTCTGCACCATGCCTTGAAGCAGTACAAAACAAAGAGCGGCCACATTGGCAAGAGCTGCTTTCAAGAATCTGAGAGTTCGGTTACTTTTTTTCTCGTGGCTCGACAGCGTTTGCCTTACTCTCTTGGTAGGATTGGTCATTTTATTAGTTTGAGCTGCCACTTTGTCATTAAATGAATATTAGTAGGCGTTACAACATATTTTCATTAGAAAAGTTCTGTTGACATTGATTGCATCTTGCAAATTACATGCAGGGACTTGTCACACTTTTTTGCCTTTTTTTTTCTACAGGTTTGTTTTTCAGTATTAATATTTTGTTTGTCTCTTTTTTCGCTGAGGGAATTTATTTGCCTTTTGACAAAATCAAATGCACGCACGCACGCAAGCACGCACACACCCATGCATGTATGCATGCACATATGCACGCACACACGCACATACACATCACACACACACACACACACACACACACACACACACACACACACACACACACACACACACACACACTCTATCTCTGGTGTATACTAGATTCAGTGGTGTAATATTTGTTATTATGTTGTCTGTCCTCAAATTGATTTTGTTGATATTTGTATAGCTGATATCTTATAGAGTGTTGAAATGTAATAACAATGGCAGTGATGAAATGAAAATAGTAATAATTATGCCAGTGTGGATTACGGTAATGTTGATGACAATGTTACAGAAAGAATAATTGCTCTTGCTCAATGAAAATACTATTAATGAAAATGATAGCATTGAAAACAGTGTTGGTTTAAAGAAGAAACAGAACTGTGATATTGGCAATAACAGTGCATCAATGATAGTGTGATAGATATTGTAGGAAATATGAGTTTAAACTTGTATTGTATTCTATGCATGAAATGATTATGATTTTTTTTTTTTGTAAACAAGAGAAGGAAATATGGATCAATTAAATCTGATCATGATATTCTATGAAACAAGAGATTGAGAACCAAATAATTAAGGCAAGGTGATTATTGTTTTGGAAACAAAAGTAGGAAATTCAAGTCATTTTTTAACACTGTTGCTGTTGAGCAGTATTTTCCAAGTCAGTTCATTTCTCTCGTGGATTTTTCTTAGCATAATTGAACTTTCAGACTTTAAACAGACCATTTTGGATTTTGTACATTCTGAGGTTAGTGGTTGAGGTTTGAGATGTGCCAGGTTACTGGCCCTTCTGATGTGTGTGTCATCTTTCCCAGTGACCATGGTCTCAGTAGGCGGCCACCCACCCAAAGGAGCCCACCCCCAGCACACAGAGCCACCCTACAAGCAGTCCTTTGTGAGAGGGGACTCGACCCGCAAACCCTTGCATCGCCGCACCCCCTCTGCCCCGAGCACACCACGACAGGACCGGGTCCATCAGAGCAACTCCTCGGCAGTCAGCACTCCAAGCAAAGCATCATCGCAGCCTCAGCTGGACAGCTTGTCAGCATCACCCAACTCTGACAGCAGTTTGCTGACTCCCCCTTCGGATACCAGCCTGGGCATTGACATTGATGCGGCCATCAAGGCTCGTCTCCAGCAGATGGCCATGCAGTCTCGTGGTGGGATGCACCCCACAAGGTCACCGGAGAAAGTTGCCTCAGATCATGTCCAGCGAGGGGAGGTAGAGAAGAAGGTGGAGGGAAGGAACGGGGTGGTGGAGTTCCTCCCTGCGGAACGAGGAGGAGAACAGGAGCAGAAGAACGCTCCTGCCGCAGCAGAGCGCACCAAGTTCTTTGTGTCACGCTACCATGACTATGCGGAAATTGTGTCGGATGAGGAAGGGGATGAGGGGGGAGTGGTGCGATCCCCAACAGACATGCAGGAAGTGATGGACAAGTGGGACAGTAAGCTGGCCTCCACCGCTCAGTTCTATCTCCCTGACAACGAAGACCACTCCGAGCCGGAAGCCAAACATGCCAAGCTGGATCCTGACAAAGGCGGAGGCCAGAAAGGGGCGACCATGGTGCAGCGACACAGAGAACGTGTCTCCTCCAACACCGGCACCGACTCGCCCCCAAGCACCCAGGTTGCTAGACGGAGAGTGGAGATCATCCCGTCAGACGGTCCAGAGGCTGGTGGGAATGCAAGGGCAGGGGTACATTTTCCTGAGCTGGCCGACCATCCGGCAGGGTCGGTGGATTCTGCACGGCCGCCAATCCCGCAGTCTAGGGCCCAGCGCCATCCTGTGCAGCAGGTCCTGGGCCCCTTGCAGAAGGGAAACATGTCAAAGTGTCTGAGTGTGCCCTCAGACATCGCTCAGTCGTTGGAGAACATCACAGCAAGTCAGAGCGACCTTCTGTCGTCCATGACGCTCAGCGAGCTGTCCCAGTCCATCAACAGCTTCTGCACCGGAGCCCAGGGGGACTCCCCGGTCAGGGATGACCCTCGCTGGAGACGCAGTGCCTCCCTGGACAGCTTAGAAGGGGACAGTACTCTTGGGAGAACTCTGCGGGATATAAACGTGCAGATTGACACAGCATTCCACGAGAAAGTGGAACGAGCCATTCAGTTGGAGGAAGAGGGTTACTCGCGGCATGGGGATAGTGATACATCCTCTCTCACTACTCTTCACATCTCCGAGGATAATTTATCCACGCATGATCAGGTTAGGCCTGCGTCAGCCAGACAGGAGGAATACCTCTCTGATGCCTCGACGACTGTCGGAGATTCGGTCAGCCCGGTGCAGACTGCAGGACAAGAGGTGTTCCCTCGTTCAGTGTCAGATAACAGAAGTCTTGGTGCAGACTTTCAGGAATCTTCCATGTCCCAGTCATACCCTGTTCCGGGGCAGACCATACCCCACCACCCTAACTATGCTGCTGAGGTGCTCAGGTCCAAGCCGGACAGCAACTTTAATTCCCACCCAGACTACCCAGATTACGCTATCATCAGAAAGAGGCAGAAGACGTCCAAAGAGGACCGGGGTCCAGGGTTCTATTCAGGTCAGGGTATTTTGGACGACATGCTGCCAGACAGAGCCTCGCCTGTGAGTGGTGGGACACCTGCAGGTGTCATGCAGTCCATGGTGGGGACCACTGCCCCCGACCACAGTCAGTGGCCTCTCAGGGAGGGAAGGCTTCGCTGAATCGATTCCGGTGATGCCCCCCAGCCCTCGCCGCGGGGCCACCAATCCTCGCCACACCCAGGACACCGATCCCCTGTGGCACAGAACTGATGTAGGGGGCATGCAGAAAGCTCAGGTCAGCAGCCCGCGATCCAACGTCGGTAACCCTAGGTTCGATTCCGTGTGTCCCGTTCGGAGGTTCACCACAGTGCATTATCTCAATCTGAACTTTCGGCAGGTGTGTGTATGGTCAAACGACAAGAGAAATCATCATCGTCGTCTTGCAGCTCATCCAGTTCGTCAGATGTGGATGAGAAGAGTGATGACAGTATTGAGATTGTGCATCGCCTGGAGCCTGTGGGAGCTCAGTTTGCCATGAAGCTGAGCCGGAAGCAGAGGTCCAAGGACACCAGTGTACCTCCTCAGGCCACCCCACGATCAGATCCTGGCAGTTCTCTTCGCATTGTGGAACAGACAAGTGCATCTGAAAAGAAGCAGTTGTCGGAGGATGCACTGGAAACAGAGCCCTTTGTTTGGCAAAGTAGAGGACAGCCCAGACAGTTGTGGTGTGGTGAAGGTGTGAAATTCAAACATCACAAACTTCCTGATCCATCCAGCATGAATCCGCAGAGTGATAGAGAAAGAGCCAACACTTTAATCAGAGAGAAAGGTATGGTTACAGTGAGGAATCATCCAGGACTTTTCCGCCACATTTTCATTCAGGGGAAGGTTACTCTTCTCGTCAAGCAGCTTCATCAAGTGGTCGAGGGGGGCAGGTGGTTGAAGGTGCCCCTCGAAGGCTCTCACAATCCTCGGACTACAGCAGGGACCCATCCTCACCAGTGATCCCAGTGGGAGGTCGCCCCCGTGCTGCCTCTCAGTCGGACAGTGCATTAAGTTCCAACGTGAGGAATTGCCCATCATTTCTGGGAACCTGCCCGTGTCCCCACTGTCTCATCGATCTCACCTCCCCTCCCCCAAGTCCCCAACCATCTGCAGCCCCCAGGCCTCACAGCAGTCTCGATTACCTTCCCCACGTTCCCCAGTTGTCCCATCCTCACTGACTGCTAACCCTTCAAACGTGACCTCTTTGAGGTCGCCAACGCTGTCCAGCCCTCCTCACAAATCTCGTTTACCTTCACTGCACTCTCCCAGTCAGTCCACGCCGTCGTCTCAGCTGGCTTCTCCCAAGTCGTTGCATTCTTCACCTCTTCCCACATCACCTCAGCACTCAGAGTCTTCGAGTTCAGCGTCCACTGTGAGCACGCCGCTGCACTTGATGTTGTATCATCCGGACGAATTCCAGGTTCCTCCAGCGGCTGTGGGCCTGACGTCGGAGGCGTCGCTGCCGCAGGTGCACATGAAGAGTGACACTATGACGGAGGAGAAGGCAGTGATCAGGAAAGGGGGTAGCTGTCGAGCAGCCGGTGAGCGGCAAGGAGGCGGCGGTCAAGGCTGGTCGTCAGGCGACGTGGCGACACCCAGACAGACGTGGAGGACTCCACCTTCTTTGGACACAGGGATGGGTGAGTCTGGGATGAGTTGTGTGGGTGAAAAGAAAAAAAGTACAGAAACAAAACTGATTCCTGTGATCATTCACATCTTTTGCAATTCAGTTATTTGTTCAGTGTTTGGCTTTTTTTTTTTTTCCCCCTTCAAACATCCGAGAGCTGCTGACGTAGCACTATGAATCAAGGCATGTTTGAAAATGCCCTGAGTCAGCCATAAAGCATGAATCAAGGCATGTTTGAAACTGCCCAGCGTCAGCCATAAAGCATGATCAAGGCATCTCCATTCACCTATTTCATATGAAGGCAGCTTACGTTAAACCTTTTAACCACCAAGTGTTCCATGTAACATGTATGAATTTTTTAATATTTTTTGTGAGAAAAATAAATCACCTCAGAAACGTTGGGAGTCAATACAATACCACATTTTGTGTGAAAATGTACCAGTGGATGTTGTTTGATGTGCATGTTTCTGTCTGTTTGTTGTTGATTGTCACTGATCGTCGTGGTCATTCACTGGCAGTAGGAAGATCTGAACATTGACCTTGACTTGTGTCATGTTGCTCACCTGACTGACATCATGTTGGTCACCTGACTGACATCATGCTTGTCACCTGACTGACATGTTGCTCACCTGACTGACATCATGCTGCTCACCTGACTGACATCATGTTGCTCACCTGACTGACATTATGTTTGTCACCTGACTGACATCATGTTGGTCACCTGACTGACATCATGCTTGTCACCTGACTGACATGTTGCTCACCTGACTGACATCATGTTGCTCACCTGACTGACATCATGCTGCTCACCTGACTGACATTATGTTGCTCACCTGACTGACATCATGCTGCTCACCTGACTGACATCATGTTGCTCACCTGACTGACATCATGTTGGTCACCTGACTGACATCATGCTGCTCACCTGACTGACATCATGTTGCTCACCTGACTGACATTATGTTGCTCACCTGACTGACATCATGCTGCTCACCTGACTGACATCATGCTGCTCACCTGACTGACATCATGCTGCTCACCTGACTGACATCATGCTGCTCACCTGACTGACATGTTGGTCACCTGACTGACATCATGCTGCTCACCTGACTGACATCATGCTGCTCACCTGACTGACATCATGCTGCTCACCTGACTGACATCATGCTGCTCACCTGACTGACATGTTGGTCACCTGACTGACATCATGCTGCTCACTGATTGACATTATGTTGCTCACCTGACTGACATCATGTTGCTCACCTGACTGACATCATGCTGCTCACCTGACTGACATCATGTTGCTCACCTGACTGACATCATGCTGCTCACCTGACTGACATCATGCTGCTCACCTGACTGACATGTTGGTCACCTGACTGACATCATGCTGCTCACCTGACTGACATCATGTTGCTCACCTGACTGACATGTTGGTCACCTGACTGACATCATGCTGCTCACCCTGACTGACATCATGTTGGTCACCTGACTGACATCATGCTGCTCACCTGACTGGCTCACCTGACTGACATCATGCTGCTCACCTGACTGACATCATGCTGCTCACCTGACTGACATCATGCTGCTCACATGACTGACATCATGTTGCTCACCTGACTGACATCATGTTGCTCACCTGACTGTGTGTCTGCCACTTCAGTTTGAAGTGATATCAACTGGCTTTGACCTTCAGAGCTGTCTGTGTGTTGAGTTACTGGCACCCATGGTGCTGAATGGCTACAGTCATTCTGCTTGTGGAACATCCTCTCTTTCTGTCACTTGTTTGGGCCCATCTCCGGTGTGTGTGTGTGTGTGTGTGTGTGTGTGTGTGTGTGTGTGTGTGTGTGTGTGTGTGTGTGTGTGTGTGTGTGTGTGTGTGTGTGTGTGTGTGTGTGTGTGTGTGTGTAAAACTTGTTGACACACATATCTGGTGACAATGTATGGCGTGCCAGCTTTTGTGTTATAATCTGGCAACCATGGGGAAGTGAACACTGTACACACTGTTAGGGCGGACACTAGCTGTCCACTGTGTGTGTCTGTATATATGTAGGGATGGGGAAGATGTGGACAGAGGCCTGGAGACTTACTGGGGCAGGAGGTTGGTTGATGTGTGCATGCATGCACTGGCAGTCAGTTGTCTTCAACAGAAAATTGGTTGATTAAAATCATTTGGTAGAGCGCTAGACTTCTGATCCTGGAGTGTTGGATTCAAATCTTGGTCAGGGCGTTTCAGTACAGGAGAGGATTTTTCCTTCAGAGTTTACGTTGGCTCAGACTCTGTTTCCTAAAATGTCATTTGAAAGAGACTATAGACCAAGGTTTCATGTGTGACTGGATGCATAACATCTTGCACACACTCATAAAACCCATTGCCAACTTTTGGAAGTGAAAAATAAGTGTCTGACAGACAGAATGAAGCAAGAAATGAACAAATGTAGCACCAGCAGGCAGCTTTTCAGTTGGCTCCACCCTGGTAGACAGCCTGTTCTGTAAAGGAGAGCGTGGATTGTTAAGTGCATAGTGCTCAGTCCCTAATGAAGGAAAGGCACTGTATAAGTACTTATTTATAATAATCATTCAGTATTGATCACCTAATTCAGTAGGATGGGCATTATGCAAATACTCTTAATAAAGTAGTAATAATTATTATAGCAATGATTATGGTATTGATTCACTATCAAAGTCAGTTTCATGTTGTTTGTGCCAAGGGGCAAGCTTTGTCTTCATCCCTGATGAACACTTACAGATCTATACATGGCATTGATATCTTTCAGAGTTGGGTTATAACACTGTTCATGCCACTGGATTGCATTAATGTCTTCTGTGTGGTTCTGTCATTGGTCAGGAGAGCCTCCAGACGGCGGGATGCAGCTGGGCAAAGCGGAGCAGGACTCCATGGAGTGGACAACCTCTGCAACAGACTGGTGGACGAGCTCCACGCTGTCAGCGCTAATCAGCCCGTCAGCCCCAGTGACCCCGAGGGCAGCACCCAGCAGGTTTCCCCACCAAGAGGGCAGTGTGCAGGTGGAAGCCGTGGTGGAGCGGAGGGTGGAGGAGTCAGAGGTGGGCGGGGAAGCTATCGTGGAGGAGCGTCTGCTGAGGGTGGAGAGAGTTTCGGAGAGGTGCAGGAGGAGGAGATGGAGAACGCCCTGAACACAGGGAAAGAACTGCTACTGTCACACTCATCGTCACTGACCTCCACCCCCAGTGGCACCACCACCACCACCGTGTTATCCACATCCAGTCAGAGTCCGGCCCAGTCTCAGGCTCGGCCAAGTCACGAACGCAGACCCAGCGCTTCGAAGATCCCACGTTTTCACAAACGGACAGATAGCCGAGAGGAGAAAACATACATGTTAGAAGAGGATGTCGCTCCCCTCCCTTTCCACAGACGAGCAAGTAGCCATGAAGAGAGGAGTGCAGGTTCAGATGTGTGTGGAGGGGAGATGACGCAAAGTCCGCGCATTCAGAAACAGTCAAGCAGCCGGGAGGAGAAAACAGTTGTGTCTGATGTGAGTCAAGGGAAAGTGTCTCAGTACTCTCTCGGTATCATCGGCAGACAAACAGTCGAGAGGAGAAAACTGTTGTTTCCGAGGTCAGCCAGGGCAGTGGTGGTCCTCTGCCTCGTGTTCATCGACGGACCAGTAGCCAGGAGGAGAAGTCTCTCATCTCAAGTGATAGTCAGGACGTTTCTCAGCATCCCCGTTTTCATAGACGAGCAAACAGTCGAGAAGAGAAGACTGTGATATCCGATGTGACCTCAGAGACTACATCCTCCCCCTCCAAGGCTGCGGCTAGCAATAGGTCTCGCGGGCCAGAGAGAAACAGACTGGGAACAAATGCCAGGTCTAGGGACGGTAATGACCAGAGTAAAAGTGGGCTGGCGCGCACCTCCAAAATTCCTCTGTCTCAGAAAATGCCAAGTCCCACCAGCAGCAGCCGAGAGCCCAAAATGTCTAAAGTCATGACCAGCCCTTCCAGTCCTCGACAGGCTGCAGCGCCACCGACTGGCAAGTCCCAGAATCAGAGCAAAAACCCATCCCAGTCCCATGCCTCGTAGTAGGGTGTCCATCCCCAAGACAGAAAACGCTGCACCCCCTTCAGAAGAAGTGATGGAAGTTGCTCGGCCGTCAGTGAAAAAGAGAGCCCCCATCAGTCAGAAAGGAGAGCGAAAAACATTCAGTTCGGCAAAAGAGAGCAGGAGTGAAAAGAATGTGATAGTGCAAGAACTCAAAATGGAGAAGGGAGATGCAAAACTGGTCATCGAAAAGCAGCCCAACCTGAAGAAAAAGATCCAGACAGTTCATGCTCAGAAGGTGCCGCACCCAACACGGCAGATTGCTGAAGCTCTGGACACGGACACCTGCGATTCCTCTCCAGCAGAAATGTCCAGCACAGGTCCTTCAGACATGGAGCACTCAGGAATGTCCAGCCAGGAAGACGAGGTCTTCTCTGACGAAAACGTGTGTTTGCGCGTGGGCAGAGACCGCAGCTTCAGCTCTGGCATGGGGATGGAGTCGCCTCGCTCTCCACGCCAGCCTCTCTTCCTCTCTCCCCTGTTGAACCAGAAGTCTGAAAACTACCAGCAGATGGCAGCCAGTCGATCCTCTCTGGACGATTCCGCTCTGCAG
Source organism: Conus betulinus (assembly GCA_016801955.1). Classification (NCBI taxonomy): domain Eukaryota; kingdom Metazoa; phylum Mollusca; class Gastropoda; order Neogastropoda; family Conidae; genus Conus; species Conus betulinus. Next base: position 365,048 of record JADBJO010000744.1, read on the forward strand.
CTGGCGGCGGAGCGCCAGGATGACCTGCTGATCAGCCTGGACAGCACGGGAAGAGCAGGCTACTACACAGGGTCTCTGCGTACGCGGCGCTCTCAGAAGATGCGTAATTTGATGGAGATGTTTGAGAGGGGGGCAAGCTCTCACAGCAGCGAGGAGAGTGGGGATACGAAGAAGAGGGATAGGTCAGGATCCACGTCAGGGTCAGCCACACTGAGTGCAGGTTCCCAAGAAAAGGGGCTGGACGTAGATGATGATATGTTCCAGCCTCCTTGCTCCCCTCTCCTCCTCCCATCCAATTTTTCGCGTCGTTCTAGGTCGCGGGGAGAGAGGGGGTAATGGGGGAAGATTGACCTCCCCTCACAAGCACCCATCACAGAGTCCCTCCCGAAGGTATGCAGCTGCAAGGAATGAGGAACCGCTTCGCCGTCGACGACCATCACCACTCAACAACCGCAACAACATAGAAGAGAAGTCTGGTGGACCAAGCCGGATGGAAGGCGGCGTAGGTATTGGACGACCTCCTCGATACCGAAGCTCATCCCGAGGTCGCATATACAGCGACTCTTCCACATCAGAGTCGGACAATATGCCAGTTGATGTCAAACGATCAGTCATGGACTTCCCATCCAGACCGAGGGGTCTTCCTCGTGGGCCGGTCAGCAGGCAGGAAGACGCGGTCAGCAGTGGTGGGGAAAAGAGCGAAGGAAGCAGCAGAGAGAGTGTGGGCGACCAGGATGACGAGAACAGTCAGCGTCGGGGCAGCATCAAAGAGCTGAGGCAACTCTTCGAGAAAAGTCCCAAAGATGAGAGCAAGGATTCCGGAAACGAACTCTCCCCGCCTGTGCCACCTCGGCGGTTTGTGCGAACCCGCAGCATGTCACCTGCTGCAGAGAGTTCGGTGCCATCGGTGACCCCCAACATCATGCGACGAAGCATGGAAATCCCACCCTCCTCCTCCATGGTGAAACAGCCCCTTCGGCTGGGCCCCAAACCCTTCTATGGATCGAAAAAGTGAGGTGATGTCCCGTTCAATCCCAAAATGAATGTGTGTGGAATAAATGCTGTTCTCGGATCAAAGAAATGGAAAGATGTCTTGTTCGATACACCAAGTGCTGTGTGCGAAACCCTAATTCTTGGATCAAAGGAATGAAGGGTGTCTCAACTGATACTAAGTGGGTGTATGTGTGTGAAAGCATGATTCTTTTGGGGGACGAAGACGTGGATAAAATGAAAATGTCTACACTTGCGGCGAATCACAACAGACAAAAATCAATGTTTGAGTTGCTTTTTTTTTTTTTTCCCCTCTCCTGTGTACAGGAATAATCTTCAAGACTCTGCATGACATATCAGCTGCTACTCATGACGAAGATGTTGGTTACTTTCTGTCACTGCCGCACTGTTGTTTGCGGAGAGACTGCTGATCTGTTTCTCTTCAGGACATGAATTCCTGCTTCAGTTTAAGGGAAAGTGTTGGAGAGCCATAGTTGTAGGTCGTGCCACAGTCAGTACATGGTTTATTGGAATCTCACTTGCAGTTTATGTTGTGCATGTGTTACCATTGCTGTGTGCTTAGTCCCTCTTTTAATGTACTATAAATGTGATTTTGATTTTACAGCACTTTGTTTTGTTCTTTTTAAATTGGCAGAACTGTGCCATCTCTGTCTCCTCGGCAAGTTAGACACTTTCTATGATTGCATTTGCATAAGTGTGTACGCATGTGCATGTTGGAGCTGACCTATGCCCTAATGTGTTCAGACACGTTCCTGCAAACCATGTGAAGATGACCACCCCATCCTTTGAGTTATTCAGTTTTTACTCTTGTGAGTGTGAAGTTGTTTGGGCAAGCAAATTTTGGTGAACTCTATCTATGCTAAATCGTACTTTGCTAGTTTAGACAATTTTGTTGTTGTTGCTGTTGAGGGTCTCATTCCGTTGCTCATCAGCCAAGTATTATTGATTCTGTACAATTCGTATCGACAGGCTTTTCTGAATAGGGCATTTCTGAAGTCTTGGTGATGTCGGTTTTTAGATGGTTGGAATGTGGGCATGCATTTTTTTTGGTTGAACTTGAGTGGCTGTGCATTTACTACTCCACAGGAAACTCCAAAGTCAGAGCAGGACATAGAAGTTCAGGCCACTTTATGTAGAGCTCAAAGCTTATGCACTAAACATGTGCTAGAGCAGAGTAGCACTTGAGCTCTGCATGTGTACCATTTCCCTGTGACAGAATGTTCCAGGTGGTAAATGAAAGACAATGGTTGCAAATTGTATCCCTCAAAAAGAAAAAAAAAATACCAAGAACCAATGCAACAAACGAAAATAAATAAAAAAAAGTTTTAACAAACAAACTCAATAGCCCGCTAAGAAACAGAAACATAGAAGAGAAATGTTGATGCTGATACATTACAAATTTTTTTCATTAATGAATTGAACAAGGTATCTGAGAAATACTAACTTTAAAAAAAAAAAAGCTTAAAAAAGGTTAATGGGACAAAGTTATGAATTGTGAAGATGTCCAAAAAAAAAAAAAAAAAGATGATGAAAACAACAAGAAGAGGACCAATGAAATAAAATGAAATAAAGTAATAATAAACAAAAAAAGAGAGGACCATTTTTGCTCTTGTGTATCTGTTATGTAGACCAGTGGCATCTTCCAAAATCAGGTGGAAGTATTATTTACTTTCATATGAAAACCACTGACGATTTCATTCTGATTATTAGTATGGTTGCCTGAATTAATGAATGAAGTTTGAATATTTAATTCTTGTACGTATCATGTATGCGGCTGTAGTTTCGATGTGGCAATATTGTGCTCTTAGCCGTAGCTGCGTTACAGTACATTGCGTCGTCACTTAATAGTCTGTTGCATCTTCACTTAATGCTGCATAATATTGTCGATGTTGCGTTTGTTGATTTTTGTGACAGTGTAATGGTACGGATTCATTAAAAGCCTAGTCCTTTTACAAAATGCAGCATTCGGATTGTGTATCGCACAGTTTCAAAACCAGTATATTGTATGTGCAAACTAACCAGTTTTATGATCGTTTCCTCTACCCCCTATCTTTACGAAATTATTGTTAATTCATTTTGATTTTTATTTTGCTTTGCAACCTCCTTTCCCATGCTTCATTTATTAAAGATACAATTTTTTTTTTTTTAACTTTTAAATTGTCTGTATGAGCTTAATGTTGGCTTTTGATTGCTTTTGCTTCGCTGTTATTTATGTGCAAGGGTATTCTTGGCAGTCAACCAGGTTTGTGATGTGTTTAGTTCTTCCTTGGTACATAATCAAATTGCTTGAGTCCATGTGTATTAAAACACATGGTGCTGGAAATGCAAAGAGGGAGCTTATTTATAGATTACACAAGATTGAGGGCAAATCATTCTCTCTGTTTTGCATATAGGTTGTAATGCGTTGACACGTGTACGTGGTGTGTGCCTGTATTGCATGCAGAAACTATATCAACTGATTGTACAGTCATGTATGCAGCTGTTTTCTGTATGTTGATAAATCTGTGACATGTTTCACAATGCAACGCCGATCAGTTTTATCACAAAGAAGACCTGGATGGTGTCCAGGTGTGTGAAGTGTGTAAATAATTTGTGTACATGCTGCTGACGCAGTGGCTTGATTTCCATCAGCTCAGTTTCACTCCAGTGTTGTGTTTACTAATAATAGAATGGACAGTGTGTAGAGAGGTGTGTGTGTGTGTGTGTGTGTGTGTGTGTGTGTAGTTAGTAGTAGTAGTAGAAGGACTCTGAAATTGTAGTGTTGGTCGAGGTATGGTGTGTGAGTAAGTCTTTCTCACTTGTCTTATTTGTCTGTTCTTTGTTTGATTTTTCTGAGTTATATTTGTGGATAATCTCACGCAGTCTCTGTTCCCCCTTTCCCCCCATGTAGTTTGTTTTTGTGCTTATTTCTCTAAAAAAAAGTTGAATATTAATTGTTTTGTTCTATTTGAATATTAATTGTTTTGTTCTGTTTAATTCTCCTAGTTGCTTGGTTGAAGTCATAATATATCAGAATGTCTCTTTTCAAAAACATTCTATTTTGATGAATTGCCAATGAAAATGACTCATAGCTGCATTGAGATAAGCTGAAATAGTATACAGTTAGTAATTTATGAACATAGATTGTTGTGAGGTGGTGGTTGTAGTCCAGATTACCTAATAGCAGTAGCAATAGACTGCAGATGATGCATGATTGCTGGTTGTTGATGACTGCTGTTGTGTGGTGGTTGAGTGGACAGTGGGGTTGATGAAAGATGGGTAAGGAATTAGTGGAAAGCAATGGGACACATTTGTAAAGCAACAGTCTGTGTGCGCACGCGCGCACACGCACACACACACACACACACAAAGAGCCACATACACACATGCACACTTACACACACACACACACACACACACACACACACACACACACACACACACAGCTACATGCACACATGCACACTCACACACAATGTTTTCATGGTTATTACATTTTTCAAAAAGATCACAACACCTTTTGTCCCTCCTCACCTGGCCAAACTCTTCCCCCAGCCCCTCCCTTCTCACAGCCCCTCCCTTCTCCCAGCCCCTCCCTTCTCACAGCCCCTCCCTTCTCACAGCCCCTCCCTTCCACAGGTCCTCCCTTCTCACAGCCCCTCCCTTCTCACAGCCCCTCCCTTCTCACAGCCCCTCCCTTCTCACAGCCCCTCCCTTCTCACAGCCCCTCCCTTCTCACAGGCCCCTCCCTTCTCACAGCCCCTCCCTTCTCACAGCCCCTCCCTTCTCACAGGTCCTCCCTTCTCACAGCCCCTCCCTTCTCACAGCCCCTCCCTTCTCACAGCCCTCCCTTCTCACAGCCCCTCCCTTCTCACAGGCCCTAACTCATTAATGCAGATGATCGTTGGCTGTTTAACACATTGAAAAGCAAAGGTGGACAGGGGTTTAGTGCCTCTGTTAGCTGTTTTTTAAAATCTGTTTTTGTTATTTAATTTTCAAATTGGCAATCAAAACTATGAAAAATATCCGCTCGACCCTGTTTAAAACAAAAATATTGTTTATAACCTACAGCTGGATTTGTAAAACAGGTTTCAATGTGTTCAGAATTGATTTGTTACTTTATTTTAAAATATATATTTATGACAATACTTAACATACACTGCAAAAAGATGTGTGAAAGACATGATAAATGGTTTTAGTGGTCAACACAAACACTTGGATATAGGAACATCAGGTTTTGTTTGATAATATATTACTGTGTTATTATCTGTTTTTCTTTTCTTTTCAACTTATCTAGTAATGTTTGCTATGAAATGGAGAAATAGGGGGAAGTTTTTAATATTTTGATCTTCAATCCACGTATTGGTAAGCACCCATTAGTGGATCATTTGCAAACAGATGCACCTGTCATAATCAGGGAATTTAGTAGAGTTGGTGCAACAGTTCTTGATGTTCGGTTTTTATGTAGCAATACTTTTTTTAAATGTTAAGATATTGTGGATGATGACTCACAGAGAAAGATTTATGAAAAAGAGAAAAAGAAGCAGTGACTTTTTTTTTTTTTCACTGATTTTGTGATGATCAAATGAATTAGATAAATTCCGATACACACCTTGCCTTCTAGTTGTTTAAAGCCAGCTGTTGTTGACCGTTAGTGTGTGTGTGGTTGTGTTGGAAATGCCGCCCTTGCCATGACTGTTGTTCACAGTTGAATGCTGCCTCTGTCACAAGCTGCAAGTGACTGACTAGTGAAGATTGGCGGGTCGGTAGCTCTGTCTTTGAACAGGAATGGAGAGGCAGTTCATTTTCACAGATTTCATTTCATTTTGTTTTCTAAGTGAAAGTGTAATGAATTTAGACCAGAACTTGAAATATTCAGTCAGTAAAGGAGAGCATCAAAAAAAAGAAAAAAAAAAAAAAAGTCTGTAGGATTGCCTGATCATGTAGTATAACTTCCAGGCCTGTTCTTGGACACCCAGGAGATTTGATTACCTTCTGCTGTGACCTTTTTTTTTTATATTGATGAGATCCATCTTACTGATGGCACTGTTCAAATGAGATTGTGAAAATCACCGGCAGTGCTCATGCACACAGCATCTGTTGTCATCAGTCGTCCCTGGAAGTGCATTAGTGATGATGAAGACGCTGGCTTTGTTTTAGTTCACTGGACACAAAAGCAGGTGCTCTCCCTTTTCGCAGTATCCGTTCATTTCAGTAAGTTGTTCTTGTCTGGGAGGAATTTGAGGAGAAGGGGGGGGGGGGGGGGGGGGGGAGGGTGATCCAATGGTTCTGGACCCCCCTCCCCCTCTCCCTTCTTTAGAGAAAAATGATGAAAGTGTAGCGCAATGGTAGTTGTGACCTGTCCAGGGTGGCCTCTGATGCAGTGTATTGACCACATCAGAAGCCTCTGCCCCCCCCCCCCCCCCCCCCCCTCCCCAGTGCATCCCCGCTGACCCCCCTTTTTTTTCACAAAATCTGCTTCTTGCCTCCCTCCCCACCCTCCACCCCTGCCTCTTTTTCTCCCTGCCCCCTCCCCTTCTCATGTTTACAAAATCTGCTGCTAGGTTCTTGTACCTCAACCTCAGCTCAGGACCGCCCCCCCCCCCCCCCCCCCCCCCCTCCTCCGTTGGAACTTGTTCTCCTTCTCCCTCTCCATCTCCACAGCCCACGACACTATGAGCTTGTGTGGAGGCAGTCTCCTCTTTTATAGATAGTTAGATAGATAAATAGATAGATAGGTAGATTGGTAGGTAGATAGATTGCTCGACTGATTGATTTGATTCATACTTTTAAAAAGTATTGACTCTCCTGCTCTAGTTTGCATACATCACAGCTGTGCTCTTCAAATCACGAATTAAAGGGGAAAAAAAATCAAGTATTTTACAACTCGGCGGTCATTTGAGGCCCATTTTGGAAGAGACCAAAGAGAAGCATTGCCAGTTAAATCCCAGATGATGGTTTGTGATTGTCTTCACTATATCTAGGGGAAGAAACTCTTCCTGTTTAAGTCTGACAATCTTCAGTCAAAGCCGTGGCGAGTCAATTTCTTTCAGTTCAAGGCCTCCTTTTCCCCCTGACTTTCGATGATTGACCCTTGAAGGCTGACGCCTATGATCTGTCCGCTGATGTGGGAGATGGAAAAATCCACCCATCTTCATCTGCTGCGAGGATGGGAACCCACAATGCTTGCATGGAGAGTCCAGCTGTCCAGCCGAAGGGATGTAATACACAGCCCCAGGTACAGACAGGGCATTCAGGCAGCCTGCTATCTGTCAGGTAGGAGAATCAGCACTGGTGGAATGCTGTGTTCATCAGCTTCTGTCCAGCAATTCAGTGGATGGTTTGTCTTTGTGGCAGTGCCGATGGGCTCTTTCAGTACAAAAAGAGCTCCCCCAGGGTTTTGGAAGTTTCTGCGTTCGTTACTTCCTCTTCTCTGTCATTCTTTGACTCTGTCTTTCCTTTGTTTTTTTTTTTTTTTTTTTTTTTTTAAAGTTTTCTCTCTCATTACAGTTGCCTGCTGTTTTTCTTCCACTGTGGACCCTCCTCAGTTCTGTGTTCTGGAAACGTTTAGACTTGTTTTGCTGGTCACAATTGATTCAGGGCCTGCCAACTGCTGTATTTTGGCAAGGAGGTAGTGAGCATTGCACACAGTGTCCAGAGGGACTCTGCCAACCCATTGTTTGGTGTCAGTATGTCCGCAGGGCTTTTTGCGGATATTTTTGGTGACCTTTGACCTTTTTTTCCTTACTTTCATTTTCATTTGGGACACAGGAATTACAGGGGAGTGGCCGGTGCTCTCAGCACAGGCTGATCTTGTGGCACTGTTTTGATTGGTTGTTGCGTTTTCAAGATTTAACTTTTTTCCCCAGGATGTGATCTTTTTACCAGTATGAGTTTTGAGGCCATGATGGTTAGAAGGACTGTGAGTAATAATAATAAGAGTGTCGAACCAACAGATACACTTGTCTCAAGGTGATATTAAATGACGCAAAACAGGTCAGTAATTGGGGATTGGAACAGACAAATATAACGAGGGAGGGGTTGCACAAACGATTTGCCGTACTCGAGGACTGCAGCTGTTCATTGTTTTGCCATGGTGTGACTGAGCAGGGGGTAAATGATTGTGCACAGAGTGCCAGAATTTTTCAGAAAATTGTGCTGACATGCATGCGTGTGTGCCTGAGCTGGATTGTGAGCTTTTCATCAGAAGATAAAAGTTTGATAAATTTGGGGGTATTAATTTATTATTACCCAGTGTATCCTGGTCAGAATGGAATTTTTTTTTTTTTTAGAAGCTGGGTCCTGTCGGCTCAACATGACAGTATGTCTGATTTTACTTTTGAGCTTCAAAAGCAATATTTTTACCTGATCATGTAAATATCAATACAAATTTTATCTTCTATCCTGCACATGTATATATAAGCAGTTTGTAGATATTGTACTGTGCGAGACAGATGACATTGTATTGTAGGTCTAGTGTAGAACATGAGATTTTTTTTTAACACTTACCATGTGGTGCAAATAAACCTAGAAATGTCAGACGGTTGTTAGTGTGCAGTGTGTTAAGGAACAAAAAAATGTTTCAGGGGATGCGAGTTTGTAAATAGTGTAAGTTGCTTATCAATAGGTGTGTTATTTTTCTGTTGTTGAGCTTTTTTTTTTGTAATTCATTCATCAAAACCAATGTACATTCTTGCACAGCAAGTCTTTTCCGCACTTATCTAGGAATGGATCCACTTTGTGGATGCATTCTCACTCCCAACAATGCCCTTCTTTCCATTCGATGAACGAACAGATTATATTTTGTGCAATATTTTGTTGTTCCACTGTGTTTTGTGAATTCAGTAAACAGTCCTGTACAGTATCTGGGTGTCTCGCAAATTTGCAATGTGAATTCTTTTTTTTTTTTTTTCTTTCCGATTTGCATTTGTGTTTGTATTCTTGACAAAAAACAACAACAAAAAAAAGAAACTTTTTTTTTGTGTGCAGAATCAGCTGAGAATGCTTTTTTAGTCTTTGGTTTGGCTGTTTTTTTTCTTTTGACATTTCAGACCATATCTTTGTATGCAAAGAATACCTTTTTCATGAATAACCAGCCAATCTTTTGGCTCAGAAAAAGATCTAATTTCTAATTTTCCTGAGTGATCTTGACTCTTTGTCAACAGATTCTAAGATAAAAAAAAAAAAAGCATTTATGTCTTGTCTGTACACCTATTTCTCTTCAGTATTGGTGAAGACTAAATTACATTAAGTCAACCTGATATTGGCTCTTGAATACTCCAAATTTAACAAAACCATTTCTAGTCAGTATTCCTTTTTTTTTTTTTTTTTTTTGGTTAAATTTCGAAGTTGGTTGCTTGTTTTTTCGTGCAGTGGATGAAGCCTGGTACTGTACTTGCACCTTGTTGATTTTTTTTTTTTTCAATGGTTTAAGTTGTTTTCCATCTAAATGTTGTGATATATCTGTTGCCTTTTTGGTTATGTGTGTTTCTTTTGAAGAAAGAATGTAATGAAGCGGAGAGACACAGATGGTAAAAAACAAACACGTTCCAAACCAAGGCTACCTGCGGTCCCCATTCACACAGACACTACAGCCAGCCAGAACAGACAGGGAAACTTCCTCTAGGTGGTGGACAGCTGCCATCAGACCAGTAGCTGTGAATTGTGGGCAATGGTCATTATCACTGCAGAACACAGAGGTTCTCAGTTTGGTGCACTGGTGTCAGTGTCAGTTGGTTTGCTGCTGTCTTGATTAAAACTAAGGAACTACACTAAATTGATCAGTTTCCAACTGTAACATTTGGTGCTGTGTCCCTGCGTAAACTGATGCACCTTTGTCAAGAAATCAGTCACTGCAGGTTGAAATAAAGAAGAACTGAAAATCTGCGGTTGAAAGTTTAGATATTTTGGAATGTGGTAACATTTAAAGTTGATGGTGCTGAATTACAGGTCGTAAGGGGGAGTGTTTTGTTTCCAAAACAGAAACTGCCAGCAAGGAACTTCCAGTTGTCCAGAACATCTGGTGGTAGTAGATGTAATAGCACTAGCATATTTGTTATTGGTATAAAATTCGTCAAAAAAGTAATACTTGAGCAGCACGTTATTGGTGCCCGGATTGGTCCTCCTCTGTTGCTTTGGCATGAGTTCAGTTCCATTGATCGATTGTTGGAAAGTCACTGCCAGGAATTGAATCGGTGCTGGTGCGAGTCACGTCTCACATGGCACAATCCACAACCTTTTTCTTGTATTGGCTGTTCTGCGCATTGGTCGTCTTTGATTTTCTCTGTTTCACAGGCATGTATTTTGCAGTAAGTTTGTGCTCAGTCCAGCTGTTCTGAGTGAACAGCCAAGAATGTAGTCCCGATGAAACCATTTTGCAATACCAATCTGTCCTCTGAAGAAAGTTACCTCCGTGTGTGACCGATAAACTGCCTGAGAATTGCCAGATTTTCTACACTTTCAACTTCTAAGCAAGTATTATATATTTCTTGAGTTTTTGGTAAATTGTTCCTTTGCTGTCTCATAATTTTCAATTTCTGGGTAAAATTTTGCATTGATTTTTATCCTCCCGCAGCAGTTGTTGCCAGCTTTGCATTTAACATGTCACAGATTTGTTTTTTGTTGAGCTTTTGAGTAAGCTTGAAGTTGGTATGGTTCTGTGTATTCTTTTCGGTTGTGTCATTGTGTTTAATCATGTTTTCAAGTCACTTAAAAGCATTTCTATTGGTGTGGTGTGCATATTTAATTGTAACATGTTGAGATATATGGGGAGAGTCATTAAACTCTCACGTCTTTTCATTTTATGAAGTTTTATTTTTCTTTCGTTCTATAACATTGATCCAAGTAATGACCTTGCTACTGTACAATCTAAATTTGAACATGACATTATTGTGTATGAAACAGTTTTCACTTTTTCCACATTTTCTTGCTTTTTTTTTTTGCCACATTTTCTCCATATTTCAACATTTGTAGATTTCTGTAGTTTCTACCTCTTGTCTTGTATCCCAGTTTTTTTTTTTTTTTTTTTTTTTTTTTTTTTTTTTTTTGTATCAAGCTCTTCATTTGTGTGTGTATGTGTGTGTGTGTGTGTATGTGTGTGTTCGTTCCATGTTTTGCCGCAGATATGCTGAGAATGGATGATAGGGAGGGGGTGTGAAAATGTCAGTGGATTTACTGGCAAAACAGAACGCTGTTGGAATAATATTTCTTTGCCTCACCATATATATAAACATGTCTTTAAAGATGCTGGTGGTGTTGCTGGATTTTGTGTACGTGTTTTGAGGGAGAGAGAGAGAGAGAGAGAAGACACAGAGAGAGAGAATCTCTCTGTGTGTGTATGTGTGTGTTGTGTGTGTGTGTGTGTGTGTGTGTGGTGTGTGTGTGTGTGTGCACTGTTTGTGTGTGTGTGCGTGTGTGTGTGTGTGTGTGTGTGTGTGTGTGTACACGTGTGCACAGAATTATTATGAGCAGTGCATGTTTTCAGACAATCCACATTGTTCCTCAAAATCTACGGCAGTATACTTCCTTAATATGGTTGGCACTCGGTGGTTGCATCCACGCATTACTTTGATTATAAGAACCAGTTTTGACATCTCTCTCTCTCTCTCTCTCTCTCTCTCTCTCTCTCTCTCTCTCTCTCTCTCTCTCTCTCTCTCTGCGCACTGCCAGTGATGTGGTTTAGACATGAGGCCCTCTGGGTGTGGGGTGTGCAAGGGCTGGCCAGAATGATTGTCATCAGAATAATGACACTGAGGAGATGCTGAGGTGAGACAGCAGAAGTAAACGAACAAAAACAATACGGATTACCTCAACATTGTCGCAAGAACCGTTTGTAACTGTTAACCAATGTACACCCTTTGACTACAATCTACACCACTCTTAAATAAATGTCAGCGAACCGCCCAGAGAAACGTGGACAAACGAGTCACAAGACAACACACAACGCGTTTCGACCTCTTAGGTCTTCCTCAGGTGAAATAAAGACAGACAAAATAACGAAAATGCACTTAGCTTTGATCGCTTCAGGCCTTCCTTGCGCTGAACTCAGAAGCAATCTGAAGCGATCAAAGCTAAGTGCATTTTCGTTATTTTGTCTGTCTTTATTTCACCTGAGGAAGACCTAAGAGGTCGAAACGCGTTGTGTGTTGTCTTGTGACTCGTTTGTCCACGTTTCTCTGGGCGGTTCGCTGACATTTATTTAAGATTTGTTTAGATTTCCCGCCTGCAGTCGTTTCACTTTGCAACTACACCACTCTTGTCAGAACGTCTTGTCCATTTTTTTATCCGTTTTCAACAAAAAAGATATTTTTTTGTCTGTTCAATATGATACAATTTAGTCCAATAAATAATCAGTGGAAAAGAAAAAAAAATGATGCATGCTGGATTCCTTTAAATTGCCACACATTGGTTTTGTTCATCTGGCGAGAACAGCGAGCAAGAAATGTACAAAATGAAGGTTGGTTATTTTTAAAATTTTTTGCCACAAGTAACGATCTGCAGGTTTACATAACAGGAAATGACATGGTGAGGGTTATTTCCCCCCCGACATATGACACAAACAAATTCTTCGTAGTACATGCACAAGGATATGCTGTTAAACATCTTAGCATCCAACCTAGTTTTTTTTTTTTTTTCCCCAATGACCTAAGTTCACAGTACAGTACACACATACCCCCCTCCTCCCATCCCCCTCCCCTTCCCCCACTATGACTAAACGTTCAAAATCAAAGGAAATGAGAAAACAGAATGTGACGAAGAAACGCATCCATATCCCACCCCTTGTCTGCTCTACAGCTTCAGCCTGGAAACTTAATTGCCTCTGCTTTTACGGAACAACAACATCAACAATGAGAAGAAATGAATGAGACTGCTATAACATACTGAATTAGCTTGGTCAGTGCATTTGACAAAAAGTGGATTGAACCATAATTTTCAAAGAGAGAGTGAGGGAGAGAATCAAAAGAACCCTACAAATAGATCAGTACATACTGCAGTACGCTGATTGATGAGACGCATAGTTGGCCACCCAACAAATACAGACACGTGTATACCCTGTACATATGCGAATGCTCACGTTATGTGCACACATGCATGCACGCGAACATGCTTAGTATCACTTCACTACAGTTCACTACAAGAGATGATGACATTATAGGATCGCTTGCTATAGCAACATTACATTACATTACATTGCCAAAATAGCCACCTTCTCCACCTTTTCATTAGTTTCATTAATTCTTTCTTCTTCTTCTTCTTCTTCTTCTTCTTTTTCTTCTTCTTCACTTCTTCTTCTTCTTCTTTCTTCTCATAATCTTGCTGACAGACGAAAAAGACCACAGTCGCAGGAGGAGGAATTACAACGTCCTAGCTGATGGTAATAAAACTTAAACTAAATGGGATGATTCTGGCATGATGACATGACGTGCCTTCAGCATTTAGTTAAAGGGAAAAACGACAGACCTTCAAACAAGCTCAGTCTATTGGAGTACATGTATATACATGTATACACGCACTATAGAGGTCGGACCCTCACAAAAAAAAAGAAAAAAAAAGTTGTCAGGAGTGGGATTCGAACCTACGCCTGGAGAACCAGACTGCGACCTGAACGCAGTGCCTTGGACCTCTCGGCCATCCTGACACTTGAACAAATTTATTCGTCATATTAAGAGTTAAGTCGAAGTGTATCTTCTTCTTCGTCTCTTCTTCTCTGTATTGTATCTTATGAATTCTAAACCTATTTCGTTTTGCGCAGATTGGTAAGAGCTTAAGTCCGTTATGCTCTCTATGTCATCTAAGTCACTGTTTTATAATTATTTGCGTGACTTCAACATTCAGTTAAGGAGAAAGGGCCTTCAAATAGTTCAGTCTGCTGGAGGAGGTGACAAATATATATATATATATATATATATAATGCTGAGCAATTAAATAGTGGGGGAAAACAAGTGCAGGTTAACAATTCTTCCATCATTATAGTAATGATCTGGCAAAGATTTGAAGAAAAAAAAAAAAAAAATGAGAAAAATGTATATCATAAATAAAAAAACCCTTCACTAGCTGCATGAGGAAACTATCGCAATCCCTCTCAAAGACATATCTATATGTATCGCCTGCTCCGAGGCCTTTCGTCCGCTGGATCGGACTCATCAGGGAGACACGGCTGATTGTGTCTGTGCTCTCAGCGTCAGATAGAGACACACCACAGTCATAATTCTGTGGTGTTCCGACCGCCAAGGGTTCGAATACATGTGTGTATATATATATATATATATATATATATATATATACATATACGCGCACTGTAGAGCCCCTCCCCCCCCCCCCCAAAAAAAAAAAAAAAAAAAAAAAAGTTGTCAGGAGTGGGATTCGAACCCACGCCTGGAGAACCAGACTGCGACCTGAACGCAGCGCCTTGGACCGCTCGGCCATCCTGACACTGAAGTAACAGTTGTTTTATAAGAGTCTTATTTCACATGTATTGTATTTTGTTGTGTGGACAGTGGTCAAATGTTCAATCAGTTCTTCTTTCTTTATCATCTTAGTCATTGTTTTATACATATATATATATTTTTAAATTACAATTAAATCTAAAATTCACTATTTTAATATATGGCAGAACAGGATGGACAATGCTGATATCGTAAAAACTGTAGTGTTTCATAAACTCTTACCTTTTAACTGGAAATGAAATGAGGCAGGGAACAGTAAACAAGTGGGGTAGTTTTTGCTCCCATAAGGAAAACTAACACAGAGTAACTTTTATCCAAGACTGACACAGCCTTTTTAAACTTGAATAAAGTCAGACAAATACAAAGACGAACAATCTAATATTGGGGAAAAAACAATCGCAGGCCAACAACTAAATTGTCGTCGTAGTAATGACTTTGCGAAATTTTGAACTTTAAAAGGGGGGGGGGGAGGGCAGGAGGTTGAAGATGTAAAAACAGGGAACATGAAATTAAGTAAATATATACTAGTCACATAAAGTTAAGCACAGGCCTTTGCACACAGGGGTTGATTCATCCCTTCAAAAAACATTGTTTTTTTTTTTGTTATGCGGCAACCAATGATGGAATCTCACACAGCAGTGTGTAATCCAGCCTGTGTCAACTGGTAGTGCGCACGGGGGTCTTGGTGACCTCGTTACCGCGCGGGATAAAAAGTGCAAAGTTGCGTTAACTGTGCCTGTTTTGCATCAAGCTTGCTGGCGACACAAAATGTGTAAAATGAAAAATTCTTTTTTCCCGTGCAAGAGCAGTCTCTCAAGTGAGTTTTATGCCCCTTCTTTTGGCTGTTTAAGCGCGGGGGGTTGGTTACTGTCAGCCCTTTTCTCACCATGCCACCACGAAGAAAACTTAGCACCTTTGACAAAACCAGGGCGATTGCGTGGATACAAGATGGCATTGCAAAGGCTGAAGTGGCGCGACGACTTGGTGTGCATCATTCAGTTATTGTTAGACTGAATCAGCGTTTTAGGGCGACCAACAGCGTTGAAGAGAGGCCACGGTCAGGTCGGCCTAGGCAGACTACTCCCAGAGAAGATCGTTTCATCGAGAGGCAGGCCCTATTGCAGCGGGATACCACTTCCACCAGCATCCAAAGGCAGCTTCGTATGGCAAATAAAACACCATCCTCAGCCGTCAAGCCATACGAAACCGTCTCTCACCACTTCGGCCTCAGATCACGTCGCCCAGCTGTTCGACCACGACTGCTAGCAGCCCATAGGCTGGCTCGCCGAGCTTTCTGCCATCGTCATGTGAGATGGAACCAACAACAGTGGTCCCAGGTCCTCTTTTCAGATGAGTCGCGGTTTAGTCTTGAACACAATGACGGCCGAACTAGAGTTTGGAGGGCGTGTTGGTGAACGTTACATTGATGCAGCTGTTCGCCAGACCAGGGCCTTTGGGGGAGGATCTGTTATGGTATGGGGTGCCTTCAGCCTCCACCACAAGACACCACTCTACCATATTGATGGAAACCTCACAGGCATCCGCTATCGGGATGAAATCCTGGCGCCTTTCGTTGTTCCGACCATGCAACGGATAGGACCCATGGCAGTCTTCCAAGACGAAATGCTCGGCCACATAGGGCCGGGGTGGCGAAAACTTCATTGTGCAGGCCGGCATCAACAGGATGATCTTCCCGGCGTATAGTCCCGACCTCAATCCCATCGAGCATATGTGGGATGAGTTGGGGAGACGTGTGAAGGAGAACCATCCACCTCCCAGAGACCGCCAGGATCTCTTCCAAATGCTGCAACTGGAATGGCAGAGAATCCCTCAGAGGGTCATCAGAACACTGGTCAACTCGATGAGGAGTCGCTGCGTGGAATGTCTCGCCAATGGCGGTGGCCACACCCACTATTGAAATGATTTGTGAACTGAACAGATTTTGCGAACTTTGATTTCGACCCATCCTCTGTTTAATTGTCTGTAAATCAACAACCGTTCATTCGATCCCAATGAAATTCAATGTACGTTGGAACAAGATAATGAATTAAATCTGTTCCCAATTTCAAAATCGTGGCTTTATATTTCGATGCCTTTCGTCCGCTGCTCCGATGCCTTTCGTCCTGCTCCGATGCCTTCAGATGCCTTTCGTCCTGCTCCGATGCCTTTCGTCCGCTGGGTCGGAACTCATCAGGAAGACACGGCTGGCTGTATCTGCGCTCCTGGCGTCAAATAGAGACACACCACAGTCCATAATACCGTGGTGTTCTCACCACCAAGGGTGCAAAAAAGAATCCAATAGCACCCCCGAAGCAGCCAGCAAAGAGTAGTAAAGGAAACCAAACGAAAGTGTGGGTGGGGGAGAAAAAAAGTTGCTGAAAAACTACAGATATTATGCCAATAGTATAAACTGTAGGGGGCAATCTTTGAGCCTACGCTTGAGGATCCACCCAAGGATGCAAGGGAGATCAAAAGACAAACACAAAGACAGACAGAAACAAATACAAATAACCTCGATTTAATCAAAACGAAATTGGAAATGAAATGAGGCAGGGAACAGTAAACAATAAACAGTAAACAAGTGGGGTAGTTTTGCTCCCATAAGGAAACCTAACACAGAGTAACTTTTATCCAAGACTGGCACAGCCTTTAAACTTGAATAAAATCAGACAAATACAAAGGAGGTTGAAGATGTAAAAACAGGGAACATGAAATTAAGAAAATATATTACTGTTTATTTCTTACCTTTTAAGTCATGTGGCCCAGAATTATTTTCTTTCTTTCTTTCTTTTCTTTAAACTTTTAAGATACACACACACACACACACACACACACACACTGCCGAAACCTTGCATCTCGTTTTTTCACTCTTTTACAGAAAACGCTTTTGAAAGTTTTAAAGGCTTGTTATAATGTTGGAATTGAAGTTTTCTTTACAAAATTTTTTTGCTCCACACTTAGTATAGTAATCTCAAGTGTGTGTATTCAGTATTAATATCTAAAAAGGTTTTTTTTCTTCATTTTATTATGTAAAATATGAGCATACATGCGGATACGACATTTTTGATAGCCACACATATCCTGTAAGTCGGCAGCAGAGAAAAGGGATCGCAAGTTACTCTGTTTCGCTAGTAGCAAGACAAGGCGAAAAAAAAAGAAGTGGGCAGCCGAAACCAAGTATCTTGACTGGAGAGCCCTCTGCTGTCACGTAAGTTTTACAGTTACTGTGCCTGACTTACTGACCGCGGCTTCATCGCTTCGTGGGATACTTGGTTTCGGCTGTCGGCGTTTTAGTGAGAATGACAGATTCTTGAAAAAAAAACGAATAATAGCATAAATAGATACTTGGTTCCGGCAGTCACTGTTCCTTGTTGTTCATCTAAAACTTGTTAACGGTTGTAATCAATAACTAGATAAATATTGATCGTGTTTCAAAAGAATGGCATTGATATGAAAGAGCATCATGTCCATCATTATAGTACTGACTTGGCAAAGATTTGAAATCTTTTTTAAAAAATGTACATTGTAAAAATGAAAACCCCTTCTCAAGCTGCATAGAGAACCATCGCAAACCCTCTCGAAGACAGATCTATACGTATCGCCTGCTCCTAGCCCTTTCATCCGCTGGATCGGAACTCATCAGGGAGACACGGCTGAATGTGTCTGTGCTCTTGGCGTCAAATAGAGAGACACACCACAGTCCGTAATTCTGTAATGTTCTCACCACCCAAGGGTTCAAAGAAGAATTCTCCAACAGCACTCCCAAGGCAGCCAGCGAAAGGTAGTAAATAAAATAAAACGAAAGTGTGGAGAGGTAAAAAGTTGCTGAAAAACTAAAAACATGCAAACAGTATAAAATCTAGGGGTCAATCTTTGAGCCTATATATATATATATCATGGAGCAGGCCCTCCACACCTCTGGCACACAGCTGAAGGGACTTTGCCAGAACAGTTCCATGCGCCCTTTGTGTGAAACCATCTACAATCATACTTTTCTTTCTTTATTTCACTCTTTCTTTCTTTTTTCTTTTTCTTTCCATCTTTTTTTTTCTCTTTTCTTTCTTCCTTTCATCCTTTCCTTCTTTCTGTCTTTTTTTTCTTTCTCTTTTTCCTCAGAATTCAACTCAAGATTTCCAGTGACGTTCGCCTTTTTTTTTTTAATCTTTAGTAAGTTTATCATCATTGTTATTTGGTAATGAAGCGCGTTAATGGCGTTGCTATGTGCTTAAAAAAAAAAAAAAGAAAAAAAGACAAGATCCGTTCAGATGACCGTCATTCTTGAACGGCACGGATCTAATCTTTTCTCATTAAAAACAAACAAACAAACAAGCAAATAAACAAAGACCCCCCCCCCCCCCCCCCACACACACACACACACACACAAAGAGAAAAAAAAAACTAAAAAGTAGCATTATTGCTAACAGGAAACAACTCCGTTCGAATTCACTTGACACAATCGGTTTCCAGTTTGGTTCATTGGGTTCACTGTACACAATCGGTTTAGGCCTACAACTGGGTTCATTTGGTTTGTTCCCACAGTCTGAGAGATGAAAGCAAGTCACTAGATTGAAGTCGGCTGTACAGACCACTCAGTCTGAGAGATGAAAAACAAGTCACTAGATTGAAGTCGGCAGTACAGACCACTCACAGTCTGAGAGATGAAAACAAGTCACTAGATTGAAGTAGGCTGTACAGACCACTCACAGTCTGCATTTCAGGGTTGAAGAGGAGTAGCTACATCATCATTAAAAAAAAAAAAAAAAAAAAAAAAGTTCCGCCTTTACACCCCCCACTCCAGTAAGCTCATCAAAAAAAAATCCTCAATCGAACACACACATATATATATATACATATATATATGCACCTACGTGCACGCATGCGAAGCCACATACACACAAACGCACATAAACTGTACAATCTCACACACAGACACACTACCGCCGGAACGAACACACCCACTCAACCCACCACTCTCAGCACGCCTCCGCCCTGTTCAACCTAAACACACCCGAGCGTGCGTGCATATGTACATAAGCACACACACACACACAGAGAGAGAGAGAGAGAGAGAGAGAGAGAGAGAGAGAGAGAGAGAGAGAGAGAGACTAGACTATGACCACGCAGATCATTAGAGAGAGAGAGAGAGAGAGTGTGTGGTACTCGAGGGGTGCCAAGGAATTGAAGGATGCTTGATAGTGATACCCGGTGTTGATCGGTTGGGAACTGTGGCCGTGCATGAGGTACACATAAACACACTGTGACACACACACACACACACTGTGTCATTTTCAGAGACCCCTTATTGTGACCATTACTGGCAGTGGTATAAATGTGCAGATGATCTGTGACGCTGACCTGTTGTTCATCAACGTCATTGTTCGCTGGCCTGGGTCAGTGCATGATGCACCGATTCTTCACAGTGTGCCATTTTCCGGGATTTTGAGTCCCCCCAGGTTTGTGTTACTTTCAGTGCTTCTGTGTTTCCATCTTTGGAGTAGTCATTCCAAAGATACCGCAAGAAATCTTTGTAATATTGTCATAGGCACAAACTAATCATGACAAAATGCTAACATCTGCATTTTGTGGAAGAAAAAAATCATATAGGCCCATGGGGTTTTTTTTTTTTGATGCTGCTAAGTATGTTTCCACAGTGGGGTATTCCAAAGAGCATGTGTAAGTCTGTGGATAATGACATAGTTTTCTAATGTATGATGGAAGAAGATGAGGATGATTAAGATGATGCTATGGAGTTCTATTTAGATTTGAGGCCGCATGGAGAGTCGTTCTCTTCGCTGTCTGTTGTAATGTAGTATCAGTCTTTTCATGGGGCCCATAGCTCTCCGAGTAGTTGTTGACCTTATTACGGAAAATTCCATCAATGTGGGCCTGTTGGATTCAAACCCATGCATGCTGATTGGTCAGCCTGCAATTATATTCATTGCGATTCAGTTGCCAGTATGAGGATGTGATCTGTGTTGTTGCTGTAGTTGGGGGCAGCTGATCATCGTCGAGAGTCTGTTCTTCTGACCAGAATCTTTTGTACTGACTTTTAATGATTTAGCAGTTTCAAATGGAGGGCAGTTCATATCGGGACTTGCCTTCTTGTTCATGCCTGATGTTTTCTAGTTTAAGTTTGTTCACTCTAACGTTGGAAAACAGTGCTAAAGAGATCAGCATCTGCCTTACCCCCCAAAAAAACATGATCCTAATCTATGGTGAAGATAAGAGCAAGAATAGAAAGGGGCACTGATCTCGCGCATGCACATTGCCATCACAAGTCCCAAACAGAAACCACCACCTGAGACCATGACGCTTGTCCTGGCAATGGGACTGAAAATGTGAATGACTCACTTCCAACATAAAAAGTTTGAAAGGCACAGGAAGAAGATTATAGGTGCACAGCCAGCAACACACAACACCAGGGTCAGACTCAAATCAGTTCAGTTTAGTAGTGTATTTGAAGCCTTTTCATCAAACATGATATTGGACTGAAGTGACAAAAAAAATATCAATCAAAGAAATAAACAGAAACTCCCCTAAATAAAAAGTTACATAAAAATAATGCAACACTTAACAAAATAATGTAACTACTTTATTCAGGGAAAAAAAAAAAAACATAGCTTGCCTATAAGTATGCGATTGGCTAAGAACAGCACCCATATAAAAAAAAATTGAAAATACAGGATTGCACAGAATATTTTCAGCACACTGCCATATTCACTGCATATGCCCTGCAGCATGATACAATGGATGTAGTAATGGGCATCCAAGAAGAATATATGGAACCAAAATAGAATCGTTACATGCACATAAGACATGTGAAAAATTCATGGTACAAGAATTTAGTTCTAATTTCACTATATTGCGAACTACATTTCTGGAACCGGAGGAGCCCCATTTTGATAAACATGCATAGAAAGACTGCATGAACAAATTAATCTTTCTCTTTTTTTTTCCTTTTTCTTTTTTGAGCCACCACAGTTTAGTGGTTAGCATTTGGGAGTTACAAGCAAGAAGTCCTGGGTTCGAAATTCCTGGTAAGGGTGTCCATAGGAAAGGTACTGTAGTCAAATTTTCATATATCCCACCAGGTGCAAATGGGTGCTTGACTAAAAAAACTATTATTGGGGGAGGTTAAAATGTTAAAAGGAGAGAACTGGGGGCCCCACCTCACTATATCAAGCCTAAGACACACAAGAAAAAAGTCATTGTCCCTAACAGCCTTGATAAAAAGCAGAGGGGCTTTTTTTGTATCTTTGACAGCTGGTTCACACATATTGCCATACATGTAAATGTGCAAATTTCATGGAAACATGTACATGTTCTGTTTGGTTTTCCAGATCATCACTGCCTGCCTGATCCTGCACAACTTCGCAAGACGCAACAACATCGACCTGCCACCAGACGACATTGACCTGCCACCAGACGCTCAAGAAGACAGAGGTCCAGAAGTGAATGCTCAAGGTGAAGTGGCTGAACAGGCCAACCCACAGGCGCATGACTCCAATGAAAGAAGGTGACAGGCTGCGGGTCAGTTAGTTCGACAGAGGTTCATCGAGCGTGATTTTACGCTGGATAGTTTCAGATGTTCCATGGAGAAAACAAAGCTCTCTTCAGAAATGAGATTCTTTTCCAGACACTGCCGGCTGGCTGGGAACCAATGATGCAGGCCGTGTTGACCCAAATTGGTCATAGTAAAAATATCATACATGACCAATCATTAAGTTGACATAATACTGTATTACATCATTTCCAGAAATGAGATTCTTTTCCACACAGTCTTATTTCTCAGTTGATACCAATTCATGCATTGCTTGTTAGCAAAAAACTATCCCCATGAAAACTACATTGAATTTTACCAAAGCATGTGTGGTCTCATCTGTAGTACAGCGCCTCCCTGTGAATAAGATGACAGAATGCTGAAATAGTCATACCTGTCATAAATGGTTTCACATTTTGACTGACACTGGCAATAAGTGTGTAAACACAATGATTACATGACTCCGTATTTTTAGCATAATAACTAACTTCCAAAGGAAGAACATTCTTCAACAGCTAGAAACATTGGAACACTTAATGAAACAATAATTCTTCAGGTAGATGAGGGAACAAGAAATTAGGTGCAATCCATAGTTGCTGGAAAAAAAATACTAAGAATTCCATCAAACCACGTCCAGAATTACTTGCATAAAACTTTCTGTGAAGCATTATTTGAGAACTAATTGTGTCACAAACTTTCTCTAAAAATAATGGGTGGAGGAGCAATCTGACAGTTGTGCAAATCATGAAATCGAGTTTTACTCTAAACCAAGCTGTCGTTTTAGTTTTAGTATTTCTAATTTTTCTCTTTCAATTCGGAGATTGTTCAGAGCAGTTGCACTCTTATAAAACGCTCTCCTATATTTGTCAGTTTCTACCTGGCTGTCACTTAGCTGTTCTAAGCCAGCATCATATTTCTTTAGCTTCTCTGATGCCGCTGATCTCCTCTTCACACCACAGGTGGTCGGTGTCATGGTTATGCCTGAAATAAGAAGACACAAGTTTTTAATGCACACCAATATTTTGCTTTTCTAGTGATTTTTGTATGAACATAAACAGTACAAATACAGCAAAGCTGTTGTGTTTACATTTGAGATTAGATTGTGAACTTTTATATGGGATGGCTGGAATGAAGAGTAGCCACTTCTACGATTTCTGTCAGTTTGATGGGAGGGGTGCTTTCAGACAGTGATAGCTGGGATGAGAAGCATGTGGAATGTATTACCAGTGAATTCAGTGATTCTCTATCAACATGATTATTGATTCATGGTACTGGCATGAGCGAGTTTAGATACCTTGTACTTGATCTACTCTTTTGTGTTTGTGCATTTTTAATTTTATATGTGCTGTGTTGATAAATAAACATGCACCCACTGTTCTAAAACAGTTTGTGCCTCTTCTTTTCATTAAATGCATTGACATTCTGACTTTGCCTCAGTGGATGAGGTTCAAGAGTTAACTGCATGAAAGGCAGAACTGAGCATGAGGAATGACATTAAGAGTGTGCCTCCACAGATTTTCCTTCAGACAAAAAAGTTTTTCTCTTCTACATACACAGGCTATCAAAACCCAGTGTTATCTCCAGTGAGCATCCCCAGTAGGGTGGATATGTGTCAGAGTTGTTTTTTGTTTCTTTTTACGTCTTTTCCCCTACTGCTGCTACATAACCATGCTCCAACATGTAGCACCAAAGATCATGTGACATATTTCAAAATGCAATGATGGATGATGATGATGATGATGATGATGATGATGATGATAGTGATTTAGGTGCTATGGAGTTCAATTTCAGTGTGGGACTCTGTGACAGGGCTCATTTTTTGGCTTTTTTTTCATAACCCATCAAAGACAGTATTATATTCTGCCATCAAGCAGGCCCAAGATAAACAGGCACTTGCCGTGCTGTTCATGAAAGTGAAGACCATGGAAGGCAGAAAATAGAGAAAATAGCCAATGAGACAACAGAGAATGTGATAGTGAAGTGGAATCTCCTGAAAACATACTGGACACATGTGGTTTTAAAGCAGAAGGTTCCCTGAAGTCAATTAGCAATTCCCAACCGCATTACAAAAAGTCTTTCAAAGAAATGGGTTTTTTCTGGTGAAGGTTTTTATGCCTGCATGTCATATTCTACAACTATGAAGGTATTTCCTTACCTGCCTTCCCTGCACCTGAAGCTAGTGTGGACACAGAGCTGGCCACCTCCAAATCCAAGATCATTTCATCTGTTAAAAAGAAAACCTGTTTTAAATTATTTATCACCTCTCTTCAGTCATACAGAGTCACACGAGTATCAGCGTGTACCAGCCAAGAATAGTCAGTTGGCGCCCAGGCAGGCCAAGAATAAGGACAGTGAACACGACACACAACAAATTTATTAAAGATCCCATACACAGTAATAATAAAATTGACAAACAGTTGATAACAACAATCAGTGAAGGTTATATACTTGTACATTTTTGTTTATTTTAACACATAAAATAACCTAGTTTGAGGGGTAAGTACAACATCCTTTTTTTTCACCCTCACTCGTTCCCTGCTTGCTACGTGGCGGCCATCATGCATGTGCATGTGTGGGCCTGGTACCCGACAGGATTTGTCCTATTTTTATGACGGACTCACACACTAGTAGCCCCTAATTTGCCCAAATTTATGCTCGACAACAGAGGCGTTATCCAGCAGAGACTGGTAAATCTCATTCCCTTGTGTAGTCAGCAAGAGACTGACAAAAGATCAGCAGAGACTGAACTTTGAAAGTCAGCAGAGACTGACGCAATGGCCGAAGAGAGCCCTGAGCGGCAAGAGGCCGCGACAGTGGCATTTCACAGACCTGCAGTCACTTGACGCAAAAATGTCTGGCCGCTTGGATAGACTTGAAGCCATGCTGCAGAGAATTGCTGGCCAAAGCCATTGGGTGAACAACAGCCCAACAGAGCAAGAAAGCGAGCTTTGTCACCAGACAGTTCAGATTCAGATGACGTAGAAAAGTGTCTCCGAAAACTGGCACAAGGGGAAGAAGTTGCATGCAAAAAGCACAAAGGCATTGTCAGAGTCAGAATCTGAAGGGGATGTAGTAGATGACACGCTCTCAGCAGCTGGCTCTGATGAAGATTTGCTAGGGGAAATAGATAAAGATCATGATGATGGTGAGGAGACAGCACCACCAGTCTCCTCTTCCCTAGCACAAATAATAAACAAAAGCTTCCAGTCTGGACTGTCAGAGGACAAACTGAAAGACAGCTCGGTAAGTATCAAAGTCCAGAAAACTATGAAGTACTGATAGTGCTGCGAGTCAACACTGAAATTTGGAAAAGTCTTCCAGCAGAGGCCAGAAGAGCTGACATCAAAAGCTCGCATGTGCAAAAAGCACTGACAAAAGCAGCAATAGCTCTGACAGACAGCACACAAACAATACTCAGGGCACAATGCAACATTTACTCACAAACATCCAAGAAAATGAAAATAGCCATTGAAAAGAACATAGTCTTGCTCTGTTGGGACACGCATCACATCAGCTTTCACTCAGATGCAGACAGGCCATTCATTCACATTTGCACCCCACTATCACAGACATTTGTAATGATTCTGTGCCAGTCACAAAATGGTTGTTTGGTGACAACTTGGCTGCTTCAATCAAAAAAATTAAAGAAATGGACAGGTTGGACAATACTCTTGCTGCTGGGGGGGAAAACAAAATACAGAACATCTACAAACCAGCAATACAGAGGCGGCAAACTCTTTTTAGGGCAGAGAGAAACATGGGGCAATGGCTTTGGTACAGAGGCGACCATGCAAGCTATCGACACTCGCGTGCACAACACAGCCAACAAGACGAATAGGCAAGTTTAGCTCCGCCCACTCAGCCAGCCAGCGATGTGGTAAGTGCTTACTATCACAGTCTCGCACAGCTAAGGGCAGAATTAGACACAGAGATGGATATGTTTCAAGGTGGCAGACTCCAATATTTTCTGCCCGTATGGGAATCTCATACAACAGACCAAGAAATCTTACAGCTGATAAGAGGAGCCACACTGGAATTTGAAGAGAAAACCCTGTTATCCCCTCACACTTGTTGTAGTAGTACACAACCTGGCTTGAACCAGGCGGAAACAAATATCATAGACAGTGAAGTGAATAAACTCAGATCAAAAGGAGTTATATCCCCTTGTACACCTATACACGATCAACACGTGTTGCCTGTGTTTACAAGGCCGAAAAAGGATGGGTCAAATCGCATGATTCTGAATTTGAAAAAATTGAATCAAGATATTACTTATCACCATTTCAAAATGGATACTTTGCATGTTGCACTGAAGTTAGTGACACCTTTTGTGTTTCATGGCTTCTATAGACCTAAAGGATGCCTAAGGATGCATTGCACAAGCACATAGGACGTATCTCAGATTCAGATGGAGAGGCCAACTCTGGGAATATAACTGTATGCCAAATGGTCTGGTTCTTGCCCCTAGAAATTTACCAAAATGATGAAACCTGTTTCTGCCAAACTGAGACAAGAAAATCATGTCTCCACCAACTTCTGGATGATTCTCTTCTCCTTGCAGAATCAGAATCAGAATGCACAGAGAATATCCAAGCCACAGTGCAGCTTTTTCATTTCACTCGGCTTCATTGTACACCAAGAGAAATCCAGCTATTAAACCAACCAAGGCTATTCAGTATCTAGGGGTGATTATTGATTCCAGAATAATGAAAGTCACTTTGACACCTGAAAGGAAAGACAATCTGAAACACTGCTGTGTCCAGCTACTGAAAGCCAACACACCAATTACCAGAGAACTAGCCAAGGTTATTGGGAAAATGGTGGCAAGTTTTAAGGCAGTGAAAATTTGCCCCTGCATTATCGTCACTTAGAAGGCAACAAAAAAGCTGCACTGAGACAAAGGGAAATTTTGATGGATATACCACACTGACCCCACAATCCATAGAAGAGCTTAAGTGGTGGATAAGTAATGTAGATACTGCTTACAATGACATCACACATCCAGATTTTGACGTTACTGTGACGTCAGATGTCAGTATGACAGGATGGGGATGTGCATATGAGACACAGAGCTCTGGAGGATTGTGGCTACCAGTTGAAACTCGCTTCCACATTAATTACCTTGAACTTAAGGCAGCTTATTTCGCACTGAAGTGCTTCCAGGCAGATCTTGATTCCACAAAACATGTGCGCTGCTAACT
This sequence comes from Conus betulinus, assembly GCA_016801955.1. Lineage (NCBI taxonomy): Eukaryota > Metazoa > Mollusca > Gastropoda > Neogastropoda > Conidae > Conus > Conus betulinus. The sequence continues at coordinate 392,224 of JADBJO010000744.1, forward strand.
GATGAAATTCCACAGCAGTAGCCTGTATTGAATTCCACAGCAGTTGCCTGTATTAACAACATGGGCACCAGCCACTCTGACAGCTGTAATGAGATGACACCCACTATCTGGCAGTGGGCTGTGGACAGAAATGTATGGCTGAGTGCATACACACATCCCAGGGAAAGACAATACAGCTGCGGATGAAGAATCAAGAAAAATTAATGTGGATGCAGAGTGGAAACTGGACAGTACTGTGTTGACAGATGTGGTCAACAAGTTGCAGATTTCCTTTGAAATTGATTTGTTTGCTTCCAGAATAAACAAACCGCATCACTGTTATGTCTCTTATAGAGCCGACCCAGAGGCACATGCAGTTGATGCTTTTTTCCTTAAATTGGGGGAAAACTACAATGGGCATGCTTTTCCTCCTTTCAGCCTGCTGCCTAGTGTTTTACAGAAGATAGTGAAGAAGAGAGCGAAGGAGAGAGCGACAGGCCTGCTCATTCTCCCCTTGTGGCCCACACAGGTCTGGTGACCGTTGTACAGAAAGTGCTGACCCAGGAACCAGTCCGTCTACCCTCCACACCTGCCCTGCTGACACTGCCCAGCCACCCGGGTCGCACTCACCGCCTGCTGCCAAAGCTACAACTTCTGGCATGCAGTGTATCAGGAGCACGTTTGAACAGGAAGGATTCTCCCCTGATGCAGTAGGTCTTCTCATGAACTCCTGGAGGCCCACCACCAAAAGGTTGTACAATACATACATTAGTAGGTGGATAGAATATGCCTCAAAAACGACATAGCAGTGAGATCACCCACACCGCCACAGGTTGCAATTTTTTAGCTTCCATGTTTTCAACTGGGGCAAGCTATAGTGCTATAAATTCTGCAAGAAGTGCATTATGCATTATCTTTTCTGCCATCAGTGAAAGGAGTATCAGTAGGTAATTTACCAGAAATCTGCAGACTTGTCAAAGGGGTTTTTTGAGGAAAGACCTGCACTGCCAAGATACAGACACACCTGGGATGTTAGTGTAGTGTTGGATTACATATGTTCACTTCCAGATGTAAATACTTTGGAACTGAAACAATTGACACTGAAAACAGTAACTCTAATGGCACTTCTTACTGGGCAAAGAGACCATGCTCCTCATCTACTGAAAACTACAGATATGCATGTCAGTGAAAGGAAGTGTATTTTACAGTTTTCTAGTAAACACAAACACACTAAGCCAGGCAGTCACACAGAACCAGCAGAAATTCTAGCCTATTCGCAAAACGCCAAATTATGCTTAGTGACGCACATACAACTGTATCTGAAGAAAACTGAAGCGCTCAGGGAAGGGCCAGAACTCTTTATTGCCATCCATAGACCACAAGCTCCCATTTCCAGAAACACATTTTCTCAAGCGCTGGCTGCGGCAGGCAGGAGAGGACACAGAGACATATAGTGCACACACAACGTGTGCCGCGAGTTGTTCAGCTGCAGCAAGTGACAGAGTGAGCCTTGCACCATCCTCAAAGCGGCTGGACAGTCGGCAGAAAAAACACCTTCACCAAGTTTTATAAGAAAGCGGTACTGTCTAAACCTAATTTTGGACAGGCAGTATTGGACAAGTTTGTTAAGAAGTCGTGACTTCTGTACAGTATGTACTTGGCAAATTTCAGACTTCCCGGGGAATGTGTTTACAAATATTCTGCATTTAATTGCATGTGACTGCAGGCCAGTAGGCACTGCAGTTAGAATCTGTTCCCAGTTTGTGTTCAATATGTTATGTTTGGTGATATTCACCTGTACTGAATCAGATTAAATTGACGTACATGTACTGATGGCTGCAACTGGTTTTTGCAATTATGTGAAATGCTGCGTAATCACTGGATGCTCTAAAATCTCACGTGATTCCGTATGATTGAAGCGAGGCAATAAATAATTGAAAAATTAAACTAGACTTACACAGAAAGGTGATTAGAGCCTATCGTAAGGAGGGAGGAGTTACGTGCCCTCCCTATGTATGGCTCTGAATGTTCAAGGTCACCACTATGGTAAGTCTAGTGAACACCCTCCCAAAGTATCTAGTGACTACTCGCAGCTCTAAACACTGACTGTTCCTGGCTGGCGTGCACTGATACTCACATAATTCCTCCCTCCTTACGATAGGCTCTAAATAATTCAAATTAAACGTCACCTTTCTACGTAAGTCTAGTTAATTTTTCAATTATGTCACAAAGGTGACAGATCCCACTGACATTTTATCACATTAATAGGTTGAGTTTTTGGGGGAAAAAAATGGCCATAAATGTGAAAAATGTGAATGAAAAGCGTATGTGAACTTTCATCAGTTTTCCTTATCCTCTAACTTTTTTTTTTCTCCCGTTACATTTTTCCAATTGTTGTTGTTTGGACTTACTTTAACTTTGCCTGTATAAAGTTGCATGTAAAAAGTTACACAGCCTTTACATTGTACACACTATTTCCATGTCGAAATATCTAACTTTGTGCAGAAATATTTTTTGATGTCATGTTTTGGTTTCAATATATAACCAATTTTATGTCTCTTGGTCCAAAATTTCTTGGTCAATAAAAAAAAAAAAAAAAATATTATACTTACAGATATTAAAAAAAAAAATTTCCTTTAAAAAAAGATAGAGGTCTGTCTGCTGAGTAACATAAAACCTCAGACCATACCTGTCATACAATCTCAAACATAAAAGGGATCTCCATAGCAACACTGATTGAATGCAAGGGAAAAGTAGTCTCATGGCTAGTGCTCTCTCTCTCCCTCTCTCTCTCTCCAAAATTACTAGGCTTTAGGCATCCTAACACAATTGAGCCAATGAAGTCAATGTGCACATACCTTCCTGGGAGAGGTTGGCATTGGCCGAGGCTGGTCGGGAGGGGCTGCTACTTGCCAAGAGCACCTCACATGGATCATCATCCTGTCAAATTGATAATGAACACTTGTTTCAGATTTGTTATTGAACATTTTTCTAAAGACTGCTAAATCAAGAAGCGCGTCAAAAGAAATGTAAAACAATGACCCATGAATGAGGCATTTTCTGAAAACCATATCTGTCCAGAAAAAAACGACTGTGTTTGCCAGAAGAAAACATTACCTTCACAGTCAATGCATAATTGTAAGTATACAAACTATCTTTTATTTAGTTACATGTACATAACTAAAAGAAAATATGATGTACTACAGTATCTTTTAATACTATTATCAATGTCTATGGTATTACTATACAAACATTACATTCTTGTGGCACTAGTTAAGAGAAGGGACCCCTGCCTGGCTGATCATACAGAGCTCCCTAGGAAGGATTTACATTCGACAGACACTAGCGAACCAGTTTGGTTGGTAGTAGTGGAATTAATACGGTCACACAGTCCAGTCCAATCAGTCCAAGTGAGCGACTGGACCGCTCAATTACATATATACAGTAGCCTGCGATACATATTCATCCACTTTGCTAAGGATCGAGTTGAAAAAATAATCACTTTTGATACCTAGTTCTTTTTAATTCAAATACACATCTGTATTCATTCTTTTTCTTCTCTTTGTTTACTAAATTACCTAACAGGAGTAGAAAGAATATGTGCCAGAATAATCAAGTGTGATTGTGGGCCCTCAACACTGAAGAGAGAAGGAGAGAAGAAGAAGAAGAAGAAGAAGAAGTAGAAGAAGAGGAAGAAGAATGAAATGTGGTTATTTGTTTTTACCAATGTTAGTGGTTTGGGTTTTTTGGAATGTTTTGCAATGTGGTCCTTTGCAAGTCGAAGGGTATAGTATGAAATAAGCCTTGGTAACATTAGAAAAGAGAAACATTACCTGCTGTCATACGGTCGACACCATGTATTGTGACTAGAGAACTTGATACCACCGCAGAACTTGATGCCACCGCACTCTCTCCCACTGCAACAGACATATTATATATATATAGCAAATAGCCCACAAAAATTCGCAAACAACAGCCCCCCTCCCCCCCCCCCCAAAAAAAAAAAACCCACGAAACTTTTCATACAAAATAAATCCCATGGTGATTAAATGAGCTCCATACCTGCGTTTAGCAAAGCAGCTTTATATGGCAAAGACTACATGATATATTCAAGTGCTAGAGCAAGCTTATGCTCAGTCTTACATCACAGATTGACTAACACAGAGGGATACTCACACTTAAATAACAAAACGCCAAAGCACACTGTTTCTTAGGTCTCTGTTCAGAATATGACAGGTTCAAACTTGCTATGTTAGCCACAGTGGAAACATTTCTGAGCCAATCAGCACCAAATTTGGCACACAGCATCCAGACAGCAACCCTAAGAGATCCAGGGGAGACTTCACCCTAGGCAGAAAAAGCTTGAATATGCTATTGAGGAACTGTATATATATATATATATATATATATATATATATATATATATATATATATATATATATATATAAAGCATTCATTTCCTGTTGCCACATATTCCTCAGTGGGTATAACTGGATTTCTTGACACCACAGTTTGTTGTGCTGAAACATACATGAAGCAAGTTTCTAAAAAAATCAAGAAAAACCCTTGTGCTGTAACAGTAAAACAAAAAAAACAAACAAACAAACCACAAACACACACACACACACACACACACACACACACACACACAGAGATAATACAGAAGTACTTAACTGCACAATTATCCAGTTATTTACTTAACACATACACAAAAAAGAAAGATAATACAGAAGTAAAGTGCTTAACTGCACAATTATTCAGTTATTTACTTAACACAGATACTGACCACAACCATGGTGTGCACATAGATTCATTTTTTCTCCACCTCACAGACACCATGATTAAATCATTTGATCATTTGAAACAAAAACCCCTCCTCCACCATTTTTGCTGATCTGTACTGCTAAAGTAATATCATGTAACTGGCCAAACAATAAGGCTGTAATCAGTATACTATAGTGGAAGAAGACATAGTGACTACAGTATAAACTATCACAGAGTAGGCCTATCTAATCACTTTGTTAAAGTGGAAACGGTCAACACCTTGAAATATCTACTGGACAAACACTGGTCACAGTGTCTAGTATCTACTCAACAAACTTTACCACAGAATGATCTAGGCCAGAAAAATTCAAAGCATGTTCATGCCAGTGACAAAATAACAGGCTAAAGGCTTCAAAGCGTACAAGTACAAACTGAACCTATGCTATAAAACAAAACCTTAAATCTGTTTGCGTATACTGTATATCTTCCATTCACAGCCTCAGTTCTACATCTTCATATCACACAAGTTTTTGCCTGAATGTTTTCTGGAAGCAGCATAAAATCATCAAATATAGCTAACAATGAAAGGAAATGAAGTCTAAGGAGACTGACACAAGACAGAAAGAGGTAGTTTTCACCCCTGGGCTTAACAACTCTTAAAACATAACTATACTATCACCATACACCTGTGTTTGTGTATGTGTATGTCCGTAGACTACTTGTGCTTCAGTTTAACATTTGAGTTCAACACACTTAACACAATAACAGGTTCAACACAGGAAAAAGCCAACAAGACAGTGCTTCTGTTTCACTACATTGTAGTAGGTGAATGAGTAGTGAAAAAAAAAAAAGAAAGAAAAGGCAAAATACTCACACTCACAAGTCACGGTGATGCTTGAATCTGTTCCCTGCACTGAAAAAGAGAAAAAATACATGAAATAATTAATATCAATAGTAAGGTATTGTTCACGCAAAACACACCTAAATACACACACAAAAAACTGCACTTTAGTATTAGCATGGAACATTATCTCACTCTTTTTGTCTGAATTCCTTCAGATATTATAATTATGCATATCAGTAGCGGAATACCTTCATTTTATACTGGAAAAAATGTTAGTATTTATTAGTATCATTACTACAACAAATCATCACAAAACATTGCTAGTTTTACTAGTTCACACTTTGCTTTTGAGTGCCTAGTAATCCAATGATCCACACACTAGAGGTATTACATAGGGTATGGTTTCAAGACTTGCTTAGTTGCTATCCATTACTGGAATTTGGACTAATGTTCTTCCATTTTATTTGTAGTCTATCATGGCATGATTTTGAAACTATGAAAGTATGTTAACTAAATGATAGTTAACTACACAGCAGCCAGCCACATTTTTTTCTTGCTTTGCAGTATTCATATCACACAGACGACACGACACAATGACACACACACACACAGCCAAAGAGAGTGTGGCAGTCTCTCTCTCAGTTACACACAGTGCCACGACTTTGCTGATGATACCAAAATAATGAATACTGCAAAGGAAAATTCCATCCAAAATCATGTCAACAAACTACAAGAGTGGTCAGAGACCTGGCGCTTATCTTTCAATGTGTCAAAGTGTCATGTTCTACATATCGGGAATAAAAATCCTGTAAATGTGTATGAAATGAAGCTGGGTAATAATGTTCTAAAGATTGCAAGATGCAACGAAGAAAATATTTGGCTGTTACGTTTGATGAAAGTCTTGATTTTGACCTGCACACAAACCGAATTGTTTGTAAGGCAAATCAAGTATTAGGAATGGTAAAGAGAGCCTTCACATTTTTTAGACAAAGATACTTTCTCTACATTATACAAGTCCATTGTGAGACCACATCTGGAATATGCAAATGTTATCTGGTGTCCTGCAAACCTACAGAGGCAATCCATCCTGATTGAAAGAGTTCAGAGGTGTGCACCTAGACTGCTGAAGGAATGCAAAGAAATGAACTATTATGATCGACTAAAATTTTTGAACCTACATTCACTGAAGGGTAGATGACTACGAGGTGATCTTATACAGAAGTTTAAAATTTTCCACGGATAATTATGATGATGTTGATTTGCACTCTTTGTTTTCCTATGCACCTGTGAATGTTACTAGGAACTCTGCAGGAAAACTCTTTGTAATGCATGCCAGAACTAACAAGCGCAAATTCTCATTTTCTTTCAAAGTTGTTAACCACTGGAACGCAATACCATCATCAGTTAAATTTGCAAAATCTGTGAATGAGTTCAAGAACCTGATCGACAAGCTGCCCCAGCTAGAAGATCTATTTTATGGCTATGACGAGTAGAAACCCCATTAGGTACGACCAATCTAGATAAAAATAACAGAACCAAACCATGAGAAGACAAATATTAGACCTCGCGGTCTAGGCGTAACAATGCTGTCCCTATTACTACTACTACTACTACTTCTACAATGATCATTGATTACAATTTTACAGTGTCACGTTAGCCTGTAAAAAGAAAATAATAATAATGATGAAAGAGATGTCACAGTTTGTCATTAAACTGACTAGTGACATTGACAACAGTAACAGTTACACATTTCACACCGGAATGACAGATCGACAGTGATAACAGATCACACAGATCAACAGTAACTAACACCCAAAATACATGCTACATACCTGCAATGCCAGATGACAAAGCAGCGCCTTCACGAAGGATGGTATTCACTAAGTCAGTGAACGGGTGAAGTTTCTGTGGAGGCCCACCCCCGGTCTTCGAAGCAGCAGTCTTCTGCCCCAACACCTCCTTCTTCAGATCCCTCCATTTGTTACGCACTCCGGTCGCTGTGCGCAACGCCACCCCCAGGGCTGACACATCTGCTGCAACTTTCTCCCATGCTTCATTCTTCTTGTGGATTATGTCGCCAGTATTTAACCGACACAATAGAACTTCTCGGTTATCTCTAATGGCCCGCAAGATGATAAAAACCTCCGCATCTGTGAAGCAGGTGGCACGCCGTTTAGGGGCCATTTTGTCAACAACATTGATGGCGACGGATATATACGCAGAAGGTTGGCGGTTATTCAAGACATGCGCAGAAGGAGGGAATCCCCTCTCTCTATTTATTTTTTTTTTTTTTCATCTGACCTTCACCCTTTACTTTATGGATACTTCATCTTTATCCATTGAACGTCCTCAGTCCTCATGTTGACTATTTTGACGTTTTGAATGTGGGCTGGCGCAGCATTAAAAAAAAAAAAAAATCCAACAACAACAACAACAAAACAAACAGAGGTTTAATGTAATGAGCTCACACCAAAGTAAAAATATCATGCGGAGTGTGCAATCTGCGAGTCGCATGGAAACATAAAGCAGTTGCCTGTGACGTTTGCAATACATGGTATCACACCAAATGTATGTTATTAAATTCAGCAGTTTATGAAGCATTATGTAATAGTGATATATCTTGGACGTGTTTTACCCATGGGCTTCCAAACTTTAGTTCGAGACTTTTTGAAGATACTGTTGAAGATTGCAGCTCAGAAAGCTGCCGTTTTGACCCCATCTCACCAGACCGATCCCCAAAAGAAACTTGAAAATTTTGTCCTAAGTTTGCATCCACCCCTGATTCTAAAACTGATAAAATCTCAAATCATAAAGTGCAACTGAACTCCAAATCATCAAAAGAAAAAGATAAACTTAATTCATAGTCGTAAACTTTCAATCACTTATCAAGGAAAAGGAAGAACTCAGTAATTTAGTCACTGAAAAAAAAAAAAAACCCATTGATGTTGTAATTGGAACTGAAACTTAGCTAGAAACTGGAACATCCAGCAGTGAGCTCCTAATGGAGGATTTTGATATCTATAGACAGGACAGACTTGGAAAAAGAGGTGGGGGAGTCTTGACTGCCATTCGGAAGAACATAGCCATGAGTTTTCATATCAAGGCAAAAATAGTGAAAGTTTATTTTGTAGGATTAATTTTAAGAATAAGAGACCTGTCATTGTTGGATCAGTATACAGACCTCCAGACTCAGATGAAAATGTATGTTCGTCTATTTGCAAAGACATTGGCCAATAGGAAGGCAATATTATGGATTGGTGGAGACTTCAACTCACCTGATATTGACTGGCGTGAAGATGCCATACTTGGTAATCAATACAATAAAAAGATTAATTCTCAGGGTTTTTTTTATACCACCAAAGACCTTGGGTTAGTGCAGTCAGTTGAAATACCAACACGTGGCAATGCATTCCTGGATTTATTTTTCACAATTGTCCAGGCGCTTTAGGCAATCAGGAATTAATTGCAGGCCTGGGTGATCATGACATAATTCTCTTAGAGAGCACTTTCAACCCTTTCGAAGAAAACCTCCCTAAACGTACCATAAGACTCTGGAACCTAACAGACTTAGCAAAATTATGCAGGGATACTCATGATTTCAGTCGTCTTTTTTGAGGTCTCATAGTGTTAAAGATAATGTCAATGACCTTTGGAAGTGTATAAAAACTAACTTGGAATTTATTATGGATGACAACATACCTACTAAAATACCTTCAAGCAAGCACCACCAGCCATGGATTAATACAAAAACTAAACGTTGTTGAGAAGGAAACATCAGTTCTTTAAGAAATTGAAACTACACCCTAATTCAGAAAGATTACTGATTAGGTATAAACATATTAAGAGAAGGTGTCAGAGAGAATGTAGGCTTGCTCACTCCAATTATGTTAATTTCGATGATTTCAGAAGGTGATCATCAAAATAAAAAATTATGGTCTTACATAAGGAGTAAGAGACAGACAACATTGGGATTCCAGACCGAGGAACAACCAGAATAACTAATACAGGACCCTGAAGGAAAAGCAAATTTACTAACAATCAGTTTTGTTCGTTTTTCGTTTTCTCAAATCCCAAGCCTTTAACGTCAGACTAAAGGATGATGATAAACTCCCTGAAATGCAAAATATCAAAGTAAGCAAAGCAGGAGTATTTAAGTTACTAACCAACATCAATGAAAACTACGCTACTGGTCCTGATGGCATTCCTGGCAAGCTCTTAAAATTATGTGCCAATGAATTGATTGAGGTATACCAACTACTTTACCAAGCTTCGCTGGACCAGGGAGTAATACCTGATGAGTGGCGAGATGCTAGCATTGTCCCTTTATTCAAAAAGGGTGACAAAACAAAAGCAGAGAACTATAGATCTGTATCTCTTACATCCATATCAGCAAAGCTACTTGAACACATAATATATAGTAGCATAATGGACCATCTTGACAAATATGACTTCTTAAATAACGCCCAGCATGGTTTTAGACAGCGAAGGAGTTGTGAGACTCAACTTTTAACAACTCTCAATGATTTTAATAACTGTCTTAACAACAGACAGCAAATAGATGCGATTTTATTAGACTTTTCTAAAGCCTTTGATAAGGTTGACCATGAGGGCATGCTGCTTAAATTAGAACATATTGGCATTGGTGGTTCTTTGCTAAAATGGTCTAGATCATTCCTTGTTGGGAGAACGCAGAAAGTTGTTGTGGAAGGGTCGTCATCCCATTGTAAACCAGTCTTGTCAGGTGTACCACAGGGAACTGTTCTGGGCCCTTGTTTTTCTTAATTTATATAAATGACATAAGTAGAAATCTCTCACCTGGAACTACTATAAGGCTTTTTGCAGATGACAGCTAAGTATATAGAACAATCAGAAGCAAGAATGATACACGCATTCTACAAGAAGATCTAAACGGTTTACAAGAGTGGGAAAGAACTTGGAAAATGGAATTTCATCCCCAGAAGTGCCAAGTGTTGCGTATATGTAATAAACGCTCTATAACTAGACCAGAATATTCTATTCACAATACTATTCTTAAAGAAACCAATGCTGCAAAATATTTAGGCGTGATTATAGATAGTCGTCTCAAATGGAAAGAACATTACAATTTAGTATGTAAGAAATTAACATAACATCTTAGCTTTTTTCTTCATACAGGAATATGAACGACTGCCTTCAAAAGGTTAAAGACGACTGCTCCAAAACACCGGTTAGACCAGTACTGGAATGTGGTTGCTCAGTCTGGGATCCTTACCGTCTAAAGGATATTGATAATATAGTACGCAAGCCAGAGGTAGGCCTCCCGTGCATCCCCCCCCCCCCCCCCCCCGACCCCAGGGGTTATTATAACTGGTGTCAAAATGTTTCTTGGAGTGTCCTAAACGAATCTAAAATGTTTCCATCAAAAAGTTGGGATGCACAGGAGTTACAGCCCTTGGCGTAAGGGTACCCTCTAACACACTCACTTGCGCCATTCAAATGTAACTTGAAATAGCTCCTGTATTCGTTTTTGTCTCACCTGAAGAAGACCTAAGGGGTCGAAACGCGTTGTGTTTTGTCTTGTGACTCGTTTGTCCACGTTTCTCTGGGCGGTTTGCTAACATTTATTCAAGATCCTGTAAATGAACAAGAAATCAGCTTTTGCTTATATTAGTTTTATTACTTACTCATCAGTGTGCCTGGTGTAACTTGATCAGTCTTTTCTCATTCATTGTTTGGGTGCAGTAGTGGGTAACTTTTATGTACCGATATTTTCACTGCATCGGCGGCAAGTCAACTGTTGTCCACAAAACCAAAGCCAAAATCAACTGTTCTGATGAATCATATTATACTACAATGCGTCTTGGTAGTTTCTGACTGTACCTGGAACCACATGTGTAATGCATAAAGTCACAGTTTTACATTTATCTCCCCTACCCCCAAAATTCAGGAATTTGTCAAAGACACCAAACGACCACTTTGACAGCCTTTCAAACCCCTAAATTGTTTGGCTTTAATGGGAGTTTATGTTTTTAATTGTCCAGAATGGTTTTGTTGCTTAAAGTGTAATATGGCTGGTATTCTCGTGTAACAAAATGTAGCATTAACAGTCTTTCAACAAATATGTATCGCGCAACACAACATACAGTATTCAAGGTGTCAGGAAAGCGTATTTCTTGGTCATTTTCAAAGGCATGATTTGTCTGTATTCTCTCTTCATCAACAGTCAATGAAGCATCAGAAATTTCACTTCCAGTAGAAAGAAACTCGTGGAGAGCGTGGCAGCAGAGTGTCCTCAGAAGAGAAGCCCCCTTCAAGCGATTTTTTTCATTTTCCTCATCTTGGGATGAGCCATGACTGGGATTCGAACCCATGCCCTTCTGGACATGCTCATTTCCACTTAATGACTCGCGCACACTAACCACTGAGCCACAGGAACACCTGATATTTGTAGGAAAGTTAAGCCTTATGAAGTTCACTTTTGTTCCTCCTTGACCAGATCCAACTTGAAACACTCTCTCTGCGCGCTTCTGCCATTGCTTTCAGGGCTTGGTTTTTTCCCTCCCTGCAACTGAGAGCTGTTTCATGAGGCTGTATGCAGACGTTCCCACAAACCCCCTAGCTCCAATTTCTGCAGTGAGGACTTTGACCTGATAGCCTTCTCTCCTCAGGCTGTTTGCCAGATCAGCATACTTTTCAGTCTTGTAGATCTGAGCTGCCTCCATTCTGTTCTCATATGGCACCGTGAGCTCGATCATGATCAGCTGCTTGGTTGACTGAGAGTGTAATACTATGTCTGGTCTCATGCCACTCTTGCTGATAATCTCTGGGTGACTATTCCATTCTGGGAGGTCTGCTGTGCACTCCCAGTCATCTGCCCCGTCCAGCAGACTCTGCCTGCATGTTCATGTTCCGTGGCACTGTTGTTCTTGGCCATGATTCGCTGCCTCCTGCCGTGAAGAATGTTGCGGGTGCTTTTGGAGTCCTGATTTTCCCTTTTGTGGTGTTGGTACTAGCCCAGACTACTTGTACAATCTCTTTGAGCACTTGGTTGTGCCTCCATGTGTACCTTCCTTGAGCCAGGGCTACTTTACATGAGCTTAGGACATGCTCCACTGTTTGTTTTTCATGGCAAAGGGGGCATGAAGGATCGTCTGTTTTTTCCCCACTTCACCAGGTTTGCATTTGAAGGCAGAAGGTCATATGCATCTGAGAATGAAGCTCCTGAGAGGGGCCATGTGCCAAATGTCATTCCAAGTGAGACTTCTTTGGAGTGCATTCTCCCACGTTGTCCATTGCCCTTGCTGGCTCTGCTGGACTGCTTTTTGGAGTCTTTGTTGGTCTTCTTCTTTTCTCATCTCCTGAATCATCATGTCTCTTTTGGCTTTTCCTTTGGCCTTTGACCACCATTCAGTTTTGGTCACCCCCAGTCCTTGTCTGTTGGTCTGTGTGTGTCCTGTTATTTCTCTGATCTTGAGACTTTCTTTTGCAGAATCCATCGCCTCTTGAACTTTCCATTTTCTGCCTGTCTTCAGCTGGGGCTTGATTGCTTCAACCACCTTGTCTCCTGAGTCCTCCAGCATGCTTTGAAGTCTGATCTTCCCTGCTTTATATTCCTCCAGGATGGATTTCAGTGGTAGTTTCAGCTTTGCTTGGCGACAGTATAGCGCTATGTCAGTCAGACAGGGTGGGACACCAAGCCATTTCCTTGTGAACTTGTTGATTTTGGATTCCATTGCCTCCACTATGCTGGTGCAGATGTCGTATATCATCAGAGGCCATAGGAGCTTTGGTATCAGCATGAACTGCAGACACCAGACCTTGTATTTGCCAGGGAGCCCCCACACTGGTCAATGGTCTCCAAGCCTTCTTCCGACATCTGTTTGGTTTCTTTTGCTCTTTGTGTGTGTCTTTCAGCGTATCATCATACCATCTTCCAAGGCTCTTGACTGGCTCTTCTGTTACTGTTGGAATGGTCTGGTTGGCAACACTGAAGACCACAGATTCGGCCACTTTTCCTTTCCTCAGTGAGAGACTCCGTGATTTCTTTGGCTTGAACTTCATTCTGGATGAGGCAACTATGTCGTCCAGCCTCTCCAGCACGTGACGTGTCTCGTCTTCTCTGGATGAAATCACTGTAGTGTCATCCATGAAGGCCTTGAGAGGGGGCATCTTGTATCCATCGCCAAGGTCTGTTTGTCTTGCGTTGCTTGTTTGCTGCTTTCAAGATGACTTCCATTGCCAACACGAACAGTATTGGGGAAATTGCACAGCCCATTGCAATGCCCACTTCCAAGTTGATCCAATCTGTTGTGTACTCCTTGGTAGAGAACCGCATTGAGAAGCCATTGAAGTACTTCTTGAGCATGTCGCGCGGATGTTCTTTGGCACATGGTACATCTTAAGAGCCAACTGTATCATCTCATGGGGTACAGATCCATATGCGTTTGCCAGGTCGAGCCACACTACGTCCAGGTCTCTCTTTTCTGTTTTTGCTCTTTGGATTGCGTCCCAGATCATTGTGGCGCGTGTTCTACACAGCCAGCCACGCCTGGAATGCCACCTTTCTGGACTGACACATCCAAGTACTTGTTTTCCATGAGGTACTTGGTCAGCCTTGCTGCCATGACAGAGAAGAAGATTTTCCCTTCGACGTTCAGTAGTGATATTGGCCTGAACTGGCTGATGTCACTTGAGTTTTTGCTCTTTGGGGATGTACACACCATCTGCCGTCATCCACTGGCCGCTGATCTTCTGATTTCTCTCAAGCTGATCGCAGCAGCCTGTGGAGCCACTCCAGCACCTTGGGACATTTTTCTTGTACAGCTGGTAAGGTATTCCGTTTGGCCCTGGTGATGATTTGGCTCTGGCTTTGTCGACCACCTTCTTGATTTCCGCCAACGTTGGAGGCTGTCATTCATTGAACTGTTCCTCAGGGTTGGTTGGCCACACCAGACCTTGAATGTCGAGTGGTGCTTTGCTCTGTGAGTCAGAGTATTTTTTCCTCAGATGCTGCTCAAGAACTCCTTTGTCCACACTTAGGGTCCCAGATTTTGGCTGCTCGAACAGAGTTCTGGGCAAACTGGAAGGGGTCTCTGAAGAAACGCTCTTGTGTCTTCTTCTTCTTTTTTTTTCCTCTTCCTCGCAGATTCCGCTTTGCTGAGGGCGCTGTGTTTTGCTTTCAGGTCTTCCCAGAGTTTTTCCAAGCCTTGTTTTTTCAGCTGGCAGAGCAGTCTTCATTTGCTTCTTGAGGTTTTTTTTCTTTTGGACCCTGATCTTGTCCATCTCTTCTTGGCGTCTGGATTTCTTTGGAGGTGTTTTTCTCTTTGGGTAGTTTTGCTCCATAGGCGTCTCTACATGTGGCATACACAATGTCCCCATATGTGGCTAGTTTTGTGTTCCAGGGTGCTTTTCCCTATCAGTGCATCGAGTCTTTGGACGATTTTTTGCATCCAGTTTTTCTCCCAATCTTCAGTCTCGTTTGCTCGTGGCAGGTTGAGTTTCAGGCGCCTGGCATCGAGGGCCTGTGCAAATTCCTCATCCGAACCACCAACAGCGTGGATGTCCTTGGCACTGTGGTTTAAATCCTGGCCTTGTCTTCCGACGACGTCTTATCTGCTGATGCAGTGCGCTGCTGCTCATTCAGATGAGTCTTCACACATCCCATCTTTGTTCTGTGGATCTTCATGCCACGGGTGGTAGCGAAACGCTTTCCACAGACACATGGATATTCCATTTGGTCCATGTTCGTAGTCCGTTTGGGATTTGCAGTCGTGATTGGTTGAGCACCGATGGATTCATCATTCTCTCCCCCTTTCGGTGAATCCTGGGAGCATCTTTTCCTTTTGTTTTTAGTAGCCACATGTTGAAGGCAAAGTGGGGAGCCAGCCCACAGAGCCCTTGGTTCTGGTCTTTCCCAGTGTCCTCCGGTCTTTCCGGACGTCCTCCGGCCTATTCCCGGAAGTCAATGGTTTACCCATGCATCAGTAGAAAGAAACTCGTGGAGAGCGTGGCAGCAGCAGAGTCCTCAGAAGAGAAGCCCCCTTCAAGCGAGTGTTTTTCGGCCCTTATCTCCTGACACTCTAGGGGGGTTGGGCCACACCCGGTTCATGACTCCGGATGTCCCTCTGCCCCTTTTTTTTTTTTTTTTTTTTCCTCATCTTGGGATGAGCCATGACTGGGATTCGAACCCATGCCCTTCTGGACATGCTCATTTCCACTTAATCTCGCGCACTAACCACTGAGCCACAGGAACACCTGATATTTGTAGGAAAGTTAAGCCTTATGAAGTTCACTTTTGTTCCTCCTTGACCAGATCCAACTTGAACACCTCTCTGCCGCTTCTGCCATTGCTTTCAGGGCTTTGGTTTTTTCCCTCCCTGCAACTGAGAGCTGTTTCATGAGGCTGTATGCAGACGTTTCCACAAACCCCCTAGCTCCAATTTCTGCAGTGAGGGACTTTGACCTGATAGCCTTCTCTCCTCAGGCTGTTTGCCAGATCAGCATACTTTTCAGTCTTGTAGATCTGAGCTGCCTCCATTCTGTTCTCATATGGCACCGTGAGCTCGATCATGATCAGCTGCTTGGTTGACTGAGAGTGTAATACTATGTCTGGTCTCATGCCACTCTTGCTGATAATCTCTGGGTGACTATTCCATTCTGGGAGGGTCTGCTGTGCACTCCCAGTCATCTGCCCCGTCCAGCAGACTCTGCCTGCATGTTCCGAGTGGCACTGTTGTTCTTGGCCATGATTCGCTGCCTCCTGCCGTGAAGAATATTGCGGGTGCTTTTGGAGTCCTGATTTTCCCTTTTGTGGTGTTGGTACTAGCCCAGACTACTTGTACAATCTCTTTGAGCACTTGGTTGTGCCTCCATGTGTACCTTCCTTGAGCCAGGGCTACTTTACATGAGCTTAGGACATGCTCCACTGTTTTGTTTTTCATGGCAAAGGGGGCATGAAGGATCGTCTGTTTTTTTCCCCACTTCACCAGGTTTGCATTTGAAGGCAGAAGGTCATATGCAGATCTGAGAATGAAGCTGATCCTGAGAGGGGCCATGTGCCAAATGTCATTCCAAGTGAGACTTTCTTGGAGTGCATTCTCCCACGTTGTCCATTGCCCTTGCTGGCTCTGCTGGACTGCTTTTTGGAGTCTTTTTTTGGTCTTCTTCTTTTCTCATTCTCCTGAATCATCATGTCTCTTTTGGCTTTTCCTTTGGCCTTTGACCACCATTCAGTTTTGGTCACCCCCAGTCCTTGTCTGTTGGTCTGTGTGTGTCCTGTTATTTCTCTGATCTTGAGACTTTCTTTTGCAGAATCCATCGCCTCTTGAACTTTCCATTTTCTGCCTGTCTTCAGCTGGGGCTTGATTGCTTCAACCACCTTGTCTCCTGAGTCCTCCAGCATGCTTTGAAGTCTGATCTTCCCTGCTTTATATTCCTCCAGGATGGATTTCAGTGGTAGTTTCAGCTTTGCTTGGCGACAGTATAGCGCTATGTCAGTCAGACAGGGTGGGACACCAAGCCATTTCCTTGTGAACTTGTTGATTTTGGATTCCATTGCCTCCACTATGCTGGTGCAGATGTCGTATATCATCAGAGGCCATAGGAGCTTTGGTATCAGCATGAACTGCAGACACCAGACCTTGTATTTGCCAGGGAGCCCACACTGGTCAATGGTTTCCAAGCCTTCTTCCGACATCTGTTTGGTTTCTTTTGCTCTTTGTGTGTCTCTTCAGCGTATCATCATACCATCTTCCAAGGCTCTTGACTGGCTCTTCTGTTACTGTTGGAATGGTCTGGTTGGCAACACTGAAGACCACAGATTTGGCCACTTTTCCTTTCCTCAGTGAGAGACTTCGTGATTTCTTTGGCTTGAACTTCATTCTGGATGAGGCAACTATGTCGTCCAGCCTCTCCAGCACGTGACGTGTCTCGTTTTCTCTGGATGAAATCACTGTAGTGTCATCCATGAAGGCCTTGAGAGGGGGCATTCATCAGAATCTTCAGAACTGGAGTCCTTTGAATTATCCAGGCCATTTTGTAAGATACACTCTCCATCTTCTTCTTCATCATCCGCGTCACTGACATCATTCAGGTAATCAATGACAGCGTGAGATAGAGTAAGCTCTTCTTCCTCCTCTGTCCACAGAGGGTCCAGCACCCCATTGTTCATCATCCATCCATGGCCTTCTGTGGGACTGGGAATGTCTGGCACAGGCTGGTCTCCATGTTTCCAGATGGCAACCTGGTAACTGCAGCGGTGAAACGTGTTGGGTCAAGCTGCACCAGCATGGTGGCAAAGTAGCCAGGTCTACATTCTGACTGGCAGTGATGATCTCCTCGCCACATTTCTCTTTCAGCATGTGGTGTCTCAAGCATCAACCTTGCTGAAGCGTGCCCTTCCATAGATACAGCAAGTGAAGGACTCCAGCTTGTCAACCATCTCCTCCTTCACTTCCCAGGTGTCTCCAAGCTGTGCTAGGGTCTGCACGAATGCTGGCTTCTGCTGAAGACCTTTCACTGCCTTCAATTTGCCTTTGCCTTTTAAAGGCACTAGTTGAGTCACATCCAGTGAAAGCATGAAGCGACAGAAGAGCGGAGCAGAACGGCTGAGTGAGTCCTCTGGCAAGGCCACTTATGTCTATCAGTCGCTTCTTGTTGCCTTTGCCGGTATCAAAGAGGAGTGTCACACGATCCAGCTGAAAGGCAAAGTTCAACAGATGAAAAACACATCTGTGTCAGGACTCTTCACGTGAATGTACTTGTATCCTTGCTCTTGTCCATACTGGATCCAGAGTACAGAATGACACGTGAGTCTGTCTCCTCTTGGGTAGATGACAAGAAATGTAGCTCCTCTTTGTCTGTCGTTTCACCATCAGTTGATGTCAGCTTGAATGCTTTCCCTTCACAGACAAGGACTGTGTTCCTTCCCTGGTGCTTTTCAGCAAAAGAATCTTTGCTCTAAGCAGTCAGTAGCAGTTGAGTGAACTGAACTTTGTTCTCATCGTTGGCCAGGAAGACTTTCCAATCTGCAGGTCGCTTTGTGCTATCTCTTTTCAGGATGATCTTGTCACTATTCTGTTTCGTTCCATCAACTGCAATGAATACTCTTGGTACATGTCTGTGCTGAACACAAAGTCAGCAGATGGTGGCACCATGTCGTACAGCTTCTGGCAGATCTGGCGAAAGTTTGGAGGGACTTGCTGCATAGCATGGAATGTAGCATTGCCTTCGATGATTATAAAGTGTCATGAACAGGCGGCAAGTGTGCATCCTCAGCCTCTTTTGTCAGGTGGTGAAATGCAGTGTTCGTGTCAGTCTTTGCCATATAACCATCTGCTGTTCCCAGGCTGTATGGAACAGGGGTCAACTGGTGGGCCATGAGCTCTTTCAGATCCATGTTCAGATCACCAGTCTGAGACTTGACCAGGAGCTGGAAGGCAACATTTCCTTGGTGCCTGTACTCAGTCACTTTGTTCTGAGTTGACTTCAGTGTGACTTTCCTTGACATGTCTGTTTTCCTTGGTGCCTGTGCTCAGTCACTTTGTTCTGAGTTGACTTCAGTGTGACTTTCCTCCACATGTCTGCCATAGTTTTCAGCTTGAGCTGCTTGATTGGCTGAAAGAAATGTTCTCTGACTTCTGGTCTCTCAGTGGTGAAATTTTTCTTTCTGACTTCTGCCTGCTGTCTCTGCACGTAGGACATCCCTTTCAGTGTCACCAGGAACTGTGGCACCCGATGCCAGCATGATCAGCTTCTCCTTTTTCATGTACCTCAAATGGGTTGGTAAAGTTTTCTACCGCTGCAACTGCTCTTGCCACGCTCTTTTCACTGTTGGTAACTTCTGTTGGATGAAGGTCACGGTGCTGGGTGTGCAGATCATTGTCGCTTGACATTTCTGCCATGTCAAATGTCACTTGCATGTATTTTTGTTCTCTCGTGAGTTGTTCTCACCCACTTTTGGTAGGCTGGATAGTTTGATGCAATTCCTGTGAGACCGGCACCAGCTGCAGCTGCCCCACCCCTGCTCTTGGCATTGCGCAGGAAGGTCTCTTCCATCGTCGTATCCACAGTACATCGATTCCCAGGGATGAACGATCTTGCCACACTGAATGCCCCACGCTTCAGCAGCTCTGTAGCACCTGGGTGCGAGACTTCAATGTTGGCAATGAAGAGCCCAAAGAATGTGAGATACCTCGCATAGTTCTCCAAAGCTGAAGAACAGATCAGGCATCGCCAGTAGGCACTGGGCATACAGCTCAAAGTCATTCATCTTCACAGCATGCAAGAGAGACAGCACAAGCCAGATATGATCCATGTACGTCAGCCAGAACTGGGGAGTTTTTCCATGCTTCCCTCGTCTCAGCACTGGGTGGAAAAAAGTATTTATATACTTATCCTATTATCCTGGTAAAAATAAAATTTCGTTTCGTTTCGTTTCGTTTCGTTTCTTCTCTGTACTGTTGTCCACAGTGTTGTCTTCAAGCAGCCGCCTGACAGAGTCATGCACTGAGGATACTGTTGTTGCAGCAGCAAGGGTCGTGGTTTATTCAGACAGGACAGGAAAGTCACTGTCAGTTCCTGCCATGCTCAGGTACTTTGCCAACATCACACACGTTCCAGACATTCAAGCATTGTCTTGTGGCAGTGAAAGCACGGTCATAATGTTTCCCTGTCTAGATGCCTTTCAAGGAACCTGAGCTGATGATCTCTGCTTCCACAAGAATGTCAGACAGAACACTTCCATTCATTTTCTTGCCTATCATTTTGAGAAATGCAGAAATGAGGTGAAAGGTGCCAATGAGATTGACGTGTTTCTCGTGCCTCTGAGGCTGGCTCCAGACAAGGGGATAGGCCTTCATGCATGCACCCAGATCAAAGGTGGCAATCGCGTATTCTTGTCCCACTTCCTGTGTAGCACACTCTGCCTGCCTAAGGCACTCTAGGATGGTTTTTGTACTCAGTGATGGGATTGAAGATAACTAGGTAATAGTCTACTGTTTTTTTTTTTTTCAGGCTTTTCCCAGGCAATGAAATATATACCCACCCCAACCAGGGATCTCTTGTTCGGCGAAACTGCTGCGCAGACGTTCACACATAGTATCATACAGTAATATACTCATGCTTCTTCAATGTCAGCACAGCTTGAAGCACGATTCACTTTGTCAAGGTGGAGGGAAGGGAGAAGAGGACTAGGAAGTGGAGGGGGAATCCTACAAAACAGCCTGGACAATTCACTGGCCTCCAGTTCTGAAGATTCTGATGAAGCTTGGAAGTGAAATTTCTGATGCTTCATGTTTGGCTTTGGTGGGAGTTTATGTTCTTGATTGTCCAGAATGGTTTTGTTGCTTACCAGTGTATATATTGCTGGTATTCTCGTGTAACAAAATGTAGCATTAATAGTCGTTCGACAAATACGTATGGCGCAATACAACATACAGTATTCAAGGCGTCAGGAAAGCGCATTTCTTGGTCATTACAGTATAACATGATTCATCAGAACAGTTGATTTTGGCCTTTTGGTTTTGTGGACACAGTTGACTTGCCGCCGATGCAGTGACAGTATTGGTATATAACAGTCACCCATTACTGTACCCAAATAATGAAGGAGAAAAGACTGATCAAGTACCACACAGGCACACTGATGAGTAAGTAATAAAACTAATATAAGCAAAAGCTGATTTCTGTTCATTTACAGGAGCTATTTCAAGTTACATTTGAATGGCGCAAGTGAGTGTGTTAGAGGGTACCCTTATGCCAAGGGCTGTAAATCCTGTGCATCTCAAGTTTTTGATGGAAACATTTTAGATTCGTGTTCAGGACACTCCCAGAAACATTTTGACACCAGTCATGATAACCCTTGGGGGGTGGGGTGGGGGTTGCACGGGAGGCCTAGCTTGCTTTCGGCCTAATAACCTCGAAAAGATTCAGCAACTGAATCTGAGTGAACAGAGCGTGGCCCAGGACTTTACCCCTCGTGCGACGGGTGCTAGTTTTATGAGGAGTGCCCGCCAGCGAGTCCAGCCGCCCGCTACGGCCTGACCAGTGACCTCCCGGTCAAGAAGCAGTGTCCGGCGGGTCAGGAGTTCAATGCCCACCTAGGGCACTGCCTGCGGGGCAGTTCTCCCACGTGCCCCGTGCCCCGTGCCCCGGAACCCTTCTCGTCTCGGCGACAAAGGGCTTGGAACCCTCTTGGTTAGGTAAGTGGGGGGAAGAGGGGGAGAGGAGCACGCGCAGCAAGCGCAGAGTGGTCTGGATCGGTGTGGTGTGGCATGTGCATCTCTTCTTGTCTGGTCTTTTCTTTGGTATAGTCGTGCATGCGAGTCTCTCTCTCTCTCTCTCTCTCTCTCTCTCTCTCTCTCTCTCTCTCTCTCTCTCTCTCTCTCTCTGACATCTGGACTGAAAGCAAACAAAAAATGGTTTAATCCCGAAGACACCATAGACGATTTGTGTGTAATGTGAGCAAATGGTTTGGGAGAAAACGCAGATCACTTTATATTCCATTTTACAGCTTATAACAATACCAGAAACAGGTCTCAGCTTTTCAATTTTTTTTGCCACACACACACACACACACACACACACACACACACACACACACACACACACACACACACAAATCATACCCTGCATAGTTTGTTGTCTTATTGCTGTAAGAGAACTCTCCTTGTTGAGTACGTTGAAGTGGCCTCTAACGCTAGACGCCAAGCTCTAAGCGCTTTACAATCAACACTCGTTTACACAACGGGCTGCCTACCTGGGTAGTGCCGACTGAAGAGCTGCCAGCTGGCGCTTCATTCAGTCGTTTCCCGTGTCATCCAGTCAGTATCGTTCAATATCGATCACTCATTTTCCTTACTTCCTTCATTCTTTCCATTTCTCACTCAGGGTGCATGCTATGTGTAACGTGTCATCCATATACCAACGGCCAAACTGGCCTACTCTTCCGAATGTTGGTGATGGGATTTTACGTGTGTGCAAGATGTTATGCGTGCGTTCACACACGGAACCTCGGTTTATAGTCTCATTCGAAGGACTGTATGGGAACGCCCCGGCGGAGGTTCGAACCCGCAACCCCAGGATCACCAAGATTGCGAGTCAGCTTGATGATCTTATCCAAAAAAAGGAGTTTTCGAGTTCTCATCACTATTCTGAATCATCATGAAATGGATGTTGATGATTGTTTTCTGTAGTCGACATGATTTATTAGGGTGAATATGTGTGCAGCTGTGAGGCACTTTGTATGTGATTATGTTGTTATCATATGATTTCTCATAATCAGTTTGGGTGAGGTTAATTGAAGTACGTGATTATTTCCTTTTTTTTCTACGGAATGCTTGCAAATCCTAACATTTACATGTACGTTACCAGCACCAATCTACTGCACTTTTGTTTCTTTGCATTGCATACTTTATTCAGCGCTGCAAATATTACATATAAACCTGTGACCTACTAGCTATATGTAGGGCATTGTCAATGAAAAAGAAGTATATGAAGCGCGTGTGTGTGTGTGTGTGTGTGTGTGTGTGTGTGTGTGTGTGTGTGTGGTGTGTGTGTGTGTGTGTGTGTGTGTGTGTGTGTGTGTGTGTGCGAACAACAAGATTCCCGTACAGTTGAACATATCTTGATGGCAATGAATCTTAAATGCATTTTCTTTTTTAGTGGAGTCTCCATCCCCAACCTTCTGAGTTTTTTTTCTCTCCTCAATATAGTAACAATAAACACTGATGCACGCATCTCTTTTTTATGATGGAAAAATTCTAAAGAGAGTTATGTGTGTCTGGGTCTGTTGTTGCTCCTTATCTGTTATTGATAGACAGATCTTACAGCTGTCTAATCTTTGCTTGTTAGGCATTTTTGTTTCGTTTTGTTTCAGTCTGATTTTGTTCTCTTTGCTGCGAATATTTACGATTGTCTATTCTTTCTCTTTTTATTCTGTCTGTCCTTTAATCAAGTACAGTTTTAGTAAAGTACTAGAGCACGTCTTGAAGATGACAGTAATGGAGATTGTGCCAAATAATTCCAGGGGATTAATGTGAAGATATATTTGTGAGAAGACTGTGACAGCCTTGATATAGTCTATCGTGGTCGGCTGAGCTGTAACAGCAAGACTTACATTTACTGTTTTGTGAAGGTATTGTCCTCAGTTTACACCGAATAATATGTCCGTTGCTGTCGTCTGTTTCTTTGCAGACTTTCTGGTTTTTGTGTGTTCTGTTCCCAGAGGATTTTTCACCATCAGACGGTCAGGTTGGAAAAAAAATGCTCAACAAGATTCTTACTTCCTTTGCAACAGGAACATCTACTAGTTTCTGTTTCTTTCATTTTACTGAGCATAATATCCGAGTGGTAAACATTGTGTACACTTTTCCACTGCACTGATCTACGGCTTCATGTTGTGCGTTGTTTTTTTGTTTGTTTGTTTCCCGCGGATCAAAATCCCGCGAGCAAGTTCCTGACTCAACTTCCACTGGTCTGGAACCCTGCGAAGTCACTGCAGCGAAGCCACAGCTTAGTTACTTAGATAGAGTTCAGCCGCAAGCAACGTGGCCTAAAGCTTTAAAAACGAACAATCAAACAAGCAAACAAACAGGCTGTTAAAACTGGACTGCTATTAAATCAGTCTCAACACGCTGTCCAGTTATTAAATCAAGTAATTCAATGTAGAATCGGACTGACAATAAAGAATCACAGTTGACAAACTAGCATAGGTGTGTCCAGACGTGTGTGGCGTGGCGAGAAAGGGAGGAAGGTAGGGAAAGGGAAGGAAGGGGGAATGGGGGGGGGGGGGGGGGGGGGGGGGGGGGGGGGGGGGGGGGGGGGGGGCAGGGAGGATGCGGAAGAGAAGTAGGTGTCGGGCTATGCCATTCGCCGAATACGGTTCTTGTTTGCAGTTGGTCAGTCCTGGTAACGCTCTCTTCAGTGCTACGTTCAGTGCAGGCTAACGTTGGTCAATGGGTCAGATAACGTGAATCCTGGGTAACATCTCTCTTCAGTGCAGATAACGTGAATCACGTGAATTGGTCAGTACTGGTAACACCTCTTCAGTGCAGGCTACGTGAATTAATTGGGGCTAAAGCTGCACGTGTTCATGACTGGTGTTTTTAAACCGGTCCTGTCACATGTGCGTAGAATCAACAGCGCGGATGGACATGGGGGGGGGGGGGGGGGGGGGACCCTTGGGCAGTAAGCTTCAATAGAACCGTAATGATCTAAGTGTGAGGATGGCCGAGTGGTCCAAGGCGCTGCGTTCAGGTTTGCCATCTGGTTCTCCAGGCATGGATTCAAATCTCACTCCGGATAAGGTTTATTTTTAATAAGGGCCGAGCGGTATTGTGTGCGTGGGTATATTTGTATTTTTGTATGCGTATTTTTTTTCTCTCTGACATACTGTGCTTATTTGAAGGCATACCTTTTTTTTTTTTCCTCCTACCCAAAATACCAAGCACACGTCATATCAGTTACACACACACACACACACACACACACACACACACACACACACACACAATGCACTACATTCATAAACGTATGCTCTCTGGTTTTTTTTTTTTTTTTTTTTTTTTTTTTTTAGTTGTTCGCCTCAAAAACCCTAAACCTTAACGTCATATGCACGTGCACACTCAGAAGCAGAGACAGACTATCCACATGCATTAACGTGTTCATGCACTCACCAATGCACACACAACAAACACTCCAAGGAATTGAACCGTTCATTGTTTGTTGTCCTCATTTATTGCGGTTCATGCCTGCTGTTTTCCATGCCAGTAGCATTGGTCACGTATGGCTGGCAAGGGAGAGCAGGGGGACTAAATCCGTTCACTTCCTTGCGAAGGGACACAACCCTTTACTTGAGGGGCCATTTCCAAGGCATTTCATGCGGCATTGTTAGCGTTGTGGAGTAGTTGGGGGCCTGTCTTATAAGCTCGCTTTGCCTTTCTTTATTTCATGTGAACGTGTTCAGCATCCCACCTCCTGCTCAATATTCTAGTGCTTGTTTGGACAGGAAATTTGGAAAAAGAAATGTCTCACTGGTAGTAGTTCTTAGAAATACTTAGCCGTCAAAACTCTTTGTACTCTTTGGCCTTGCCGCCTCTTGCGTGAGAAAAGTGTCAACGCTGATTGACAACTCGCTGAACGGAAGTGTCGTTTGGGTTCAGTAGGATCTCTCTGGGAGTCTACGTGAGATATTATAAGGCACGGATTGAGCTCCCCTCTCTCCCACGATTTTTTTTATCTCCTCAAAATCCTGATTGGTAAAGCATTGTCCCAGACGCATAAGCACTCGCGTGAATATACAGAGTAATACAACATAGTATTTATGATTTGTCAATTATTCAAAGTAGGCACACACCACATTACACTTCCATGCACGCATTCTGACGAGAGACACGCACTTGTCCACTACATTTTGCTGTAAAATATTCAAAATTGTGACGGCATTTTCCAAATATTTTCCGTAAGGAATGCCTTTTCAGGGAATGGAAATCAAGCCAGATAATTGGAGTACACTTTCTTGAAGCTCTGTACACAGAAAACGTGGGGATAACTGTACTATCAAATATAGTATGTGTACACAGCAAGCACCTATTCTTGAATTCAAGCACAACATTGATAATAGAACCCTAAAACCTTTTTCTGCGAGGCAAAGAACGCACATTGATGATCTGCCATGATAAAATACAATGAGAAAATAATGCAAAATAAAATACATTGAGAATACGGGCTGTATAACTTATAGTTTGTATTCGTATTAAAGCCAAACTGACCACAGCCCCGATCGAGATGGCCCTTGGTAGTCAGCTGCGAGACAAACAACAAGAAATGAAATGCCAGCTGATCACAAAGGGCCGGTTCAGCGCTGTCAGACTGATATGGGTAAACAATGCATCCTGAAATAGAAATAAACGCACAGAAATATCCTCAAGGCGCAGAAGACGAGGCTGTGACGAGAGAACCAGCCACTCTGCCATGATATTGACAAACGCTTCTTTCACACAGTCTGATCAACATTTTTTTTTTTTCACCAAATATCAACTCCATATAACCCAGCGTCTTCGGGTCTAGTTTAAGGAGTGGTAGGGAAAAATAAAATGGTAAATTTTGAACTGTAACGAGGAGAATGCTGTAAGATAAATTGGGGAAAAAATCCAAATGCGTTCCTCTGTTTAGCTCCTCCATCGGGGGGAGACGTACAAAGTCAATGATGACTATGTCATCCAGGGAATACTGTTCAGACTTATTGCATTATTCATGTAATCCTCCACCGAGAATAACACCCAACACATGCAAGAGGCAGTTCTCCCAGACAAGGGAACTAACTACCCAACCTACCCAACATGTCGGATAGAAAAGGTCTATGGATCTGAATGCAATTTACACCATTGAAAGGCGTAGGAAAGCTCTTTCCGGTGACGCCAAAATTGTGCAGTTTGATCAAATGTAAGAAACCTAAACATTCCTTTTTGGTCATTAGATTTTCACAAAATGGAGAGAAAGGGAAAGTTGTGACAATCAAGGGACATTACTGCAGCTTTTCCATAACCGAGTCGCTTCCCCGGATAATTGTGTTTCTTGTTAATTAAACGAGGGTTTGATGGAAGTCAATGCTCAACGCACCTCCCAAAGTTGTGACTGGAATGACATTAACGATGAAGTATTAACATCCTTCAAACTTTGCCAAATGATAGAAAAACGACTTGTACACTTAAATAATGATGACAACAACATGCCTGAATATATGAAACAAGTTTTCGCCAAAATCCTGCATGCTGTTACTACTGCACGAATGGTGTCATTGTAAGGGCAAAACATTCAGATGAAATGTTAAATGGGACAACCTTTTGCACAGAATGCGGCACGTACGAATTCAACACTGCAAGAACAGGAGGTGTCAAATCACTTCCCAGCATTCCCTTGTTTGTGTTTGTTCGTTTTCCTTTTGTCTTTTTTTTTCTTCTTCTTCTTCTTCTTCTCTCTGTTTTGTTTTGTTTTTGTTCTTTTTTGCTCTTTATGGTTGGCTGGCTTTGGCCAATTCATCTGGCCTATGTTTTGTCCTTAGCAAGGAGCATGAAGCATTAAGATCCTTAGCCCTGTCATATACTGTACGATGTCCAATTTTTGCAAGTTTTTAGTTAGCTCTGTTTGGCCGAATTTTCGTGGCGAACACAGTAAGATGCTGTCACCGCCATCTTCCGTCTTTAACAGACAACACGGAGTGTTTCCGATTCTCGTCTTGTTACAGCCAACACAGCTAACACCATCTAGATCTATGTTCTGTCTTTCTAGGTTTTATCGACATTGAGCATGTTCTAAAAGGGTTGACCGTTTGAGCCGACTGTAAGTGGGTAAGTAAACAAATGCTTAACAATATTACAACTATTTCCTTTTCGTTTTCCTCCCTGAAGGACGACACAGTATCCACAATGTTTATAATCATAAGGTAAGGAACTGTTTGAACACTGCATTTGTGCTCATATTCAAAACGCTGGTGTGTTATGATTGGATTCTAATACTGTTCTTTCAGAATTCTTTTTATGTTTAAAAAAAATAGCACCTAGAGCCACTGTTATGAAGCCTGTCAAACGATAGTAATCCAATCACATAACTGTAAACTGGGTATGTAACTGTAAACCAAAAGCAAAAAGTGAGGAAATGAAGACACTTGCCCAACACACACACACACACACACACACACACACACACACACACACACACACACACACACACACACACACAGAGAGATTGTGTGAAAGGACATAATCTTTAAAACGAAACAAAAAAAGCATTCTGCAAATGGTATTATTTCACAACAGACAAGCCAAGCTTTCCAAGGGGCACAACAATGATTCTCAGTTTTACAGATTTCCGATCTCTCTCTCTCTCTCTCTCTCTCTCTCTCTCTCTCTCTCTCTCTCTCTCTCTCTCTCTCTCTCTCTGTAGTCTGTCTGTCAGCCTGTCTGTCTCTGTCTAGTCTATCTGTCAGCCTGTCTGTCTGTCTGTCTGTCTGACACACACACACACACACACACACACACACACACACACACACACACACACACACACTCTCTCTCTCTCTCTCTCTCTCTCAAATAACGTTGCTTAATATCTTTACCTTTTTCTCTTTACAGGTTTTAAGACGCAAGCAACAGAACAAGAAAGACCATATAGAAAAAAAATAAGTGTCATCAAGGAAGCATCTTGGCATCCGTGTGGACTGATTTTAAAAGAATTAAGAATGGACAAGAAAAGAAAGCAAAGAAACAAAATGGTTGAAGAAACGAGAGCTATGGAAACCTCAATAGAGAAACACTGTTCTTCAGTGTGATGCCCTAAAGACTCTCCACGGAGCTACGGGAGAGGACAAGAAGAACGAAAAAGAAACCAAAGCAGAGGTTTGCACGCGCCGCACATTGTCACACAGCGTCATCCTATATTTGTCACCCAGGGCACAATGATAGCGGGGCGTCCCACGAACGGTGCACCACAAGCACTGTCACCGTTGCAGCGCAGGAAGAGCTTCGGCCATGCGTTTTAGCCGTTAGTCCTTGTGTCAGCAGGGCGTTGGTGAGAGCGCTCCGGGCTTCGGGACATGGGGAAGATGGCGCTGGCTGCTGGTTTACTGTGGAGGCTGCTCGTCCTGTTCCCCGTCCGGGAGGCGGTGGTCATGTTCCGTGTCCAGGACGGGTTTGGTTCTGTTGGTTCACAGAGGTTAAAGTTCAAGTCCTTAGTCTAACGGCACTGGTCATTAGGCAGAGGTCAACCGTTAAAGATTAAAGTCCTTAGTCTAATGGCTGCTGGGAAGTGCACGGGCTATTAGGCAGAGGTCAACCGTTAAAGATTAAAGTCCTTAGTCTAATGGCTGCTGGGAAGTGCACGGGCTATTAGGCAGAGGTCAACCATTAAAGATTAAAGTCCTTAGTCTAATGGCTGCTGTGAAGTGTACGGGCTATTAGGCAGAGGTCATCCGTTAAAGATTAAAGTCCTTAGTCTAATGGCTGCTGGGAAGTGCACGGGTTATTACGAAGAGGTCCACCGTTAAAAGATGAACTTCCCATGGCGAAATGGCCAGCGGGCAATGACATAGCTATGAACTGGAGCCCAGCCTTCTCGTCATCCACCGCCAGAGCTTTCCTGAACTGAATCACGTACTTAGTAGATCCTTGTGGACACCCAGGTACTTGATAGATCCTTGGTGGACACACAGGTACTCGACAGATCCTGGTGGACACAGAGGGTTTTCAAGCGGTAAAAAATCCAGCCCAAGAGTGGGATCGGAGTAGCTCAGATTCCTCACTCTGATGATGCCGAGTCGGAGGTTCAAATCTTTTGCTGGGATGTTCGGTAGAGGGATTTTTTCTCTCAGAATTCTCACTGGTTCTGACTCCATTAACTTAGCAGTTGTCCTTCGAATCAGACTATAAACCGACGTTTTGTGTGCAAACACACGTTATTACGTCTCGCATACATGTTAAACCCTATCATGAACCATGGAAAAAGTAGGCCCCGTAGGCCAATGGTCGGGATGACACATCTGCACTTAGCATGCACCCTGTGTGCTGATCAAGGGCTAGACCTTTGAGATCGCACACCGTGGGGCAGTGTAACAGTCCCAACGGCAAGAAGAACTCGCCTCGACAGTCACCCGTGCAGACGAAAGCTGTAAGCATTAGACTGCATGTCCCTCTAATGTTAATTTCTTTCTCGCTTCATAAG